>JAYKKT010000088.1:23865000-24210000 GCA_036023115.1 Brasenia schreberi
CACACATATCATCTGTTTTTTTATATCAACATTTGTCACTAGAATTTTTTCATTATCGTCTTTGATGCATCCTCTAAAGTTTCACTAGTTTTCTTAGCATAATGTAATTTGTAACATGCTCTCTTTGCCTTGATTTTATTTTGCACTATTTCACTCCACCACCAAGCTTCTTTTTGTGCTGGTACACCTCCCTTATATTCACATAACATATCTTTCACCATTTTCCTAATATGTATACCTATATTGTTCCACATATCACAATGTGTACCAACATAATTCCAAGCATCTCTTTGAAGGACTTTCTGTTTAAATATACCTTCTTTTTTGCTTTTGAGGTTCCACAATTTAGTGTGAATAGCTCGATGTACTCTTTTCTTCTTTGTCCACTTTTTACTTGTAAATTCATAACTAAAAGTCGATGTTGGGTAGTTAAGCTTTCTCTTAGAATTCTTGCAATCTTTACAACACACTTTATCTTTTTTCTACAAACAAAATAATGAATTTGTGTTTGTGATAGTCCACTTTTAGAAGTAATTAAATGTTCATATCATTTTTTGAAGATTGTATTGACTATAAAGAGATCAAATGGCATAGCAAAATTTGAAATCTCTTTACCTTCTTCATTTATATCCCCAAAACCAAAGTTTCCATGAATACCTTAATATCCTAATGCCTCTTTACCAACATATCCATTTAAGTCTCTTCCTAAACAAATCATCTTCCTTTGTGGAATTCTTCGAATCGCCTTATCTAACTCCTCCCAAAAAGCCATCTTTATATTATCTTCTAGTCCTACTTTGGGTATATAATCACAAAGTATATTCAAAACTTATGCTCCTAGTACTAATTTTAACATGATTCGGTGACCATATCGTTGTATATCTATTAAATTATCCTCTAAATCTTTATTTATGATAATACTAACTCTGTTTCGAGCCATTTCCTTTCTTGAGTACCGTAATTTAAAACTTGTATTCTCAATCCATCATAATAGAACCAAACATAAATGAATTTTTGCCAAGAAACCAGTGTATCATGAACCAAACATAAGCGAGCTCATTATGGGTCGAGCCAAGCAGGAGCTTAGTTCATGATCAACCCAAGTTCTTACATTTTTCTTTCTGATCTTTGAACTTTTAAAATGGCCACGTTTGCTATCTAATTTACAGAAATATCGCCTTTTGGAAGTGCCGATACACAAAGCCCCATCAACTGTTAAAGAAAAAAAAAACACCAACAAAGATGGGTTACATTATCAACTCCATTATGGGTTCTGGGACCCGCTTCACCCCTTTCAACTAGTGAAGCCATGTGAGCAATGTGTGGCATCCAGTGGTTGTGTTAGAAGGGATCCAATCAATTTAATCAACCAATTTGAAATTAAGAGAAAAAGAAAAACACAAAAAATATTAATATTAAATAATAACAAAAACAGCAGCATGTAGTTTGTGCTTGATTTAAATTATATTAATTCCCATTTTTTCTTGCAAAAACATAAAAAGAAAAGAAAAGAGAGGGCATAATCAAACCATTCCTTAGAATAAATCGATTTGGATTGATCAATTCAGATAGAATGTGGAAACAGTACTGGATTTACACTGAGGCGAAGCAGAACACTGGGTTATAAGAATAGATAAAACTGGATCATGTTCATGAAAGGAGTATGAGTGTTTTGCTTCATGGATAACTAACAAACATGACCCAGTGTAAAAATTTCGTGTTCGTGTCAAGGGTGTGTTCGCTTTCACATTTATATCTACCTAAAGTGACACGATAAAAGGTTGGATCATGTTTGAGTTGACCAAGTTATGACACGAAGCAACATGATCAACGGGCGACACCGCGACACCGAAATATAAAAAGCCATTGTGCATCCACTCAAAAACTAAGATGCACATCTTCATGAAGCTGTTAATTAAAGACTTATCGAGCATTTGGCGGAGACTAGGCTCACATTTGAGAAATAAAACATGACCTGAAAACCTGACACGAACATGACCCAGACTTGTTTTTCAGAGAAACATGGCCCAAAGTTTCTCTGCACCTAAAAACCTGACACGAACATTGCTTGATCATAATGTCACATTTAATACATCCATATACATTAAATAACATCCATTCTTGTATTGATATTGACGATGACATTGAAAACTGTTTAACAGGGCATATTTTTTCCATCTCTATATGCATGTGTATATATGACTATAAGAAGTATATACGGATAAAGGAGAGGGAGGGAGCTCTATAGGTGTCAACATTGACGATTAAAATAATCCTTGTATTTTATTGAAACTGGTATTACGAAGGAAGTCTTTGTGCTTTCTTTGCCCAACAAAAATGTACAGAACTAATTTATTACTATTATTATCGTTATTATTTTCTTTTAAAATTCAAGAACAAAAACTCACTATTGGTGAGACATTAACATCATCATATTATATTATTTTATTTTATGTCTTTGCACAAACGGTATTGTCTAGTGAAATATAAATAAATGGTACCACCTTTCACATACCCCATGTACTTCTAGAACGGCCCTTTTAAAACTTTCCACGTCTATTTCCCAAAAAGTATCCTTCTTATAAAAATATTCCTTTTAAGAGTAAAGCCGGTTAAAGGTATAGAACCGGTCCAGCGGTTCCTATCAGAGCACGAACCGGACAGAAACCCGCTGGAACCGAATAGGACCAGGGCCAGAAACCGAGAAACATCCAATTCGATTTTAGCTACATCAAACCAAATAGACAGCAGATCCGACGGTTCCAAACCATCTATTTCAAATATTTATTTTTATTTAAAATTTTAATCTTTTCAATTTGTGGTTTAGGACTCAAACCCGAACCTCCACCTCCACGAAACTGACAGTTTCGAATCGAAATTCAATTCTGGTTCTAAGTTTCAGAGTAACCGGAGCCGGCCATATCTACAACCCAGTACCAAGTTTGTTGATGACCTAAAACTATGTCTTTGGGAACCAGTAGGGGATGTGATCTTTCCGAGCCTTTTCTACTCCCAACTTAATGCTAAGTGCGCAGCTACAAAAGTAAATATTAGTATTACCGAATCACTTGGCTTATTGTGCTAAATCCTATGTTGATCATGTAAATTCTCTAATACATTATTTAAGTGGTGCACATAATTAGGCATAAGCATACGCTTGTCCAACATATGGTGCGCATATTTATTAATACCAATTTGTATCTAATTTATATATAGATGATTAAGATATCGAAAACTATTTCTTGATAAGAAATTCTAAAAGTATATTTGTTTTGTCAGTTATGCAATGCGAATCATGTATTTAATACATGCTTTGGTGTTGGTTTGTTAAAAACTTAATACATACTTCAATGTGTTTTCTACAAGCCAACAAAGTAAGTTGACGAAAGATTATAACGTCAAGACCCAAGATTCCAACACGCAAATCAAATTGAGTTGGTGATTTGGACTCAACCTGATAACCTGACCCGACTCACCCAAAAAATCTGAACAGGGTCAGGGTTTAGGTACCATGAGTTGGGGTTGGGTCATCTTGAAGAGACCCAGCAGACGTAGGGTTCAGACCCAACTGACCTGATAAAACAATGGACGGTTTTTGACCCGAACCCAAACCAACAAGTCCAAACCCAACCCGTCAATCTTTTTTCTTTTTGGTTACAAGAGGAGGCCGAAGCCTAACACAACACCCCCCCACCCATGCATGTACCTCCTAGATGTTGAACTTCCCACCAGCAGCTCCAGTGCCAACACACGCTGCCATTGAGCTAATGCTCTAGGTACACCCGTCAACCCAATTTAAGATTACATATTCTAAGATGACGTTTTACTTTATTTGTTTGGGATTAGGACTCATACTTAGTGTAAATCATGAATAACAAGGTTAAATAGACACTATCTTTAGAAAATATAAATTAATTAACATAACAAAAAATCTAGAGGGACTCTTTAGTAGGTGTTTGATTATGAGGCTGGGCCTGAAGAAGTCAGAGTGAGCCACTATAGGCCATCTCATTCTTGGGCGCTCATGCCAATCATATGAATTTACAATACTATCCTCAACCAAAAAATAGGTTTTCATTTTCTCGACTTTGTTTTAGCTATGTGCACCCAAATGATGTCCGGATCCAGGGGTTGGAATTGAACCAGTGGGGTTTGGTAAGCAGATGGGATCCAATCTGTAACCCAATTGGGATCTGCATAGTAGTTTAAACTGAAGCCTAAATATGAATTCAAGGTACAACTCGCTTCAGTTATAAAGGAAACATCGATTCCAGCAGCTTTCCAGATCCCTATCCAGATCCACATACATTTTAGATTTTTTCCATCCTTGCTATTTCAGTTCCAGGCCATCCAACACTGGATCCGAATTTGAGTAATTAAAAATGTAAAAGTCTATAGGTTCGCATAGTTTACGATCTCAATTAATTCTCAAAATGTCTAAATCTTATATAATGCTTCAGAGGGGATCCTGGTTTTCTTCTCGCGAAAATGTTTATGAAACCACCAAAATACTTCGATAGTATCCGATCCACGATGTTTATATCCAACCTGAACCCAAACAGTTCCACATCCTTGTCTAAGATCCGCAAAGAAGCAGGCCACTCGATCTTGGCTCACATCAATGCTTGAACTTGTGCGTCAAGCCCAACCAAAGTTCAACCTTGGCTCTTTACAAGACAGGCAGATATTTTTTTATTAGTAGGTATCTTTCTTGTTTCGTGTCTGGTTATTTTCGGACTGAGATGTCCGATTATTCTCGCACAAGAGAGGAATTGATTCTTCAAAGTGAGAATTTGTTCTCTACCCAAAATACACGCGACAAAGTTATGGAAAAGTTTTTCGTATTTTAAAGTTGTTTTTCACTAAGGATAGAACTTCAAAAGATACAAAGTAAGCTATCTACAATAGCATGCAATGAAAAAATAGAGAAAACCCATAGAAATACATGAATAATAAATCAATATGCAACAAATGTAATTTACAACAACCGTGGATCCAAACTAAGCCATAAACAAACATACGAAAAATAGCAGGAGAAACAATAAACAGAAGAAGAACTTATTTGTGCGAGTCATTCTTATGGACTTTCCTTAGAGAAATTAGCACTCTGCTATACAATACGTATGAGTACCTATATCTTTCTCTGAAGATAAAATGTATACACAACTCAAAGACACATACCTAAGTTTGAGTCAACTTCGACCACACCTCAGTCGCCTATGGCTGAAGGGAATGGACGCAGGGAACAACCACATGACTGCAAAGAATACTACAGAAGATAGAGGGAGAGCGAAGAGGAGAGGCAGGAGGAAAGAGAGTATTTTGTGAAAAAGTTACTGATTAGGGAGCACTAATCTCTTATTTATAGACGACGTGTTTGATCACGAATCATGGATCCGATTCAAACGACACACCTCTCTGTCCTGTAACCGTTTATGCATAAACACTCTTGACTGTTAGATCAAAAGTTTTTTGTGCAAAAAGATAAACAAAAACCCAACCCGTGCATGTGCACATGTATAGTACAATATGTCCTCCCCAAGCTCTTTGAATTAACGTTAGTTTATAATATACCAACTATATAAAATGACATAAGTTTGTCTATTCTTCAACATGAGACTAAACTTTGTTTTCTCTTCTTCATTATACCCTTACATGTGACTTTTTACACTTTAGGACTTTCACATAAAACAATTATACATCAATTAAATATTTGAGATACCAACATGAATTGTATATTATTAATATACATGGGTTTAATTAACACAACTATAATTAACATTAATCCAAAAATGAAAACCTCTCAACATGGAATTCATGGATTGCATAAGACAAAAATAAGTACTTTCACCAATAAATGACAACCATCCTTGCAAGACACTCTCACATGATGGATTTAGCCATCGACCTCAACAAGCACAAGAAGACCCGCTAAGGCACAAGAGCCATCTCATGAAGAAAAATTGCTTCACCCATGACTTCATTGCTCTCCACCCTCTCTCTCACCTTAAGAGAAGTTTGGTTAAGAACTGTAATTCGTTCTGGTGACACACTTCTAATAATAGGTCTCATAAGAAAGTAAAAAGCACAATCAAACAATCTCATTTTTTATTACGAGACTTGTGCCTATGACAGTTTGAATTCTTAGGCTTAGGCTTCACCATTAAACACCCTTTTAAAGAGAGAGAAGGAAGAGAAAAAGAAAAAAGCAAAATATTGTGAACCTAATGATCATCTAAATATATTGCTCTACTCTCTTTCTATTGTTCTATCAACTTAGGAGAAGAGAAGATTTTTTTTTTTATTATGAATCATTTGATAACAAACAAAATGAAAAGAAAAAAAGAAAAACAATTATAAACTAAAAAAGAGAAAAAAAGGAAGAGAAAGAGAGAAGAGTTGAATATATAATCTTAAAGTACAAAAAGTCATTCCTCTCATTGTTTCTCTCTCTCTCTGACTTTTTCTCCCTCTATCACCCTAGAAATAGAGGAAGGGAGAAGTGTAATAGCTATGAAACATTTGATTAACCTAATCTCTTGGATAAGGAAAGGAAGTAGTATGATTACAAATTGTGTTCGGGTCAACCTAGACTGACCCGAACACGACAAAAGCCAAGTATGGGTCGTCAAAAGTGACCAAACAAGAAATCGGATAGGGTCTTGCCAACTTGCTTTTGATCTGGAGACAACCCGACTCATTTATGCCATTTGCTATGAGCTTATCACTAGAGGCTACACCCGACTAAGGATGGCAACGGGGCAAGGTGGGGCGGGTTTTCAATCCACCCGCACGCCCCACTCCATAAACCTTCATCTATACTCCACCTTGCCTTCTTCAACCAACAAAAATATTTTAAGAAAAAACATTTAATATATATATTTTATATAATACAAAATCTTATTTATGATATTTTTGTTATTAAATAAAAATTACTATGCATATATATTATTATATTTATATAAAAATATATACATATAAGCCTAGATTTATAATATATATGTAAGTCTATTTGCGTAGTTTCTAATGATTACGAGGGCAGAAAGCAACCCCATGATCCACCCTTCGTGCTTTGTCATGACGGTCTTTACGTGGGTGGTGAAAAGTTCTAGAAAGTTTAGAAAATTACAAAGGAAGGGCTCGCTTCTTTCTCTATCGTGGCCCTTTGGTCACTTCCAGCTATGGAAAACACTATAAAAGCGGAATCAGCTAAAGAAGAGAGAAGACGATCCGAGGAAGAAGATAGAGTGCGTGGGAGGGAAGGAGAGGGTAATTATACAAGAGGGAGAATAAAAGTGGCTCTCTCTTTCTCTAACGTTTCCTCATTCTGTTTCCCTGGACTCTTGGATATCTCCGTCGATTGATTGTGCATCGTCGACTCTGCAGATCGATTTGAGGACGATCTTGAGCCAGGGTTTGGGTTTTACGGGATTCGCATCGGAAAAATTATCCTTTTTTCTGATCTGGTTTGCCGTAATCGTGTTTTCCTCTTTCCGTATGAACGGGTCCGTCTGTCCGGGGTTATCTTCGAATTCGAATCATTTCATTACGTGCCTGCTGATCTTCACGCTCCACTTTTCGCCTCAATTCTCTCCTGCCCTGTATAAATTCGATAAAGGGTTAATATCGCGAATATGGAGTCAACCAATCGAAATTTAGACCAATTGAAGTCTGGTGAGTCTCGTCTCTGAGACGTTTCTCGGTTCTACATTTTCTATTTTGTGATTTTTTCTTAATTTCCCCTGTTTTAGGTTACCTTTTGCTTTTGATTTTTGCTTTCATATTTTACCTCGTGCTTCATATGAATCTATGACCGCGATTTCTTGAGTGCACGAAAACCGAGGTCCGCCTTTTGTTGATGCAAGATGGAAATACTTTTTCCTTTCTATTTGGATTTTCTTATGCAATTTATTGGCCATAGTGATCATGACTATCTAATAACTATGTGTCTGTCAACTTAGGTTACATCGTGATTAACATGCACGGCCATGTCCACTGCTTTGCTTCTGTTCTTCGTAGATTTTAGAAGTCAAGCAACTTGATAAAACCTTGGCCGCAGCTCAATGGAAGATCCGACTTTACGTCGTTTTTTAAAATATTAATAAGCTATTATTTGTGGAACGAATCTGATCTGATTTAAATATCACGAGTACTTTTTGTTATGCCTAGTCATATTATTTTTCAACGTTGCATGTGGTTTCAGATTCGTCTGAAACTGCCACACTTTTTCAAAGAGAAACATGTTCTACTGATCTGTTTTGGATAGGAAAAGATATAATTTTTCTACTAAAGCCTAAATGCAACAGGAGTCGTTGAACTTTATCTTTCTTCAGAGTTTGTTCGAGCATAAACCTTTATCTAATGCATAAGTTATTTGTACATTAGATTCTGTAGCGTTTTAGTGTTGATTTATAAAAAATGAGAAGACGTTGAATGAAAACTTTACTGTTCCTTAGCTCCACCGAACACTGATAGGAGAGTCTACTCTTGCACACACACATACAAGAACGCACTAGGTGCATGCGCACAAACAGCACGCATAGGCACGTAACGAACACACCCACAAATAAGTACATATAAGTACACACAAAAAAAAGAGAAAAAAAGAAAAAGCTTGGTACAGAATCTGCTTCTTTTGTTGTGCTATGATCTGTTCCATGCTCTGGCAAGCTGAACCTAAGGGCCTTAACTAGTCTTTCATTTCCCGTTTCTAAGCTTAACAGTGACTGACTGAGGGGCTAAATGTGCTTGAAGTCCTTGAACGGCTCGGTCTAAGTTTTCACATGGCTGCTATAAACTCCTACTATGGAGAATCATGAGTTAAATATATGCTATGTTAGGCTAACCTTATGCATCCTTTGGTAGCTTCTTATTATACAAGCACTGCGAGGAGGCCATCTACATCCCCTTCAGTAATCGTCATTGGTGGTGGATTTGCGGGTATTGCAGCTGCTCGTGCACTTCATGATGCAGCTATCGAGGTTATCAAATGTCGTTTTTTCTCCACTCTTCATTTCAATGCATGAGTCAGTAATTTTATTTCTGAAGCTGATTATTACTCCAATGGTTCTCCTTTCTGACACTTTTTCAGGTTGTACTGCTGGAGTCGCGGAATAGGATTGGAGGCCGAGTATGCACAGACTATTCATTTGGTTTTCCTGTTGATCTGGGTGCATCATGGTGAGCACTTCATCGGTTCTTGTATGTGGAAAACAAAAATGGCGACCATTACTATATTTTCTTTGTGAGCTACTTGGGGGAATTTCCTCCACGATGTCATTTTGCATTTTGTTGTTCAAGTCAGGCTCTTTATCTCTTATACCGAACTTCAGTTCAGATTTCATCCAGCTCACTCAACCTTCTATTGTTTGGCTGAAGAGCCACTGCAAACATGACAATGTTGGTTACATGTTGTATCTATGTTCTTTCAGGTTGCATGGTGTTTGTGAAGAAAATCCTTTAGCACCTCTGATAGGGAGACTTGGTTTGCCTTTGTATCGTACTAGTGGAGACAACTCAGTTTTGTATGACCATGATCTGGAGAGGTATAAGTGCATGCTTCTACCATCGGAAACTCTATGCCTTTTAATTAGTAAACTTGTATTGACAGCTCAATTTCTCCTTGTGATCTATATTCTCGATTCCTTATTGTGTTGGTTTCTGTTACTTGTCATAGCTATGCACTTTATGATGTCAATGGGCACCAAGTTCCTCAGCAGTTAGTCGCTGAGGTTGGTGAGGTATTTAAGAAAATTCTGGAAGAGGTATCTTTCTTGCCTATATGATTCTAAGACCTTATTTTGTTCTCCATTTGAGTTCGACTTGTGGGCACATGTTAAGTTTGTATCTTCTTTTGTGATCCAGACGGATAGATTGAGGGAGGAATTCAGTGAAGATATGTCCATGCAGCAGGGTTTCTCACTTGTTCTTGAAAGGCGACCAGATTTGAGGTCTGTCAAAAAGTCAGTTAGTATTAATGCCGTAAATAATGCAGTGTTTGGTTGAGTCTCTTTTGTTTCATTCTTTTTCCCTATATTGTTATAAAAGGTTTCTGCTAGCTTTTATGTTTTATAGGTCACCTAATAATTTTTTGTTACAGACTAGAGGGATTGGCTCACAAGGTTCTCCAGTGGTACTTGTGCAGAATGGAGGGGTGGTTTGCATCTGATGCCGAAACTATTTCATTGAAAACTTGGGATCAGGTGATCAGACAAAATATTTCTATTTTTGCTTGAATTACCTGCTTGAACTCGAAACATTTGGTATTAACTTCTGTGTATATGTGAATCGCACATACAGGAAGTGCTGCTTCCTGGTGGGCATGGGCTGATGGTAAGAGGTTATCTTCCGGTTATTAATACCCTTGCTAAGGGTCTTGATATTCGCCTTAATCACAGGTGTGCAATGGTTTTAGTAAGAGAGTGACTTGTATGTTTTTCATGTAGAGCTTAGTTTAATGTTGGGCTGCTTGACTCTGGAATAGGATCCAGATCAGGTCATGTTGCTGACAAACTTGGTCTAGAATTGAAGCTTCTTTTAATTGCACACCTGGCAAAACATCTGCGCTTAGAATCATGGGGCATTTCTTGTTACTATGCATCACATGCACACCGTATACCTTTGCTACAATACAAAGGTTACATACATGAAATGAAAAATTCAAAACTTCATTAATCTGGTTTGCATAGTCCTAATTGGTAAAAGTGGAGTTACCAAAACTTGAAAACCTATCTTTTCCCGTGTAAGTTAGAACACAAGACAACTTTTTTGAGGCTGTGGAATCTCTTACTGAAACCACCTCATTCTCCGTGTATTACCCCACTGATGGTCTGTTTCTTGTTCCTGATATCTGTCAGGGTCACACAAATCTCCCGAAGATATAACGGAGTTCAGGTCAAGGTTGAGAATGGAAAAACATTCACTGCGGATGCAGCCATTGTTACAGTACCACTTGGGGTTTTGAAATCCAAGACTATAAAATTTGATCCTAAATTGCCCGAGTGGAAGGAAGCAACAATTGAAGATTTAGGAGTTGGCGTTGAGAACAAGATCATTCTACATTTTGAAAAGGTTTTCTGGCCTAATGTCGAGTTTCTAGGAGTTGTTGCCCCAACAACTTATGAGTGCAGCTATTTCTTGAATCTCCATAAGGCCACTGGCCACCCTGTTCTTGTATACATGCCAGCAGGTCGGCTGGCTGGTGACATCGAGAAAATGTCAAATGAATCAGCTGCTAATTTTGCCTTCTCTCAGTTGAAGAGGATCCTCCCAAATGCAATTGACCCGGTAATTTTGTGTTCTCCATTGTTTCCTCTAAATCTAGTCTTACTGGCTTACTATTATCTTTCTGCAATTGCTTACTTGTTATGCTATTAAGTTGATTATGCAACTTTTTTACATTCACGTTAATTTTTTTTATCTTGTCGTCCACATAATATCAACCTGGTAATTTGGCTTTAGAAGTTTAGTGAATGTTTGTTCCTTGATAAGATGGGTTTAGAAATATGGGACACAATGTTGAAAATCACTAGATTTGTTAGTATTTTACAATACATTACTTATTACTTATAAGAGACATGTATGATGTGTACAAACATGTGTGAGGATCCATGAAGGAATGACATTTCTTTAAGTTTAATAATGAATTATATCAAGGATCATATTTAAGTTCATATTTTTTTTTAATATTGGTCATTGATGAGTTAATAAAACATATTCAAGATAAAGTACCTTGAGGTATGTTATTTGCATATGCCATTATATTACTGGATGTGTCTAAAAAAAAGTTAATAGAAAATTGGAATTATGGAGAAAAACATTAGAAAGTAAAGGATTCAACTTAGTAGAACAAAGATATAATATATGGAATGCAAATTTGATAATTTAGTTACTTCCGATGACATAAAAATTAAGATTAGCATCTCTTGTAAAAAAGTTTAAAATACCTAAAATCAGTTTTTCGAAGCGATAAAAAAATTGATGAAGATGTTATGCATAGAATTAATGCAGGTTAGTTAAAATAGAGGTCCATCGGGTATTCTACGTGACAAGAAGATACAATTAGAGTTGAAAGGTAAATATTATAGAATAGCAATTAGACCCATTATGTTTTATGATTATGAGTGTTGGGTAGTTAATCAACTCCGCCCCATATAAGGGATCACCCTTGCATTATCGGTCCCAAGCCCAAATAAAGGAGGAGGG
Organism: Brasenia schreberi; assembly: GCA_036023115.1. Classification (NCBI taxonomy): domain Eukaryota; kingdom Viridiplantae; phylum Streptophyta; class Magnoliopsida; order Nymphaeales; family Cabombaceae; genus Brasenia; species Brasenia schreberi. The sequence continues at coordinate 23,877,205 of JAYKKT010000088.1, forward strand.
TTGTGTTAGGCTTTCGATAGCAAACGTAAAACTTTGTCAGATTTTTAAATGAGCATTGCTTTGGAGCGTCCCCGCTCAGCAACGTGCGGTAGAGCCCGAATGCAGTGATAAGTACTACATTTTCGCCTGGATGTAGTGAATCAATTGCAAAGAGGGTTCCCACATCATGGACGGGTGTGGGTAAAGAAGTTAGTCCCGCTATATTGCCGCCCAAATATAGTGAATAATTTACAGAGAAGGTCTTCACATTTTCAATATAGACGGATGCGGGGGGTAAGGAAGTTATTCCTAGATAATAAGATTCATATTGGTTCTTGGAATATCGGAACATTATCCGGTAAGCTAATAGAGGTGGTAGATACTATGATTCAGAGAAAGATTCATATTCAATGTTTAAAAGAGACAAAGTGGGTTGGAGAAAAAGCAAAGAAGATAGATGATACAAGTTTTAAATTATGGTACTCAGGTAAAGAAAAGGCTTGAAACGGACAACGATATGGTGACCGAATCATGACGTTGAAATTAGTGTTAGGAGCATAGGTTTTGAATATAGTTTGTGCTTACGCACCCCAAGTAGGATTAGAAGATAGTATAAAGACAACTTTTTGGGAAGAGTTAGATAAGGTGATTCAAAGGATTCCACAAAGGGAGATGATTTGTTTAGGAGGAGACTTAAATGGACATGTCGGTAAAGAGGCATTAGGATATCAAGATATTAAATTTTGCTATGGCATTTGATCTCTTTATAGTCAATACAATATTCAAAAGGCGAGATGAACATTTAATTACTTATAAGAGTGGCTTATCACAAACACAAATTGATTACTTTATTTGTAGAAAAAAAGATAGAGTGTGTTGTAAAGATTGCAAGGTAATTGCAAGAGAAAGCTTAACCACCCAACATCGACTTTTAGTTATGGATTTACAAATAAAAAAAATGGACAAAGAAGAAAAGAGTGTATCGAGTGATTCAAACTAAATGGTGGAACCTCAAAAGTGAGAAAAAAGATATATTTAAACAGAAAGTCCTTCAAGGAGATGCTTGGAATTATGTTGGTACACCTTGTGATATGTGGAACAATATGACTATACATATTAGGAAAGTGGCGAAAGATGTGTTGGGTTTATCTAATGGAGGTGTACTGGCACAAAAAGAAGCTTCATGGTGGAGTGAAGTAGTGCAAAATAAAATCAAGGCAAAGAGGGCATGTTACAAATTACATTATGCTAAGAAAACTAGTGAAACTTTAGAGGCTTATAAGAAAGCAAAGAAGGAAGTGAAAAAAGCCGTTAGTGAAGCAAAAGCTAAAATTTGGGAGGATTTATATAAAAAAACTCAACTCAAAAGAGGGTGAAAGAGATATTTTTAGGATACCTAGGGCTAGAGATAAGAAAATAAAGATTTTAATTATGTTAGATGCATCAAAGATGAGGATGAAAAGATTCAGTGGCAAATAATGATATAAGAAATAGATAGAAAATTTGTTTTTATAAGCTTTTTAATGAAAATAAAGATGTTAGTATTAGCTTAGGAGAGTTAGCCAACTCAAAAAAGTATATAAACCACAATTTCTATCGACGTATTCAAAAGAATGAAGTCAAAGAGGCCCTTAAACATATGAAAGGTGGTAAATCGGTACGACCATACAATATTCTTATAGAAGTTTGGAAAATCCTAGGAGAAATAGACAAGACTATTTAATGAAATATAGAGAAACCAAAAGATGCCCGAGGAATGGAGAGTGAGTACACTTATACCCATATATATAAGAACAAGGGAGACATTCAGAATTGTGCGAATTATCGTGATATCAAGTTAACGAGCCATACTATGAAATTGTGGGAAAGAATTATCGAACATAGGTTAAGACAAGTATCATGTACAACAGAAAACCAATTTGGATTCATGCCAAGTAGATCTACTTTGAAGCGATTCACCTTTTGAGACGTCTTACGGAACATTTTAGAGCAAAAAAGAAAGACCTTCACATGATATTTATTGATCAAGAAAAAGCTTGCGATAGAGTATCGAGGGAGGTTCTTTGGAGAACTTTGGAGAAAAGAGGTATCCCATTGACATACATTAACCTTATAAGAGACATGTACGATGGTGCAGAAACATGTGTGAGGACTCATTAAGGAATGACAACCTTCTTTGAAGTTAATATTGGGTTACATCAAGGATCAACTTTAAGTCCATACTTATTTATAATGGTCATTGATGACTTAACAAAACATATTAAAGATGAAGTACCTTGGTGTATGTTATTTGTAGATGACATTGTGTTAGTGGAGGAGTCTAAGGAAAAAGTTGATAGAAAATTGAAACTATGGAGAGAAACATTAGAAAGCAAAGCCTTCGACTTAGTAGAACAAAGACATAATATATGAAATATAAGTTTGATCATTTGGTTACTTTAGAGGACATAAAAATTAAAATTGGCACACATTGCATCCCCCAAAAGGAAAGCTTAAATACTTAGGGTCAATTTTTCTGAGTGATAGAAGAATTGATGGAGATGTTACGCATAGAATTAATGCTGGTTGGTTAAAATGGAGAGGAACATCAGGTATTTTTTGTGATAAGAAGATACCATTAAAGTTAAAAGGTAAATATTATAGAGCAACAATTAGCCTTACCATGTTTTATGGTTTTGAGTGTTGGACAGTTAATCATTAACATGTGCAAAAGATGTTTGTGACAGAAATGAAGATGTTGAGATGGATGAGTGGTCATACAAGAAAAGACCGTATACATAACAAGGTTATTAAAAACAAATTAGGAGTGACACCAATAGAGGATAAAATGAGAGAATATCATTTATTATGGTTTGGACATATAGAAAGAAGATCAAAAGAAGAACATGTAAGAAGGTATGAAAAACTAAATTTAGAAAGTATTAAAAGAGGTAGAGGATGCTGTAGACGCAGAAAAATCCCGCTTCTGGTTCTTAGGCTTGAAGCGAATCTTTTCGTGTGTCTAAGTCCTATTTAAGCAAAAGGGCGTGCCAGCTAGCTTACTTAAGCTAGCGAAGAAATACTTTGAAATCTGACTCTTAACGTGGCGACTGTGAGCAAGCAAGCTCTTTTCGTTGCAGACCTTCTTGCACCGATGTGCAAGGGTCAGTTTGTACGCTTTAGAAAATCGAGTTTTAAATATGAGAACCTACAAAAATGTTTGAGGTGTTCGATTCAGGTTGTTTTTGTATGATTTTCAAGTTTTATTTCATGTGGATTTGCACGTGCCTATGTCTTTCTTTCTATCCCTTTTCGGGCCAACTAGGTGTGTGTTATGAACACATGACCAAAGTGGGGCGACTTTGAGCGGGAGTATGGGGTTTGCTTTGATGCAATATGTGTCCTAACTCGTGGTATGGCGTATATGCAATGCAAACTCACACAACTCCAAAGGGAAAACCCGAATTTGAAAGACAATGCTTAAGGGAAATGACTTGAATGTAAATTGCAAAAGGGAAATATGGCTATATCTTAAGAGCGGAAAGGCTCAATAGTGCAAGTGTGTGCCATGTATATATGTAAAGACTACGCACACTACAGAACCTTAAAACCCAAATCTTAAAGACATAGCCGAAAGGGAAATACTTATAATATATATGGGCCCGAAGGTCGCCAACGTGTTGCGTGGGTGTTGTGTGTATATTGAAAGACAACTCACACGACTTAAATGAAACCCAAATATAAATTGCAATATGGCCTTGACTAAGGTCTTGGGAGTAAGAGCGAAAACTCAATGTGTGTGAGTGTATAATTGAAATGCTACACACACTACATGATGTAAAAACACCCAAGGGAAATAATAGCACGGCCCTTACTAGGGTCTTGCAAATAAGAGCGAAAGCTCAATGTGTGTGAGTGCGAGAATTGAAAGACAACACACACAACTTAAGCAAAACCCCACACAACTTAAATTATATAAATAAGTCTATATCTTAAGGGCTGATTAGGCCCGAGTGTGTGGTGCAGCTAAGAGCGAGATGGGCTCAAGTGCACGTGTGTGTGGGTGTGCCAAACCACGTTATTACAAGCGGGGGGAGATAATGCTCCGTTATTACAACCCCGTATCAAATTTAATTGAGCTTAGGCAAGTCTATAAACAAGGACCGAGTTAGGCACTTACGTATAGCTGGTCCGGAGGTGACTTGCTTGAGCTTGGGCTTGAGCGTCGCCTTGGGCTGCAAGAGGGAGCTCCTCGGAAGGGTGTGGCAAAGGTGTGCTGGCCAGGTGGGAAGCAAGGTACTGCGGGTGTGGCGCCTTGGCGCTAGCCGGGTGATGAGAGGGGGTACTGCTGTGGCGCCTTGGTTGGGGTAGTTAGGGGGTGCTTAGGAATGGTAAAGGGGAGCTAGGGTGTGTCATTAAGGAGTGGGGGCTGTCTAAGGGAAAGGTAAGGTGGCTGGGGACTAGCTAGGGGCTGTCTAATGGAAAGGTAGGGCGGCGTGGAGTAGTGTAGTCGGATATGGTTGAATGGTGGCAGGTAGCTAGGTGGTGGCCGGCTAGATAAAGTGGAGGTTAGACTAAGGAAGGGTGGCGTGTGGTGGCTGAGAGTGGAGGGGGAGTGAAGAAAGGGTAGTGTTAGGATGGGGTACTAACCGGAGAGGAAGGTGAAGGTGGCGGGTGTCCAAGGGAGGCAGCCGAATGGAAGGTGGGTGCAGTCGGGTGGCGTGGAGCTGAGCTGGCCGGAGGTGATGGTGGCATGGAGTGGAGCTGGCCGGAGGTCCAAGGTGGAGCAGGTGAGAGAGGAGAGCAAGGGATGAGAGAGGAGAGGAAGGGCTCGGCTGGCCCAAAGGGAGTTGAAAATCTCAAAAACCCGCCCACTAAGGGTTTTTTTTTATAGGATTTTGATAGGGTCGGTTGGGCTGGTTTTGGGGGGGTGGTTTAGTGGTTAGGTGGTGGTGGTTTAGGAATAAGGTGAGCTAGATATTTAGGGGGGCCAGATATTTAGGTTAGGTGGTTTTAGGGATATGGTGTGCTAGGGTTTTAGGTGGGGTGGTTTAGTGGTTTAGGGCTTAGCTAGGTGGGTTGGTTTTAGGGTGAGGTTTAGTGAGATGGGTTAGGTGTTTAGGCTAGGATTAGGTCGGGATTAGGGAGGTGGGTTAGGTAATTTGGTTGAGATTAGGGAAGGATTAGGGAAGTAGGTTAGGTGATTAGGTTAGGATTAGGCCGGGATTAGGGTAAATGGCTAGGATTAGGGGGTTTAGCTTGGGATTGGGTTAGGAGCATCCCTTTACATGGCCCATGAACTTCATTGTATCATGTTGGTGCAGCTCTAGGTTAGGTGTAGGTTCATACAAGCTTAAACCCACACTAATTAGGCTAACCCACATGATTAACCCAAAACTTGACACACAAGTCAAGCTTAGTACATTTCCCTCACATGTAATCCTCCCCATTCTCTCTCATGCCCAAGATCCCACGTGAATTTCAAGTGGGCCCCACCTCCATTTATGAGAAGGTGATGTGGGCCATGGATGTGGATATTGGACTGGATCTTTGGATCCAAATCCACATATATGTTTGGATTGAGATCTGGATATATATGGTCCAGATCCAATCCAAAACTGAATTCTGACTCCTTCAGGGTATGTTCGAAACAAACGGTTTGTGCGGGGCCTGACAACATCAGTACTCCGTCTTGCGTTGGGTCTTCGCCAACATGGTCGTCCGCTTCTGTTTTCACCATCCGGAGATGATTTCGAATGATTCGTTTGATAACAGGGGCTTGGATGTTCGAGATTCTGGGGATGAATCTAACACGAGAGTTGTTGTGCCGGTCTCGACGTGTGCTCCGGTTCCGGGCTCTCTTTTGCTCTTTAGGTCCTGTTTTTATCAGGCCAAGTCGCTTTTGTGGTGTTTCAAAACGTATTTTAAAAGGTTTTAAAACTATATTATACATATTTTAAAACATATAAGGTTTAAACATATGTATAGGGTTTGTCTGGAAGGCTCCTGGGTTTCCAGACTCAAAATAGCCCTTTGGGGCTGCTTTTACAAAACCATGTTTATTTGAGAAGTTCGTGGGATTTCGGGGTGTTTACAGATGCCCATAAAAGTGTTGAAAAGAAACAATAAAGAATGATCTAGCTTATTGTGAGTTAACTGCTAACATGACATATGATAGGGCTCTGTGGAAACAAAGAACCCATGTAGCCGACCCTGTCTAGTATGAGAAAGGGCTTAGTTGTTGTTGGGTAGTTAATCATCAGTATGTACAAAAGAAGATCATGACATAAATAAAGATGCTGCGATGGATGAGTAGTTACACAAGAAAAGATAGTATATATAATGAGGTTATTAGAAACAAGTTGGGAGTGACACTAATAGATGACAAGATGAGAAAAAATTGTTTAAGATGGTTTGAACACGTAGAAAGACAACCAAATGAAGTTCCAGCAATAGATGACAAGACAAGAGAAAATCGTTTAACATGGTTTGAACACGTAGAAAGACGAACAAAAAAAGCTTTGGTAAGAAGGTGCAAGAAACTAAATTATGAGAATATTAAAGAAGAAGAGAAAGACCACAAAAGTGTTACAAAGAAACAATAAAGAATGATCTAGTTTATGTTGAGTTAATTGCTAGCATAGCACATGATTGAATTATATAGAAACAAAAAATTCATGTAGATGACCCCATCTAATATGAGAAAAGGCTTAGTTGGTATTTTTGTTGTTGTTCACAAGATACATGACTTGCCCAAATTTGCTTTTTTAGAGTGATTACTTGCTATAATAAATCAACATGTGGTAGAAACAAAGATATTGAGATTGGTTATACAAGGGAAGATTGTATACGTAATGAGGTTATTAGAAACAAATTGGGAGTGACACCAATAAATAATAAAATGAGAGAAAATGGTTTAAAATGGTTTGGATGCATAGAAAGGCGACTCTCCGGTAAGAAATTTTGAGAAATTAGATTGTGAAAATGATAAAAGAGGAAGAGAAAGACCACAAATGTGTTGGAAGAAAATAATAAAGATAGTTTATGTTGAGTTAACTGTTAGCATTGTACATGATCGTGCCCTATGGAAACAAAGAATCCACATAGCTGGCCCCATCTAGTATTGGAAAGGGCTTAGTTGGTGTTGTTGTACTTGCTGTAGTAACACTCATTTTCTCATAACAAGTTGCAAACTCAAGGACCCATAGTATTTTCAGTCATGGTTGAGAGGTTAGGTGTTTTGGTTCATACCTGCACTTAGTGTTAGATATTATTTTCAAGATACATACTTTCATCTAATCAATGCAATGCGTAGTACCTTAATTAAAACATTCAGCTACATGACACTTAAAGGAACTCTTTGTAATAATATTTCACATGGATTAACTTTTGGTTCTGCTTTGCATCATTGGTCCATAAGATATATAGCATAGATACCAATATGATGGACGACACATCAGTGGTGTATAAGATATATATAGGATAGATATATGATGGATGCATCAGGGATTTGCCATTAAACTGAAACCTTTGGTCTGAAAAATAAAAATCGAGGAACTAATGGAAGTGATTTTGGCGTTTTAGGTTGGATAATGCTTTTGAATTCTGATTTGATCCAAAGCAGCACTTCTCAAAGTGTTGATACTGACTCTTTGACGTAGGATCTAATTATTATTTCTGATTTTCAAAGCAATATGTGCTCTGTTGGGATCACCATTGTGGAACTTCAGTCCCATTTGGTCGAGATTCGAACAGATATTGTGCATGGTATCCATGTAATTGACTGTTTTTTTGGTTTGTTAATTATAGATCCAGTATCTTGTTTCTCATTGGGGAACCGATGTAGATTCCCTTGGCTCTTATAGTTATGATGCGGTTGGCAAAGCTCATGATCTGTACGAGAGGCTGCGAATTCCAATCGACAATCTCTTCTTTGCAGGAGAAGCTACGAGTATGAAGTATGCAGGATCTGTGCATGGTGCTTTCTCAACCGGATTAATGGCTGCGGAAGACTGCAGAATGCGTGTCTTAGAGCGATACGGGGACGTGCCTCTGCTCCAGCCGGTTATGGGCGAAGAAAGCAACTCTGTCCATGTTCCCTTGCTGATTTCACGACTGTGAAACAAGGCTTGTGAGAACTGTTCATGGGCGAGCTGCTGTATCATGTTTTATTGGCCTCAAAATGCTGTGCAAAGTTAAGGTTTTCCCTGGATTTTGAGTCCCATACAACATTGTCGCGATAGCCGTATCTCATGCCGTTGGTGTATGTTGATTTAAGGCTCAATGATCTGAACGGCACTATTGGTTAAGAACCCTACTCTAAGACTCGGGTCATTGGACAATTTATCTCCATTGAGCAAGGGGTGTGCTCTCTCCTTCGTATTATTAATGTAAACCTTATATATGCGTGTTTTTGTCTGTGTGTGTGTGGTTAAGTAGACTCAAAGGGAGTCTTCTTCTTTATGCTTTTCTCCTTGTTTACACCATGAAGCTGCAATTTAGTCTTGGCTTGGCTGAACTCATGCTGAGCTAGGCTCGGCTTGGATAAAAAATCTAATGAGATGAGTTGTGCTTCTCTAATATGAGCAAGTGAAACCAGCTGCTGACAAGGGCAGTTCGTCTTCAGCTCAGCTCGTGTGGGCTTGCACAGTTGGCTATATATGATATATATATATACATGAGAAAAACATGTTAATGCACTTGGCTAACTTGGTGTACATGTTTCAGTGGTCGTGAGTCTAATTTCTACTGTAAAGAATGTATTGAAAAGCTCACTTAAGTTGAGCAAGAACTGAGTACACAGAGCACTAAGCGTTACAAACATCACAAGTCCTGAAATTGAAAATGGTTCGAGTTGTAACCCTTTCGCAACAAGCGGATCTTGCTCGAGTCAACACTCGATACAGGAACAAGTAAATCATTTTTTCTTAATAATTTAATCTTTTACAAACTTTGTTGTAAATTGGCAAATATGTCCTCTAAGTGAAAGCATTATAGGCTGCAAAATTTGTGAAATGTCATGTTGGTAAAAGAGCCCCGAGAGCTGATCAAGATGCTTCGAGTTTCACTTATAGACTCTTTTACTTTTGAACACTCAATGACTTTAAGTATTCGGGATGGAAGTTGTCTAAATGCCCCCGGATTCTCAATTATTGGATCGAGAACTATCAGGATGTGTATAAAAAATTAATGTACTTGCTTTTGTACTTTAAAAGTATGAAAATTCACATATCTTGACTGTTGATCGAGCTTGATCCAATGATCAAGATCAGAGTAGGTACTCCCAAGAGTACTTTAGTATTCCCCCCTCCCCCCCTCTCTCTATCTCTCTCACACACACACACACACACACACACACACACATATATATATATATATATATATATATATATATACATTTTCAATTATATTGAACCTCCTCAAGTATCTTGGTTATGGTTTAAGAATCTCAAACCGGATGAAATAGGGTAACAAAATCATGGCATAGGCTATCACTTGAATCTCTCAGATTCTAATGTATTCACTAGACATCCGGTGCCACCACCAAGTCTGTTGCGCCACTGCCATATCGTTCTTGGAGATTTTCTTCTTTTATAGATCCATTCAGTGTCCTTCTCGGTTTTCTGATCGTCTCCCGGAGCTTGAATTATATATTTGGAGGGCTTTTAATTTTATTCTGTTTTCTTTACCTGTGGATGGTATGGTCGAAAAACCGTGCTCTCATCTTTTCCATTTTTAGTTGTTCACTTTTGCTTCATACATAAACACGGTTTGTCATGACGGCCCTAATCAAGATGAGCTTCAACTGAGCTCAACCGTGTAAAGTTCAATCGAGCTTGGGTTACTCAAATATAATCTGAGCACCATGATCGAAGCTTGATTGAGCTAGAGCTGTGCTTTTCTCTCTTAAATGAGCCAAGTCAAGCTTGTCTATTCTCGTGTTCGACCTGACCCAATTACAGCACTAGCTGCGAGTGGGAATCCTGAAACAAATAATTCTTATTAAGAATATAGCCTGGAAGTGCATAGCCCAACTCATGTGCTAATTCACCTATAAATAACTTAGGGTGTCATTTTGGAGTTGACCCAACAAGCCCACTTAAACCTGATGGGAATGTCCGAGTCTGGCTCAGGGTTTAGGGCACCCAAAGTTAGGTTCAGGTAAACCCAAAGTAATCCTTCCTATCAGATATACAGCATATTATATATACATATACTTTTTGTGTTAGCTAAGCTATCAAATCCTATATTATTCTTATCCAGTACAAATACTTTTTGCGCATATTAGTAAGGTCTTTCTTTGGTGGTATATGATACTCTTCGATTGCGGCAGTCAGGTTGGGTAGGGTTGTTCCCTCTGCTCGGGTCGGGTTTGAATGGAGAAAAAAGAAGGGGTATGCTCAGGACTAGCCTTTTCATAACCCGAACCCGATTATCTAACACGATTTGCCACCCCTTTACTCTACCTTGTTTTCCCTTCTAGAAGATTCCCACCATTTCGAGAAAGGGACTTTGGCCACGACTCTCTACGTGGCCTGTTGCAAAGCACATACAATTTAAGTGCGTAAACGTACAAAATCACGGGACTTCCTGATATTTTCTGTACCAAACCCAAGGAAGCGTTTCCACGCGGCAGACGCTTACAGGATTTTAGTGAACGAACGACACCAACCTTTTGTCTTTTCCTTCTCGCGTTTCTTGTGAAAAGCTCTCCTGTCATTTCACGTCTCTTCTTTGAACGAGTTTCACGCTCATGACTTTCCTCTCTCTCTCTCTCTATATATATATGTATATAGCCAAGTATACACCACCGTAGTACTAGGAGTCTGCAGAGTTGTGCTGTGGAGATTGATTAATGGCGAAAGAGGAGAGAAGTGCAGTACTTGGAGTGCCGGCGTGGATGGAGGTGGCTCCCCATCTTCTTAGATCTCCTTACAAACCTTCAAACACTCCCAAATTGGAGACCATTCACGAAGAGAAGCCACACGGGAACTGATAAATCTTCATGGTCATTAATGGAGAAGAAGAAAGAGAGAGAGGCCTTATGGTTTTCCTAGTTGTAAGCCACCCAGGTATCTCGATCTGGACCACGTACCATTCATGACGAGAAACCAAAATCAAAGCGTGATTATCCCAACATGGATATGACAAAGGATTTGAGTATGTGTGAGAGAGAGAGAGAGCTCTTTGTGGTCTGTAAGTTGCAAGCTTTCTTGCTCTCTCCAATTGGAGATCGTTTATAAAGGGAATCCAAATTCAGAGAGGCATTAAGCCGTCATGTTGACCAAGAGGGAGAGAGAGGAGTAACTGTACCATTTCTGTAGGCTTTTTTCTTCATTTCTGCGTTTGTAAATCATGCCGTTCAAAGCTTAAACTTCTTAAATCATGGCGTTCATGGCCTTGCTTGTAAATTTTGTATTATAATATTTTTACTTCTACTATGTTCTTTCCCTATGCGGTATTCTCAGTGTAACGTTGAATGTCGTCAACTGTTAAAGTTACCAAAAAAGATTATATCAAACCAGCTGCCTTACACGATGCGTATGAGTTATATATGATCACTACACAATTAATTAAGAGCTTCAGTGGCTTGGTGTAAGTATGTGGGACGGTTTCTATTTAAGCAAGAGCGATAAAGGATGCCTTGACATGATTTAAAAGAACACATTTGGTGATTCATAATCGTAAACTAAAGAAAGCTCTTAACACCATTTGAATTGCCTTATGGCCATCTATAATATTGCTGAGGTTATTTATAAGTCCATCTAGTCGACATTATGTACTTGATTATAATGAACCTGCTTCTGGTGCAACAAGTTGGCTTTAATGTGGATATTGTGTACGATTTTATGTGTATGACAAGCCAAGGGTCTAAGGCCCATTCAAGTCGATATCTAATAATGTTGCCGATGAACAGACTTAAAGGTTAGCACACATCGTTCCTTGAAGTATGCCCTTTCATATCTCATTTTCAAGGTGCGGATTCAAATCATGTGGGTATTAATATTTCAAGAAGCTACGCCATCTTCAAGAAGCCTATGCCAACAGCTTCTCCTACACATTTTTGATGCTCTTGGTAGGTCTCACTCAGTTCCACTTTATTGAGTGTGTTCAAATTATTGAACCAATTAGATGGTTAAATGCCAGGGCAGCGCGGATCCACATTATGGCAGGGTGGGGCGGCTCTACCCGAATTTTTGAAAATTTTCATGTGTGTATTGAAATTTTAAAGCACACCCACCCGATGCCAATTTCTAGATCCGTGACTCTAGGAGGCTAATGATTCATGCTTCTTGGTTGCATTCATATCATATCAATTTTGTTTTCATTATAGACAAAACTTAAATATTGTTTAAATGTTGATATTGTTTACAATTTGATTGCGTTTGTTTAAGACAAACCAAGAGTCTTTATTGTATGTTGGAGGTGTTTGATAGGGGTCATTCTGTTCGATAATTAATAATGGTGTCGGTCCTTGAAGTCTGATATTATTTTCAAGGTGCATATTTAAATCATTTGAGTGTTAATATTTCAAGAAGCGGAGCCATCTTCAAGAAGCGTATCCCAACAGCTTCTCCTACACAATTTTGACGCTCTTGGTAGGTCTCACTCAGTTCCACTTTATTGAGCTTGTATGATACGGTGCGATACGTATCGTATCGTGGGCCACCACGATACGATACGGGGGCCCGTATCGTGAAACCCACAGTATCGCACCGTATCGTGCAATACGGGCCGTATCGCACGATACGGTGCGTATCGTCCGTATCGTGCGATACGGGTGATACGCCCTGGGACCCTTATAAAGGGTCCCGGGCCGACTGAAACCCGCGATTTTTCACGGGTTTCCTCTCTCTTCTTGGGTTCCTCAAGCTCCCTAAGAGCCGATTTTCACCTCCTTAGTGTTCAAAGCTCCAAAATTGTGCCCTACAGTGCCCGTGCAAGCCTCCAAACTCGGATTTTGGTATATTTTTAATGTTTTTTTCATTATTTTCCTTTATATTTGTTGTTTTTTGTGTTATTTCGGTTTTTTTTTTTGAATGACAAAATATGAAGTTATTAAGTGTGTGTATACGATTTTTATTGCATTCATGAAGTGGGAGACACTCGATTTGAGTGTTATTTGAAGATTGGGGAATTTACGAAGTGCTTTTATTTTCAGGTTTTTGTTTGAATTAAAGTACTCCATTGAGATGGCAGGAAGAGGTGGTAGAGACTCTCATTCAAAGTCTGATGATCCGGCATGACAGTGGGGTATACCAGTTGAGGGTTCAAGGTTAAAAATCAGATGCTTATTTTGTGAAAAGGTGGTTAGTGGTGGAATTTTAAGGTTGAAACACCACTTAGCAGGAACCAGGAAAGAAGTTGCTCCATGCACAGGCAGAGTTAGAAGTTTACCAGAAGGTATTAAATGGAAATGCCTACAGATGATTGAGAACATACAAGAACGGAGACAACAAAAGGATGATTTTCAGATGTATGAAGAAGCTGATGATGCTACTGCAACTGGATTTGGATTCACTGATAGTTTGCCTTCAGATGCTCGAACAGAGATTGGTAGTAGCAGTTCACGAGCACCTACTAGAGGAAAGAGGTTTGCAGCTGAAGACTTTGGAGGTGGCAGAAGAGGAAGTTTAGGAAGGAGTAGAGGAAGAGCTTCTTCTTTTAGCATACATTCGTTCTTTCCTCCTTCCACTACACCTGGTGCTCAATCAAGAATTCGTGCTGCTATGGCTTCAGAACAACTGCATGATCAGGCAGACCTTGCAGTGGGAAGATGGTTTTATGATGCATGCATTCCATTTAATGCAGCAAATAGTTTTCATTTTCAAGCAATGGCAGATGCAATTGCAAACATTGGTTCAGGATATAAGATGCCCTCTTATCAGAAGTTGAGAGGGAAGATATTAGATCAGACCGTAATTGAAGTGCAACAATACTGTTCGACTTTGAGACAGTCGTGGAAGGAAACAGGATGCACTATTATGGCAGATGGATGGACCGATAGGCGAGGAAGGACATTGCTAAACTTTCTTGTATATTGTCCTAAAGGACTCATGTTTTTGAGATCTCTAGATATGTCAAAGGAAAGACACACTGCAGAGATCCTACGAGAAGAATTTGATAAGATTATACAGGAGGTTGGGCTACAGAATGTGGTCCAATTGATTACAGATAATGCAGCTAACTACAAAGCAGCTGGGAAGGAGTTAGCTGATATTTATGGGACTTTCTACTGGACACCATGTGCAGCCCATTGTTTAGATCTCATCCTCGAGGACATTGGTGAGATGGATGAAATAAAGGCAGCAACTGAGTGTTGCCAAGATATTACAAAATTCATTTACAACCATGCATTTGTTTTGTGTATGATGAGGAGATATACAGAAGGTGCAGAGCTTCTTCGCACAGCTGTAACTCGGTTCGCAACAAACTTCTTATCTGTACAAAGTATTGTGAGACAGAAGCAAGCTTTGAAGAGAATGTTCTCCTCAAATGAGTGGCAACAATTTACAGAGTTGCCTCAAAACAGAAGAAATAGAAAGTTGAATGAGATTGCAGAAACAGTTTTTAGAAGTTCATTTTGGAATGCATGTGTCAGATTATTGAAAATTACTTGTCCATTAGTGAAAGTTTTGAGATTGGCTGATAGCGAAGAGAAACCATCTATGGGCTACCTTTATGAAGCCATGGACAGGGCAAAAGAAGCCATCAGAAATAATTTTAATGAAAAAAAGAGAGATTATGTGCCCGTGTGGAAAATAATTGATAGTAGATGGAATAAACAATTGCATCAGCCTATTCATACAGCAGCATATTATCTAAACCCATCATTCAGGTACTCAGAAACCTTCAAAAGGGACAGTGAGGTTAATCGAGGAATCATTGATTGTATCGACAGATTAGTCCCTGATGAGAGCATAGCAGATGCGATACATCGAGAGATGGAGATATATGATAATGCTCTTCACTTGATGGGTTTGCTTGTTGCAATTCGCAACCGCTCTACGATGTGTCCAGGTACATTGTTTATTTTCATATTTAAGTTGCATCTTACATTACTGTGGATTATTATGTCTCTAATGTTTGTATTTTTTTTACAGATGTTTGGTGGAACAGGTTTGGAAGTGATTGTCCAAACCTTCGAGATTTTGCAGTCAGAGTCTTAAGCCAAACCTGTAGTGCAACAGGTTGTGAAAGAAATTGGAGTGTTTTTGAACACATCCATACAAAAAAGCGCAACAGGTTGGAACACAAAAGACTTAATGATTTGGTTTATATTCGTTGTAACATGCGCCTTCGTGAAAGGTAATGTTGTATTACTTTCAAAATTTCAATTCAATATTATTTAACTTCAGTTTTCAATTGTTAATAACTTAATATTACTTACTAATTGTTTATCTTTGTTTGTGTCGTAGGCAATTAAAAAAAGTAAATAGAGAAGAAAGTCAGTTCGATCCAATAAGTTTGGATAATTTTGATATATTAGAAGATTGGGTTATGGAAGACACTGAAGAAAATGCCCTCCTAACAGAAGAAGACGTTGCCTGGATTAATTTGGAGGGAGCGCAACAACATTATGGAGATGAAGAATTTGATTTTGAAGAAGAAGGTGTGGGCGTGGCTGATGATGATGAGGATCTGCAATAAGGAGAAGATGAAGATTATTTAGTTGATGATCCTGATTACAATTTGTAAAATGTAACATTATATGTAACTGTAGTGTACTGTAAAGTGTAAACTATGTCTGTATTTTATTTTTTGGATTCAAAATATGTAAATTTGGATGCAATTGTTCAATGTTGAATGCTTAATCTGTACTAAACTTACATTATATGAATTTAAAGCAATTATCAGATTTTTCCTGATTTTTTCCAATTTTTTTCGATTTTTTACTAAATTGTATTGATTTTTAATTAATTTTTACATTATTTTAATATTAAAGTACGATACGATACGATACGATACGCCCGTATCGTGGAGCCCAGCGATACACGATACGATACGCGTCAGACAACACTGGTTCAGATTATTGAACCAATTAGATGGTTAAATGCATAATAATACGTCAAGGGTTAGAATGGTAGGATCTATCAATTTAAGAATATAGGAGGGCAGCAGCAGATCCACATTATAGCATAGCATATTGAAATTATTGTTTTTTAAAAATTTGTAAAGCCCACCCGACCAAACCTGAAGATGCAAATTTCTAGATCTGCGACTGTAGGAGGGATAATGAATCATGATTCTTGGTCGCATTCATATCGTATCAATTTGTCTTCCTTAATAGACAAAACTCGAACACGACCCATTTTCGTTTTCGTGTTGCTCAATTGTATACGACCCGATATGTTGTGTAGCTTGAGTCCTTGTTTTCTGGGGAGGGAAAAGCTGAACTCCTCGAGGAGCATCAGATGAAGAAGCCCATCCCCTCATGCCTACTGCAAGAAAAACAAGGTGCCCTTGCCTTCTCCCACTCTGTGTGTGTGTTTGCGTGCACGTGTGTGCGCACAAGAGAGGTTTGAAAAGGTGGCTCGACGACTCCGGTCTTTATTCCTTCTGGAATTCGAGCAGCAACATTCCGTTAGATTTCACCATTACTCTCCGTAACCTTTGAATCACCAGATAAAACCTAAGCAGAAAGATGCTAGAAGACGCCAACAGTTTTCACAGATCCATTTTGAATTTACATTATCATGGTTTAGTCATTTCTCGTCGTGTGTTTGGATCAACTCGAACACGATGACAATTCTTGTTCACGACCAACTAGAGAGTGCACTCCAACACTACCATGGATATTTTTTAAATTTGTGTTTGTGTTGGGTTTCTGCGTCGTCTTGTGAAGAATTATCAACCCTACGATACAGTAATGCAAGTGCATTCTGTACTGCTTAATGTGTGTCAAGTATATAGTATGTTAACTTCAATCATTTTCTACCTATTTGATTATTTGAGGCGGGGTGAAATCATATATATATTGGCTATGGATTCAATCATCCCCGGTAACTTTTTCATTGGTTTTCTGAATTTCAGACGGTGGCCGCTCCACCTCGCCACAATGTAAATTCACCATTTGATCTCAATATACGTGATTAATTTGGTTGATTATCACTTGGACTTCAATCATCTCAAAAAGCTCACCAGTTATACCATTACTAGTCTTCTAAGTAGATGAATGATACGTTATTCTTTATTCATAGGAAGGTTTTCAAGATCACGGAATTATATACGTGATGTGATCAATAGGAATGACTCCTTTCCGCAGATGGAAACCATGGAAAATGCATGTTAGTGCTTAAGCGCTTCAAATCAAGCTCGTTCATGCTCAAATTACCTAAAGATTAGAATTTTAAGATCATCAGTTAAAATTTTTAAAAGAAAAAATAAAATATTTGAATGTGTACTATTCCTTAAGAAAGTGATACCTTTTATTCTTTAATCAAACAACTGAAATTCTTAAGTTGTTGAAATTTGAATTTATTATATTTTTGAAGTATATAAATATTTCAATTAACAACACTTTTTTTAGAACAAGAAGCGGAAATCGTGCACCCATCAGGAGTCAAACCCCTGGCGCGGTGATAATATTCCAACACACGTTGTCGTTGGCCATCGCTGTGAGTCAGGGCAGTAGGTGACTTTCGATAAATGTGGCGGCCTTTCGGGAAGCGCCACCTAACTGGGCAGCCGTAGTTGTGAGATGAAATCTCCACGAAGCAACTGTTGGCAGCTTCGACGTGGCTTCTTCAAATACACACAAAAGATTCGAGGATGAGCAGATCACGCATTTTTTTTATATATTTTTTACCGAAACAAGGCAAAGAGTTATCACGTGGCAGACGCCTTTCGGGATTCGGTGAACGAACTACACCAACCTTTTGTCTTTTCTTGCTCGTATTTCTTGTGAAAAAGCTCTCCTGTCACGTCACGTCTCCTCTTTGAACGTGTTTCACGCTCATGACGGTCCTCTCTCTCTCTCTCTCTCTCTCTCTCTCTCTCTCTCTCTTTATATATAGACACATACCGGCGTAGTACTACTGCATAGGAGCCTGTTTGTGACATAACGGAAGAAAAATCAGGAAGCAGAGTTGTTCTGTGGAGATTCATTAATGGCGAAAGAAGGGAGATGTCTTGGAGTGCCAGCGTGGATGGAGGTGGCTCCCCATCTTCTTGGCTCTCCTTACAAACCTTCAAACAATCCCAAATTGGATACCATTCATGAAGAGAAGCCAAACGGGAACTGATAAATCTTCATGGTCATTAATGGAGAAGAAGAAAGAGAGAGAGGCCTTATGGTTTTCCTCGTTGTAAGCCACCCAGGTATCTCGATTTGGACTACGTACCATTAATGAAGAGAAACCAGAATCAGAGCGTGATTACCCCAACATGGATATGATAAAGGATGAGTATGAGTGTGTGTGTGTGTGAGAGAGAGAGAGAGAGAGGGAGAGTTCTTTGTGGTCTGTAAGTTGCAAGCTTTCTTGCTCTCTCGAATTGGAGATCGTTTATAAAGGGAATCCAAACTCAGAGAGGCATTGATCCGTCATGTTGACCAAGAAGGAGAGAGAGGGGTAACTGTACCATTTCCGCAGCCTTTTTTCTTCATTTCTGCATTTGTAGGCGTTCATAGCCTTGCTTGCAAGTTTTGTATTATAATATTTTTACTTCTGCTATGTTCGCTTCGTATGAGATATTTTCAGTGTAACTTTGAATGTGATCAATTATTAAAGTTAATAAAAAAGATGATATCAATCCGGCTGCCTTACACGATGCATATGAGTTATATATGATCACTGCACATAATTAATTAAGAGCTTCAATGGCTTGGTGTAAGTTTGTGGGACGGTTTCCATTTAAACAAGAGCGATATTAGGATGCCTTGACATGATTTAAAAGAACACATTTGGTGATTCATCATACGTAAATTATAGAAAGCTCTTAAAAACATTTGAATTGCCTTATGGTCATATGTAATATTGCCCAGGGCATTTATAAGTCCATGTAGTCGACATAATGCACTTGATTATAATGCACTTGCTTATGATGTAACAAGTCGGCTTTAATGTGGGTATTGCGGAAGATTTTATTGCGTTTGTGTAAGACAAGCAAAGGGTCCAAGGTCCAAGTTGGTGTCTAATACTGTTCCTTGAAGTATGTTTTTTCCTATCTCATTTTCAAGGTGCGGATTCAAATCATGTGGGTATTATCAAGAGGCCTATACCAACAGCTTGTCCTACACATTTTTGATATTCTTGGTAGGTCTCACTCAGTTCCACTTTATTGAGTGTGTTCAAATTATTGCACGAATTAGATGGTTAAATGCCTAATAATAGATCAAGGGTTAGAATTGTAGATATATCAATTCAAGGATGTAGCAAGGTAATGGCGGATCCACACTGTGGCAGGATGGGGCTACCGTCTTCCACAGATTTCTGAAAACTTTCATGTGCGTATTCAAATTTTTAAAAAATAAAATTTTTAAAGCCCACCCGACCGAACGGGAAATGCGTTCCACCCGATGCGAATTTCTAGATCCACGACTGTATCATGCTTCTTGGTTGGATTCGTACTGTATCAATTTGTCTTCATTAATAGACAAACTGGAAAAAGACCCATTTTCGTTTTCGTGTTGCTCAATTGAATACGACCCGATCTGCTGTGTAGTTTGAGCCCTTGTTTGCTGGGGGAGGGAAAAGCTGAGCTCCTCAATGAGCGTGAGATGAAGAAGACCCATCCTCTCGTGCAGTGGTCGATTTAGAAAATAGTTTTGGATGGGGTGATGTACATATTTCATCATGTTAAGGGAGGCGAAGCATGAATCTCAACCATATATTCACAGTAAAACCTATGTAAAATTTCAGGGGTTGGCCACCTCCACCCCTCCATGTAGATCCGCCATTGCTCCCGTGTGTGTGCATAAGAGAGGGATGAAAAGGAGGCTTGACGACTCGGGTCTTTATTCCATGTGGAATTCGAGCAGCAACATTCCGTCAGATTTCACCATTACCCTCTGTAACCTTTGAATCACCTGATAAAACCTAAGCAGAATGATGCTAGAAGACGCCAACAATTTTCAAAAATTATAGGCAGATCCATTCCGTACTGCTTAACGTGTGTCAAGTGTATATTATGCCAACTTCAATCATTTTAAATTTGTGACAAAAATGGATTCAAAAAGAGTGAGGCCAAAACCATGGAGAGATCTCAGTATCCTAATAGTGAGTTTTAACTTTAACGAGCAGTCGTCTGGTTCTCGTTCAGCAGGAATCAATCAGGCTCAGGCTGCGAAGTCGAACATGAAGATCTTGAGTTGGAGAACAAGCCATTGGAGACGCCTCTGTTCAATTCATTCGGCTCGCTTGTCAGCCCAATGGGTGAAAGTGATTCACATGATAATGTAAGAAGCATTCTCATCTCATCTCAATCAGTGGCGACTCTAAAATTTTTCATGGGATGAGACGAGCTACGTATTATTTGAGGTGGGGCTACATCATATATAGTGGCCATGGATTCCATAGTCTCCTCTAAGGTTTTCTGAATTTTAGGTAGAGTGACTGTCCCACCTCGTCTCAATTTAGATCTACCATTGATCTCAATGCAATAACAACTAAGCCTTTTCTCTAGACGGGGTCGGCTACATGGATTCTTTGTTTCCACAAAGCGCTATTGGTTAACTCAAAATAAGCTAGATCATTCGTTATTGTTTGTTTTCAATATGGTCGTCATCAACCTCTTTTAATACTTTCTAAATTTAGTTTTTCATACCTTCCTATAGGTTCTTCTTTTGATCTTCTTATGTCTACGACTATTTATTTTATCCTCTATTGTGTCACTCTTAATTTGTTTCTAGTAACCTCATTATGTATACGATCTTTTCTTGTATAACCACTCTCAATATGTTCATTTATGTCACAAACATCTTTTGTATATGTTGATGATTAACTGCCCAACACTTTGATCTAATTTTTACTCTATAATATTTACCTTTTAATTTTAATGGTATCTTCTTATCACAAAGAATACCTAATGCTCCTCTCCATTTTAACCAACCAACACTAATTCTATGCGTAACATCTCTATAAATTCTTTCATCGCTCTACAAAATTGACCTTAGGTATTTAAAACTTTTCTTTTGAGGATACAATGTGTGCCAATTTTAATTTCTATATCCTCTCAAGTAACCAAATGATCAAATTTACATTCCATATATTTTGTCTTTGTTTTACTAAATCGAAGGCCTTTGTTTTTGTCTTTGTTCTACTAAATCGGAGGCCTCTGCTTTCTAATGTTTCTCTCCATAGTTCCAATCATCTCAAAAGGCTCACCAGTTCTACCAATACTAGTCTTCTAAATAGATGAATGATACGTTGTATCTGTTTTTTTTTAATAATCAAGCTCACAACTTCAATTTGTAAGGCAATCTTCTCGCTAGATGAGCTGTTGCTGTTTTACTTTATATCTTTTTTAAAGGATCCCACTCCACTTTTCTATCATTATCTCCATCTTTATTCTTAACAAGGTTTTCAAGATCGCGGAATTATGTACGTGATGTGATTAATAGCAGCGACACTCCTCCGCTGATGGAAACCAAGGAACATGCATGATAGTGCTTAAGCACTTCAAATCATCCTCGTTCACACTCAAATTACCCAAAGATCTTAATTTCAAGATCAAACGGTTGAAATCTTTAAAATTGAAGGCAAGATCTCAATCATTCTATCATTACGACCAACACTTAAAATCTTTAAGAGAAAAAGTAAAATAATAGAATGGGCTCTTTTTACAACAAAAAGACGAAATCGTGCACCCACCAGGAGTCGAACTCCTGCCCTGCCGATAACGTTCCAGCACACGCTGCCGTTGCGCCATCACTGTGGGTCGGCCTCTCGAGAAATATGGCGGCCTTTCGGGAGGCATCACCTAACTGCGCAACGTGAGCAGAAATCTCCACGAAGCAATTGTTGGCAGCTTCGATGTGGCCTCTTCAAGAAGAAAATTGCTATCATCGTGGTAACTATAATATTTATTAATTACTTTAATTTACAAGAAACTATACCCCACCATGAGCCATGAGCAAAAACTCATACCAGTATGACGTACTTAGTAGCTTGTTCAATTGGCGTGTCATCGTCATTCTAAGATAGAAGGGTTATCATTATAGATCATTCTATAATTCGCCGTTTTTGTGAGTTCTTTAGTACTTAGCGTGCCAATTGTCTAAACTTAGGTTGCTTGGCTATACCGACTGAGCCAACTAACACCATATGCAACGATTGATCATAAACATATCCATCAAGCATCCATTAAGCATACTCATGTGTCTAACTGGACACCCCTCTTAATATGTACAACGTCATGTTGTTCACATCTTTCTATATGCTACACAAGACATGTCTCATAATAAACAAATATACATACTAAATTCATAAAATCACCCATGCATGTAGAGATATAACTTGCACATATTCTTATCTAAACTATTCAGCCATTTGATACCATAAGTAAATATATCATTTACACATGTTCATATGATTATATATATATCCACATATGTGTAAGATGCAAATTATAAATATTTAGATCCAAAATAATAATTTCCAATCCACAAACTTTTGGCATTTAAATGTGTATAATATGTTGCCATTTGAAAGTTCATCAAATACTGAATCCAACAATTCAAATTGGGGTCAAATCGAGGTCCAAATGGTTCCAATATCAATCAAACATCATAATCGGGTCTTAAGAACCACCATCAGATCCAAATAAGAGATCCATATTCGTTGTAGATGAATCAAGAAAGATCCGTACAATCATTTTGGTCCCTGACTAATGGATTCAAACCTTGGATCTGACTCCCATCCCATCCCAAACCAAATAAACCAGACCCAAAAGGATCCAATCAGATCTAACTTGATTAGAACATTAAGAATGTGGTTTTGGATTAGAGTGACCTGACCCGGATCTAAAAATAAGAACTTGAATGTAAATTAGATTCGTTCTGGTTCTAATGGCCTTTTATAAGTAATTAAATGTTCATCTCGTTTTTTGAAGATTGTATTGACTATAAAGAGATCAAATGCCATAGCAAAATTTAAAATCTCCCTACCTTCCTCATTTATATCCCCAAAACCAAAGTTTCCATGAATACCTTGATATCCTAATGCCTAGGTCACACAGTCCTACTTAAAAGATTATCATGTCTATCTTATAGAGAAGTGCATAATTTAGTGGATTTATATGAATTAACTGATAATATAACGTATTAGTAGACTATTAAGTTATTTGAATCTACATATTGTGAAAAGCAATGGATGAGAAAATTGAGTCTATTAAGAAAAACCAAGTATAAGAATTGACATATTTGTCAAAATGAAGAAAAGTTATAAACTTAAATGAGTTCTTAAAAATAAATATAAAGTGGATGAAACAATCAAGTAATTTAAGGCAAGTTTGGTTGCAAAGGAATTTTTACAAAATGAGAGAATAGATTATGTAGAGACATATTCTCCTATTACGAAATTTGCATCCATCAAGATTATTTTAGCCATTTTGGTATATTATGATATGGATTTATATCAACTAGATGTAAAAATGATTTTCAAAATGACAATTTAGATGAAATCATTTATATGCAACAACCACAAGGGTATATTGTTAAAGGCAAGGAAGATAAAGTATCTAGGTTGAAAAAATCCCTATATAGCCTTAAACCGTCACCTCGTCAATGCATTTGATTTTTCAAAATATCATTTTAGAACTTAGGTTTGTGGTTAATGAACTTAACCACTATGTATATGTTTGAAATAGTGGGAGCAACATTGTCGTTTTATCTTTATATGTAGATGATATATTGTTGACTGATTATGATAATGAGATGATTGTACAAATAAAGTCATGATTAAATTCAAAGTTCAAAATGAAGGACATGTGAGAGGCATCTTATATTATAGGTATAAAGATTTTTTATGATAGAGAATCTAAAATTTTATATTTGAGTTAAGAGAGAGATATTGATTATGGACTCAAGAAATTTAGAATAGGTGTTTGTAAACATGTAACTACACCCATTGTAAAAGGGGTCAAACTGATTATATACTCAAGAAATTTAGAATGAGTGATTATCTTGGTGAGGTAGAAAACAAGTTTAATGTTCATTATACATAAGTTGTGGGCAAGTTGATGTATGCTATATTGTATAAAAGACTAGATATCAGCTTTGTTGTTAGTCTGGTGAGTGATTTAAAACTCTGCTTTCAAGCAGATGAATTAAAGGTGGTAAGATACTCATATGCTGACTTTGCTAAGTGCAAATATGACAATAAGTCAACCTCTGATCAAATATTTATATTTGGAGGTAGTATTGTTTCTTTGGCTTAGAAGAAACAGAGTTGTGTAATATTACATACATAAGAAGATGTAAAAGGGGTCAAATTGATTATATACTCAAGAAATGTAGAATGGGTGATTATCTTGGTGAGGGAGAAAACAAGTTTAATGTTCCTTATACATAAGTTGTGGGCAACTTGATGTATGCTATATTATATACATGACTAGATATCAGTTTTGTTGTTAGTATTGTGAGTGATTTGAAACTCTACTTTCAAGCAGATGAATTAAAGGTGGTAAGATACTCATATGCTGAGGAGCAAATATGACAATAAGTCAACCTCTGATCAAATATTTATATTTGAAGGTAATATTGTTTCTTGGGCTTAGAAGAAATAGGGTTGTGCAACATTGCATACATAAGAAGATGAATATGTTGCTTATAGTATGACTGTAATGAGTGTCGTTTGGATAATCCGCTTTGTACGTGAACTGAAGTTAAACATAGTTAATGAGTTAGTTGTCATTTATTGTGACAAAAGTGGATCAATTACTCTTATTAAGAGTGGAGTTGATAGCTCAAAAAGCAAGTATATAATGATTAAATATCATTATGTTCATGATATGTTTAAGAGGAATAAGATAGCTATATCCCTTATATACCAACTAATGATATGTTAGCTGACCTCTTTATCAAAGGCATTTTTGAGGATCTTTTTATAAAGCATGTTACTCAGATGAGTTTGAGATATGTTTAGAATATTAGTGTAAAAATATAATGTGTGAATGATTATGTAGGAAAAACATATTGATTATGAAAAACCGAATAGGAGGTAAAACCAATGTATTATTATTTAACAAGTGACAAAGTGAGAGATGTAAGTTACAAATGTTACTAGTGACCACTTGATCTAGCATATGTTACTTGCACTCATGAAATCTAGAAAGATGAGCTCCTTTTCGGATTTCACGAGGTGAACATTTTTCTGTTTTACAAAGCAAAAAGTTTTTCATAAATTCAAAATGTTTATCTTTAAAAAAGAAACAACGAATATTAAGAGATAATAATCTCCCAAAATAGACTACAAGGAAAACTCAAATTGAATAAGCCGCAAAGGGGAATGGATATAAAAGTTAATTGAAAAAACCAAAATGCATAAAAAGACATATTACAGACTCTTATCCCTTCTTACCAAAAACCATCTCGAAGAAAACCTTCAAAAGAAAACCAGAATACTACTATCACACTATCTTCCATTTTATTACTTCACGACTCCATGTTCGGCTCTTCATTCAACAAGTTGACCATCATTAGCAAGCCCTCTGGCCCAACATCATCATGACTCTCCATGATGCCCTTTGAATCTGCAAGTGAGCCATTGATGGCTTGACTGGCTTGGGCGCTCAAGTTGTTTTTGGTTTGTATCTTTGGGAAACTCTTACGAAGGGAGCAATCTCGTCACTACTACTTGGCGGGTGCCTTTCTCGACATCATTGCCTAAGTTGGCTAAGGGGTGAAAGCCAACTCTATAGGAGGATACGTTAAAAACCACTTTCCTTTAGACTTATTTGTCGGATTGAACTTTTTGGATACAAGCGGTTCTTACGAATTTTCTATAGGAGGATACATTAAAAACCACTTGGTTAATCTTGCATGAACATAATAGGGATAAGTAAGTCATTTTTCTTTAATAATTTAATATTTTATAAACTTTGTTATAAATTGGCAAATATATGTCCTCTAAGTATAAAAGTATTATAGGCTGCAAAATTTGTAAAATGTCATGTTGGTAAAAGAGCCCCGAGATGTGATTAAGATGCTTCGAGTTTCTCATATCTCTTTTCCTTTTGAGCACTCTCAATGACTTTCAGGAAGTGGTTGAGAACTATTGAACACAAGCTATTTACATGCCCCCATATTCTCAATTATTGGATCGAGAATGATCGAGATGTGAATAAAAACTTAATGTACCTACTTTTGTACCTTAAAAACTTTGCTATGTAAGGGAACACCCTTGTATGAGTAGTCTCAAGCTCGGATAAAAGAGAGGATCGCATTAGGCTTCCAAAATCTAGTGCAAAATTTTTATCAAATTTATCTACCATGGATTCTATAAATTGAGTATTGAGTTAGGGCGTTCCCTCTTAGTGATGCATTACGGAGCTCGGATATAGTGAAAAGTAATCTAGGGTCTCTACATCTTTGCTTTGATGTAGTAAATAAATTATAGAGAGTCTATTCATTTTCAACATGAATGGATGTCGAGAGTAAGGAAGTTAGTCCTACGTAATATGATTTGTATTGGTACTTAAAATATCATAACATTGTCTGGCAAACTAATAGAGGTGGTAGATACTATGAATAGAAAAAATATTCACATTCTATGTTTACAAGAGACAAAGTAAGTTGGAGAAAATCAAAAGAAATTGAGAATACAAGTTTTAAATTATGGTACTCAGAAAAGAGAAATGCTTGAAATGAGGTTAGTATTATTATAAATAAAGATTTAAAGGGTAATATAGTAGACATAAAACGATATAGTGACCAAATTATATGCACCTCAAGTATGATTAAAAGATTGTATAAACAAGACATTTTGAGAGGAGTTAGATAATGTAATTCAAAAAATTTTACTAGTAAAAAGGCATTAGGATATCAAGATATTCATGA
Organism: Brasenia schreberi; assembly: GCA_036023115.1. Taxonomy (NCBI): domain Eukaryota; kingdom Viridiplantae; phylum Streptophyta; class Magnoliopsida; order Nymphaeales; family Cabombaceae; genus Brasenia; species Brasenia schreberi. Next base: position 23,904,161 of record JAYKKT010000088.1, read on the forward strand.
AAACTATAGTTTTAGAGATTTAAATGATGAAGGTAAGGAGATTTTAAATTTTGCTATAGTACATAATCTCTTTATAACCAATGATTTTGGAAAATGGGGAACATTTAATTACTTATAAGGGTGGCTTGTCATAAAAACAAATTAATTACTTTGTTTGTACAAAAATAGATAGATCGTGTTGTAAAGATTGCAAGATAATTCTAAGAGCAAGTTTCACTACTCAAGATTGACTTTTAGTTATGAATTTTTTGGTAAAAAAGTTAAAAGAAAAGAGTGTATAGAGCTATTCGGACTAAATGGTAGAACCTCAAAAGAGAAAAAAGATATATTTAAATAGAAAGTTTTTCAAGGAGATTCTTGGAATTATGTAAGTATACTTTTGATATGTGGAATAATATGATTATCTATATTAGAAAAGTGATAAAAAATATATTAGGTGAATTTAAGGGAGGTATACCAACACAAAAGTAAGCTTGATAGTGGAGTGAAGTGGTGCAAGATAGAATTAAGGCAAGGAGGAAATGTAAAAAGTTGCATTATGCCTAAAACTTGAAAGGCTTATAAGAAAGCAAAGAAAGAAGTGGGTCGTTATTGAAATAAAAGTCAAAATTTGAGAGGATTTATATAAAAAGCTTAACTTAAAAGGTGAAAGATAATTTTTTATAATAACTAAGGCTAGAGATAATGAAACTCAATATCTTACTTTTGTTAGATGCATCAAGAATGATGATAAGAAGATTTTAATGGCAAATGATGATATCAAAAATAGATAAAAAAATATATCTATAAGCTTTTTAGCAAAAATACAGATATTAGTATTAGCTTAAGAGAGTTAACCAAATTAGGAAAGTATATAAACTGTAATTTCTACCAACCTATTCAAAAGAATGAAGTCAAAGAGGCTCTTAAACTCATGAAGGTTGATAAATCTGTAGGACCAAACAATATTTTTATAAAACTATGAAAAATCCTAAGAGAGACGGATAACAAGACTATTTACTAAAATATAAAGAAATCAAAAGATACTTGACAAATGGAAAGTGAGTGGACTTAAACCTATATATATGAACAATAGTGACATCTAAAATTGTGTGAATTATTAGGGTATCAAGTTAATGAGTTATACTATAAAATTATGAGAAATATTATTCACCATAGGTTAATATAAGTATTGAGTACAATAGAGAATCAATTTGGATTCTTACAAGGAAAATCTACTATTGAAGCCATTCACCTAGTGAGATGTCTTATGAAACATTTTAGAGCAAAAATGAAAAACTTTTACAAGATATTTATTTATCTAAGAAAAGCTTATGATAGAGTGTCAAGAGATGTTCTTTGTAAAACCTTAGAAAAAAGAGGGTATCCGATTGACATAAATAAATTTTATAAGAGAAATATATGATAGTGCAAAAACAAGTGTAATGAGTCATGAACATATGATAAACTTCTTTTAGGTCAATATTGGGTTACATCGTGGATCAACTTTAAGTTTATATTTATTTATATTAGTCATTGGTGACTTAATAAAACATATTCAACATGAAGTACCTTGACTTATATCATTTGTATATGATATTGTGTTAGTGGATGAGTATAAGAATAAAGTTAATAGGAAATAAAAACTATGGAGTATGGAGAGAAGTATTAGAAATTGAAGGTTGCCGACTTAGTAGAAAACACATAATATATAGAATATAAGTTTTCTCATCTGGTTACTTCATAGGACATAAATTAAGATCTTGATACACACATGACATATGCTATCTCTTAAATCTCTCAAAATCTAATGTATTCACTTCACATGCGGTGTCACCACCAAGTCTGTTGCGCCACTGCCATACCATTCTGGGAGGTTTTCTTCATCTCCTCTTTCTTCTTTTATAGATCCATTCAATGTCCCTCTCGGTTTTCTGATCGCCTCCCGGAGCTTGAATTATATATTTGGAGGGTTTTTAATTTTATTCTGTTTTCTTTACCTGTGGATGGTATGGTCCAAAAACCGTGCTCTCATCTTTTCCATTTTTAGTTCTTTCTTCTTCACTTTTGCTTCATACATAAAACACGGTTTGTCATGACGACCCTAATCAAGACGAGCTTCATGTAACTGAGTTCAACCGTGTCAAGTTCAATCGAGCTTGGGTTGCTCAAATATAAGCCGAGCCCCATGATCGAAGCTTGATTGAGCTTGGTCTGTGCTTTTTTCTCTTAAATGAGCCAAGTCAAGCTTGCCTATTCTCGTGCTCGACCTGACCCAATTACACCACTGGCTGAGAGTGCATGACCTAACTCATGCACTGATTCACCTATAAATTAGGTTCGGATCAACCCAAAGTAACCCTTAGGTTTGGTTATCAGATATACACCATATTATATATACATATACTTTTTGTGTTAGCTCAGATATCAAATTCAATATTATTCTTATACAGTACAAATACCTTTTGTGCATATTAGTAAGGTATTTCTTTGGAGGTTCGTGATGCTCTTCGATCGCGGCAGTCAGGTTGGGTAGGGTTGTTCGGAACCTCTGCTTGGGTCGGGTTTGATTGGAGAAAAAAGAAGGGGTACGCTCAGGACTAGCCTTTTCAAAACCCGAACCCGATTATCTAACACGATTTACCACCCCTTTACTTACCTTGCTTTCCCTTCTAGAAGATTCCCACCATTTCGAGAAAGGGACTTTGCCACGAAACAACTGTATGCACTCTGTACGTGGCCTGTTGCTAAGCACACACAATTTAAGAGCGTAAACGTACAAAATCACGGGACTTCGTGATATTTTCTGTACTAAACTCAAGGAAGCGTACCAACGTGGCAGACGCTTACAGGATTTTGGTGAACGAACTACACCAACCTTTTGTCTTTTCTCTCTCGCGTTTCTTGTGGAAAACTCTACTGTCATTTCACGTCTCCTCTTTGAATGAGTTTCACGCCCATGACTTTCTTCTCTCTCTCTCTCTCTAATATATATATATAGCCAAGTACACACCAGCGTAGTACTACTGCATAAGAGTCTCTGCTATAGCGGAAGGAAAAGCAGGAAAGCAGAGTTGTGCTGTGGAGATTGATTAATGGCGAAAGTGGGGAGAAGCGCAGTACTTGGAGTGCCGGCGTGGATGGAGGTGGCTCCCCATCTTCTTAGCTCTCCTTACAAACCTTCAAACAATCCCAAATTGGAGACCATTCAGGAAGAGAAGCCAAACGGGAACTGATAATTAATGGAGAAGAAGAAAGAGGGAGGTCTTATGGTTTTCCTCGTTGTAAGCCACCCATCTCGATTTGGACCACGCACCATTCATGAAGAGAAACCAGAGTCAGAGCGTATTACCCCAACATGAATATGAAAAAGGATGAATATGTGTGTGTGTGTGTGAGAGAGAGAGAGAGAGCTCTTTATGGTCTGTAACTTGCAAGCTTTCTTGCTCTCTCGAATTGGAGATGAAGGGAATCCAAACTCAGAGAGGCATTGAGCCATCATGTTGACCAAGACGAAGAGAGAGGGGTAACTGTACCATTTATGCAGGCTTTTTTCTTCTTTTCTGCTTTTGTAAATCATGGCGTGCATAGCCTTGCTTGTAAATCTTGTATTGTAATATTTTTACTTCTATTATGTTCGCTCTCTATGCGGTATTCTCAGTGTAACGTTGAATGTCATCAAGTACTAAAGTTAATAAAAAAGATTATATCAATCCAGCTGTCTTACACGATGCTTATGAGTTATATATGATCACTACACATAATTAATTAAGAGCTCCAATGGCTTGGTGTAACTATGTGGTCGCGGTTTCTATTTAAACAAGACTTCCTTGACATGATTTAAAAGAATACATTTGGTGATTCTTCATAAGTAAATTAAAGAGAGCTCTTAACAGCATTTGAATTGCCTTATGGCCTATACTGCTGAGGGCATTTATAAGCTCATGTAGTCGATGATTATAACGAGATGTGATTTTATTGTGTTTGTGTAAGACAAACCAAGTGTCTGAGGTCCATTCAAGTCGGTATTTAATACTGTTGGTGATGAACAGAGTTAAAGGTTAGCGTAGATCGTACTCACTTTCATATCTCATTTTCATGGTGCGGATTCAAATCATGTGGGTATTAATATTGAAGAAGCTAAGCCATCTTCATATCTACTACACATTTTTTATGCTCTTGGTTGGTCTCACTCAGTTCCACTTTATTGAGCGTGTTCAAATTATTGAACTAATTAAATGATTAAATGCGTAATAATAGATCAAGGGTTAGAATTGTAGGATCTATCAATTCAAGAATATGGCAGGGCAGTGGGGGATCCACGTTGTGGCAGGGGCTACTGCCCTACCCGAAATTCTGAAAATTTCCTTGCTTTGAAATTTTCTAAAGCCCACCCACCCGATGTCAATTTCTAGATCCGTGACTCTAGGAGGGCTAATGTTGGAGCTTATTGGTTGCATTCATATCATATCAATTTGTCTTTATTAATAGACAAAACTCAAATATTGTTTATGATTTGATTGCGTTTATAAAAGACAAACCAAGGTCTTTGCTGTATGTTATTGAAGGTATTTCATAGGGTTCATTCCGTACGTTATTTATTACTGGTGGCCATGAATAGCCTTAAATATTAGCATAATCGGTCCTTGAAGTGCGTCCTTATATTATTTTGAAGGTGCATATTCAAATCATCTGTGTGTTAATATTTCAAGAAGTGGAGCCATCTTCAAGAAGCGTATCCCAACAGCTTCTACTACACATTTTTTATGCTCTTGGTAGGTCTCACTCAGTTCCACTTTATTGAGCTTGTTCAAATTATTGAACCAATTAGATGGTTAAATGCATAATAATACGTCAAGGCTTAGAATTGTAGGATCTACCAATTTAAGGATATGATACGGCAGCGATGGATCCACATTATGGCAAGGTGGGAAGATCGTCTTACCCGAGATTCTGAAAACTTCCATCAGTATATTGAAATCTTTTAAAAAAAACTTGAAAATTTTTAAAGCTCACCCGAGCAAACCTGAAATCAGCTCCACCCGATGTGAATTACTAGATAATGAATCATGCTTCTTGGTTGCATTCATATGGTATCAATTTGTCTTCATTAATAGACAAAACTCAAACACAACCCAATTTTTTTCGTGTTGCTCAATTGAATACGGCCCAATATGATGTGTAGTTTGAGCCCTTGTTTGCTGGGGAGGGAAAAGCTGAGCTCCTTAAGGAGCATCAGATGAAGAAGACCCATCCCCTCGTCCCTACGGCAAGAAGAACAAGGTGCCCTTGCCTTCTCCCATCGTCCCTGTGTGTGTACGTCTGTGTGTGCAGAAGAGAGGAATGAAAAGGAGGATTGACGACTATTCCGTCTGGAATTCGAGCAGCAACATTGCGTCAGATTTCACCATTACTCTCTGTTACCTTTGAATCAGCCTATAAAACCTAAGCAGAAATATGCTAGAAGACGCCAACAGTTTTCAAAAATGACAGGCAGATCCATTTTGAATTTACATTATCATGGTTTAGTCACTTCTCGTCGTGTGTTTGAATCAACCCGAACACGGTGGCAGTTCTTGTTCACGACCAACTAGAGAGTGCACTACGACATTAACATTGGTATTTCTTTCATCGTGTTTGTGTTGAGTTTCCGTGTGTCAAGTGCATTCTGTACTGCTTAACGTGTGTCAAGTGTATAGTATGTCAACGTCAACCATTTAAAACCCATTTGTGACAAAAAAATGGATTAAAAAAGAGCGAGGCCAAAACCATGGGGGAGATCTCAGTATCCTACTAGTGAGGTTTGACTTTAACGAGCAGATCTTCTGGTTCTCGTTAGGCAGGAATCAATCAAGCTGCAAAGTCGAACAAGCAAAGATCTTGAATTGGAGAACAAACCATTGGAGACTCCCCTGTTCAATTCATTCTGCTCATTTGTCAGCCCATGACGTATAAATGAAAGTGATCCACAATTATTGCATGATATGAGAAACATTATCATCTCAATCAATGACGGATCTAAAAATTTTCGTGAGAAATTATGTATAGTAGCTATGGATTCAATTCAATCGTCTCTTGCAACTTTTTTATTGGTTTTCTGAATTTTAGATAAAGTGCTCGTCTTATCTCGCCTCAATGTAGATCCACCATTGATATCAATATATGTGATTAATTTGTTTGATTATCACTTGGACTTCAATCATCTCAAAAAGCTCACCAGTTATACCAATACTAGTCTTCTACGTAGATGAATGATACGTTGTATCTGTTTCTTCTTTTAATAATTGAGCTCACAACATCAACTTGTGAGGCAATCTTCTAGCTAGACGAGGTATTGCTGTTTGTTCTATGTTATATCTTTTTTTAAACAAGAAAATAAAAGAACTAGCAAGTACCACAAAACTCAAACAGTTGGAATCTACGATTGATCCAATTCCATTTTTCTATCTTTATTCACAAGAAGGTTTTCAAGATCACGGAATTATGTATGTGATGTGATCAATAGCAATGACGCCTCTCCACATATGGAAACGAAGAAACATGCATGTTTGGGCTTAAGCACTTTCATGTTCTTCCATGCTTAAATTATCCAAAGATCTTAATCACTCGATCATTAAGAATAACAATTGAAATCTTTAAAACAAAAAATAATATTTCAATCATTCGATCAAAGAGCTGGAATTCTTAGGAATGTGACTGTTAAAATCTTTAAGAGAAAAAGTAAAATAATAGAATGTGCAGTATGTACTATTCTTTAAGAAAGTAATACTTTTCTTTTAATTTAAAACCAAATTATTGATCTCATCGATCAAAGAGCTGAAATTCTTAAGAAGTTTAGGTACGAATTTATTATATTTTAAATATATAAATATTTCAATTGACAGCAAATTTTTTTTAAGACAAAAGCCCAAACCATGCACTCACCAGGAGTCGAACTCCTGCCACGGCGATAACGTTCCATGCTTAAATTATCCAAAGATCTTAATCACTCGATCATTAAGAATAACAATTGAAATCTTTAAAACAAAAAATAATATTTCAATCATTCCATCAAAGAGCTGAAATTCTTAGGAATGTGACTGTTAAAATCTTTAAGAGAAAAAGTAAAATAATAGAATGTGCAGTATATGTACTATTCTTTAAGAAAGTAAAACTTTTCTTTTAATTTAAAACCAAATTATTGGTCTCATCCATCAAAGAGCTGAAATTCTTAAGAAGTTTAGGTACGAATTTATTATATTTTAAATATATAAATATTTCAATTGACAGCAAATTTTTTTTAAGACAAAAGCCCAAACCATGCACTCACCAGGAGTCGAACTCCTGCCACGGCGATAACGTTCCAACACACACTGTAGTTCGGCGATCGCTGTGGGTCACACCAATTTTAAGTAGGTGACTTTCGAGAAATATGGCAGCCTTTCAGGAGACGCCACCTAACAAAAGATTCGAGCATGAGCAGATCACGCAACTTTGGCCACGTCAAAGATATATTTTCTGTACTAAACACAAGGAAGCGTTTCCACGTGGCCGGTGCTTACAGGATTTCTATGAACGACCTACACCAACCTTTTGTCTTTTCTTGCTCGTGTTTCTTGTCAAAAGCTTTCCTGTCATTTCACGTCTCCTCTTTCAACACGCAACTTTCCTCTCTCTCTCTACATTGCCAAGTACACACACCAGCGTCGTACTCTGTAGTACTACTGCACAAGAGTCTGTTTGTGCCATAGCGGAAGAAAAAGCAGGAAAGCAGACTTGTGCTGTGGAGATTGATTAACGGCGAAAGCGGGGAGAAGCGCAGTACTTGGAGTGCCGAAGTGGATGGAGGTGGCTCCCCATCTTCTTTGCTCTCCTTACAAATCTTCAAACACTCCCAAATTGGAGACCATTCATGAAGAGAAGCCAAACGCACACGGGAACTGAAAAATCTTCGTGGTCATTAATGAAGAAGAACAAAGAGAGAAGAGAGGTCTTATGGTTTTCCTCGTTGTAAACCTCCCAGGTATCTCGATTCGGACCACGTGCCGTTCATGAAGAGAAACCAGAATCAGAGCGTGACTGCCCCCCGCCATGGATATGACAAAGGATGAGTGTGCTTGCGTTTGTTTGTGTGTCTGTGTGTGCGTGAGAGAGAGCCCTTTGTGGTCTGTAAGTTACAAACTTTCCTGCTCTGTCGAATTGGAGATCGTTCATGAAGGGAATCCAAAGTCAGAGAGGCATTGAGCCGTCACGTTGACCAAGAAGGAGAGAGGGGTAACTGTACCATTTCTGCAGGCTTTTTTCATCATTTCTGCTTTTGTAAGCCTAAACTTCTTAAATCATGGCGTTCATGGCCTTGGTTGTAAATTTTGTGTTATAATAATTTTGCTTCTACTATGTTCGCTTCCTATGAGCTATTTTCAGTGTAACCTTGAATGTGATCAATTACTAAAATTAAAAAAAAGATTATATCAATCCAGCTGCCATACACGATGCGTAAGAATTATACATGATCACTACACATAATTAATTAAGAACTTCAATGGCTTGGTGTATGTGGTCATGGTTTCTATTTAAACAAGAGCAATATAGGATGCCTTGACATGATTTAAAAGAATACATTTGGTGATTCTTCGTACGTAAATTAAAGAAGGCTCTTAACAGCATTTGAATTGCCTTATGGCCATATATTGCTGTGAGCATTTGTAAGCACATGTAGTCGATGATTATAATGAACCTGCTTCTGGTACAACAAGTTGGCTTTATTGAGCATATCGTATACGATGTAAGACAAACCAAGGGTTTAAGGTCCATTCAAGTAGGTATTTAATATTGTTGGCGATGAACAGACTTAAAAGGTTCGCGTAGATCGTTCCTTAAAAAGTATGCCCTTTCATATCTCATTTTCATGGTGCGGAATCAAATCATGTGGGTATTAATATTTGAAGAAGCTAAGCCATCTTCAAGAGGCCTATACCAACAACTTCTACTACACATTTTTTATGCTCTTGGTAGGTCTCACTCAGTTCCACTTTATTGAGTGTGTTCAAATTATTGAATCAATTAAATGGTTAAATGTGTAATAATAGATCAAGGGTTAGAATTGTAGGATTTGTCAATATGGCAGGGCAGTGGGGGATCCACATTGTAGCAGGATGGGGCTATGTTCCTTCCTACCCGAAATTCTGAAATTTTTCATGTGTGTATTGAATTTTTTAAAGCTCATCCGACCGAACCTGATATCCGCGACTGTAGGAGGGGTAACGAATCATGATTCTTGGTTGCATTCATATCGTATCAATTTGTCTTCATTAATAGACAGAGCTCGAACGCGACCCATTTTTTCGTTTTTGTGTTGCTCAATTGAATACGACCCGATATGATTTTTGTTCGCTGGGAAGGGAAAAGCTCTCCTCAAGGAGCATCAGATGAAGAAGACCCATCCCCTCGTGCCTACTGCAAGAAAAACAAGGTGCCCTTGCCTTCTCCCATCGTCTGTGTGTGTACGCGTGTGTGTGCAGAAGAGAGGGATGAAAAGGAGGCTTGACGACTATTCCGTCTGGAATTCGAGCAGCAACATTCCGTCGGATCTCACCTTTGAATCACCCGATAAAACCTAAGCAGAAAGATTCTAGAAGACGCCAACAGTTTTCAAAAATGATAGGCAGGTCCATTTTGAATTTATATTATCATGGTTTAGTCACTTCTCGTCGTGTGTTTGAATCAACCCGAGCACGATGGCAGTTCTTGTTCACTACCAACTAGAGAGTGCACTCCGACACTAACATTGGTATTTCTTTTATCGTGTTTGTGTTGAGTTTCCGTGTCGTCTTGTGTAGAATTATTAACCCTATGATACAGTAATGCAAGTGCATTCTGTACTGCTTAACGTGTGTCAAGTGTATAGTATGTCAACTTCAACCATTTTAAACCCATCTGTAACAAAAATGGATTAAAAAAGAGTGAGGCCAAAGCCATGGGGAGATCTCAGTATCCTACTAGTGAGGTTTGACTTTATCGAGCAGCTCTTCTGGTTCTCTTTCAGCAGGATTCAACGGGTTGCGAAGTTGCACATGAACAAGATCTTGAGTTAGAGAAGAAGCCATTGGAGATGGCCCTGTTCAATTCATTCGGCTCGTTTATCCGCCCATGACGTATAAATGAAAGTGATTCTCAATTATTGCATGATAATGTGAAAAACATTCTCATTTTCATGAGGTGAGGCGAGCTACCTATTCGATTATTTGAGGTGGGGAGAAATCTATGTATAGTAGCCACTGAATCCCCTGCAACTTTTTTATTGGTTTTCTGAATTTCAGGTGGATGATCCCACACCTCGCTTTAATGTAGATCCACCATTCATCTCAATACACATAATTAATTTGTTTGATTATCATTTGGACTCCAATCATCTCAAGAGGCTCATCACTTCTACGAAAGTAAATGAACGATACGTTGTATCTTTTCTTCTTTCGGTAATCGAAATCACAAGTACAACAAATCGTTTGTTGGAATCTACAATCGATCCAATTCCATCTTTATTGAGAAGGTTCCAAGATCACTAAATTATGCATGTGACGAGATCAATAGCAATGGTGCCTCCCCGCAGGATCTTGATCGTTAAGATCAACTCTTGAAATCTTTAAAACAAAAAGCATGATCTCAATCGCTCGACCATTCTAAAATCTTTAAGAGAAAACGTAAAATAATAAAATGTGCACTATATGTACTATTCTCTAAGAAAGTAATTCTTTTTGTTCTTTTAATTTAAAACTCAATTTTTTATCTCGTCCATTGAACAATTGAGATCTTTAAGAGTTGAGTAAGAATTTGTTATGTTTCTTTAATTATATAAACATTTCAATTAATAGCTTCTTTAATAGTGTTCCAACACACGCTGCCGTTTGGCCATCGTTGTGGGTCAGAGCAATTTCAAATAGGTGACTCTCGATGAATATGGCGGCCTTTCGGGAGGCACCACCTAACTGGGCAGCTTTAGTGTGAGAAGAAATCTCCACGAAGCAACTGTAGCCAGTTTCGACGTGGCTTCTTCAAAACACACAAAAAAGATTCGAGCTTGAGCAGATCACACAACTTTTTGATATTTTTTGTACCGAAAGAAGGCAAAGAGTTCTCACATGGCGTACGCCTTCAGGAATTCAGCGAACCAACCAACCCGTGAATCTCTTTCGTGTCATTAATTACTACTCTTTGAACTAGTTTCTCTCTCTCTCCCACCAATATAAAGGGTGTGACCCTCTAGCTCTGCAGTAGTTATTATCGCCCAATACAGACATCAGCGTGTTGCATACAATATCTGCTTGTGTCGTACGTAGTCTCGGATTCACGAGACGTTGTAGAGATCGATTAATGGCCAAAGAAGGGAGAATCGCGATAGTAGGAGTATTACAAGTGCCGCCATGGATGGAGGTGGCTCCCCATCTTCTCGTTTCTCCTTACAAGCCTTCCAACTGCTCCAAATTGGAGACCATTCACGAAGAGAAGTGAAACACGAGAATTTATTTCACTTCCGTCCACAGAAGAAAGAGGGAGAGGGCTCCTATGCCTTTTCTCCATGCAAACGTTCTGCAGCATAGAATTGGATCCAGTTCATGGAAGAGAAACCAAACTCAGAGTGGAATTGAGCCACCATATTCCCGCTCTCTCACACACACAAACACACATAGCTAACTGTATCGTTCCGCAGGTTTCCTTTTTTGCTGGTCGTTTAGTGCTTTTGGAAAGCATGGCCCTGAGAGCCAAGCTTGTAAGTTCTGTATGAAAAAAATTAATTCAAAACTTTTTTATGCTAATACAATTGTTTCTTCGCTGCTCCTTCACATATTGCTTCTCATTTTTATTTTACAAAGTTGAGATCGACTTTATTCATCTTGGTTGAACTTGTATCCAGCTTGTTCAAATCATTGAATCAAACGCGGACTAGTTCGTTCCAAATCAACACTATATATATATATATATATATATATATATATATATATATATATATATATATATATATATATATATATAGATAGATAGATAGATAGAGAGAGAGAGAGAGAGTTGAGAGAGAAAACCAAATTTACCAATGAATAACGAAATGCTATGATTCTTAGTTAGGATTTATTGATCATTCAAAAGTAATTTGTTGAGATTGAGCACCTTCATTGTCACGATTTAGATTACAATAGCAAAATATAAAGTGCAGCGGGTTGTTTTCAGCCTATTCTTGAAACGTGTAGCTCGCACACGCTCCTTTTCTGGAAAAAGACCAATACACCAAGCACTGGTTTCTACAATATAGCGTGGTATTAAACCTGAAACTCCTGGCAATGTCCAGTGGCCCCGGAAAACGGATGAATCAGTTAGATTTTTCATATGCTCTCCTACTATCTTATGGACAGGAATAAGTTGGGGTGTGCATAGGTCGACTCGGTTCATTAACCAAACCCAACTGAATTACTCGAAAACTAAATTCTACATATTTTAATTAATCAAACTCTATAGCAATCAAAACCAAATCGGCGAGGTTCAGTTCGATTATTTGGTTTGGCTTCTGCATCTCTTGAATCTCGCTTTCTTTCTACTATCTCTCTCTTTTACATGGTTAAAATTACATCCACAATCCAAATGGAAGCCAAGTGTTTTGTGGTTCAAAAATGCTAAATCTCGTCTTAATACAACATGAGCACATCAAGAAATTAATTAAATGAATAGCACTTCACAAAATAACCTCAATCATATTGAGAACAAAGGCTATAATAAAATATATTGGCCTTATACTTCCTGTATAACATCAAAACAAGAAAAACAACTCGATTACATTATACTACAATGTATCTATACAAGACAATTCAATACCTAGACAGTTAGCACTTGAAGGATGATCTTGGCATGACAACAAGTCAATGTATAAGAATTGTCAGGAGAAGGAACACGCAATGTAGTTTTGCAAAACAAATGCAATTGACCGCCACAAAACAAGATATAGCCACTAGACTATTGAAGACACAAAGAAGTGAGCCACTGTATAGTAGAGTTGCTCTTCCTCAAATGGCTTTGATACATAATCATCCATGTCACACTTAAGAGATCGGCAGTCAGCCAATATAAGGGCATGTCAATGAGAAATGCCTCGATGCGCCTCTATTGATGCTGCACATGACTTAATCTGCCCATTCACCAAGTTTTCAGCGCGTTTTCTCACCCTTGTTGTTTCGAATGTGTCATAAGTTTTCTTAGATGTCAAAACATATTGGGAGTAGATGAAAATAGAAATATTAGAACATTAAAAGAAGAAGAAGAAAAGAGAATGAGAAACTAAATGGTTGGTATCCATCTATTTTTAGCATCTACACATCCATGAAGCATGCATCAACGAAATGACTTGCTTAAATGGCACGAACATGGATATACAAGAGAAAATTGACTTGGGATCATTTATGAGCACAACTTAGATTTTAGCAAATACTTACGATCACCATATGTGCAGGAATATGCAAAATAAACTCACAAAGTAGAAAGTGCCACATAAATCAAATAGAAAATCAATCAGGGACTTATGAGTGCCACAATGCATAACTTGCTTAAATGGCATAGATATATAAGAGGATGCTAAGATTATTTAAGAGCAAAACTTGGATTCCACCAAACACTTATTAATCATTTGCCCTATATCAGTACCACCATATGTGCACATGATGAGAAGTTCCAAGGAAGGTAAACTATGTAAAATACTCACAATGTAAAAAGTGTCATAAAAATCAAATGAAAAATCAATCAAGGAAGAGAAACCATACAAATCTTAAACCTATAAAAGATTAAATCAAATGAAAAATTAATCAAGGAAGAAAATGCACAAACCAATCATGGGCTATCACAAAATGCAATACCACTAACACTCGACAAGCAAACCATTTGAAAACTCGATACGACCAACAACTCACAACTATAGGAGTAGCAACTAACCATGTAAACAAAAGAATCCAACAATGATAGGTAAATAAGATATCTAGTTTGAATCAATATATTCTTGATTTGATGCCTCAAGAGAAGTCCAAAAGCCCAAAACAAAACCAATAAAAGACAATTATGTGCAAAATTCAAGCATTCAACTGTCTTAGTGGTCAAAAGGCTTCTATGTTCGTCAACCACCCTTTGCCTATGCCAAATATAGACTCATAAACAAACAACACTGGAACATATTTCACTATATACAAACAAGTTTTAAAAAGATAAAGAAGCTAAATTTATGAAAGTACATATAATAAAAAAACATGCTCAAGGAACACCCATAATTAAGTTCTACGGATTTTCAACAAAGTTAGCGATATAGGGAAGAATGTACTAATAACAGATACCTTATCCTCAAGTTGATACTCCACTCCAATTTAGTGAAACGATCACAACAATGAAGCCAACAAAACTACAATCTCCAATATGAAAAGATACAACTAGAAAGCATGTCAAAATGACTAACATATTCTCATTAAAAATAATTGCCAAATTAAAGAAATAATATTTTTATATCGATTCATCTTCGTATGATTTTTTTAAATTAACTATGCAACCAAATCCTTTCTCCTTTAACTGTTAACAAAACAAATTATATGAAGAAAAGAGTGAATAAAATGACTAGTGTGAAGTACGCATGCAAAAGAAGCTGGTTCCTCTTTCCTTCTCTCTCCTTCAACCAACCACTAAGAGAATAACCGACAACTATAAAGCAAATCAAATCCCTCAATTATTACATATACAAAGAGAGAGAGAGAGAGAGAGAGAGAGAGAAAGCGAATGATTGCAAACAATGTTTGAAGAACGAAAAAAAACACGGAGAAGAAACTGGTTCCTCTTTCCTTCTCTCTCAAAGAGAGAGGAAGAGATTGAAAACAACCCATTTTCGTGTTTAGTGCTTCTTGGTTGCATTCGTATGGTATCTATTTGTCTTCATTAATCGATAGAACTCGATCACGGCCAATTTTCATTTTCGTGTTGCTCAATTGAATACGACCCAATATGCCGTGTAACTTGAGTCCTTGTTTGCTGGGGAAGGGAAAAACTGAGCTCCTCAAGGAGCATTAGATGAAGAAGACCCATCCCCTCGTGCCTACTGCAAGAGAAACAAGGTGCTCTTTCCTTCTCCCATCGTCTGTGTGTGTTGTGTTTGCATGTGTGTGCAGAAGAGAGGGATGAAGAGGAGGCTTGCCTGCTCTAGTCTTTTTTCACTCTGGAATTTTAGCAGCTACATCCCATCAGATTTCACCATTACTCTCTGTAACCTAGGCAGAAAAATACTAGAAGACTCCAACAGTTTTCAAAAATTATAGGCAGCTCCATTTTGAATTTACATTATCATGGTTTAGTCATTTCTCATCGTGTGCTTGAATCAACTAGAACACGATGGCAGCCCTTGTTCACGACCAACTAGAGAGTGCACTCCGACTCTAACGTAAAGAGTGAGGCCAAAACCATGGGGAGATCTTAGTATCCTACTAGTGAGTTTTGACTTCAACGAGCAGCTCTTGTGGTTATCGTTCAGCAGGAATCAATCAGGCTGCGAAGTTAAACATGAACAAGATCTTGAGTTGGAGAACAAGCCATTGGAGACACCCCTGTTCAATGCATTCGGCTCTTTTATCAGTCGATGATGTATAAATGAAAGCGATTCACAATTATTGCATGGTAATGTAAAAAACATTCTCATCTCAATCAGTGGCGGATCTAGAATTTTTCATGAAGCGAGCTATCTATTCGATTATTTGAGGTGGGGCTGCATCATGTATAGTGGTCATGAATTCAATCGTTTCTTGTAACTTTTTTATTGGTTTTCTAAATTTCAGGTAGGTGACCTCTCCATCTCTCGATGTAGATCCACCATTGATCTCTATACGTGGTTAATTTGTTTGATTATCACTTAGACTCCAATCATCTCAAAAGGCTCACCAGTTATACCAATACTAGTCTTCTAAGTAGATGAATGATGTTGTATCTATTTCTTTTGATAATCGAGCTCACACCTTCAACTTGTGAGACAATCTTCTAACTAGATAAGCTATTGTTGCTTGTTCTACGTTATATTTTTTTTAAACGAAGAAAATAAAAGAACCAGCAAGTACCACAAACAGTTGAAATCTACTATCGATCCAACTCCATTTTTCTATCTTTATCTGCATCTTTATTCATAAGAAGGTTTCCAAAATCACGGAATTATGTATGTGATATGATCAATAGCAATGGCGCCTCTCCATAGATGAAAACGAAGAAACATGCATGTTATGTTAGTGCTTAAGCACATCAAATCATGCTGGTTCATGCTCAAATTATTCAAAGATCTTAATCGATCATTAAGATCAATGGGTAAAATCTTTAAGAAAAAAGTAAAATAATAAAATATACACTATATGTACTATTCTTTAAGAAAGTAATATTTTTTTCTATTAATTTAAAACCTAATCTCATTGATCAAACAATTGAAATTCTTAAGAAGTTAGGTACGGATTTATTATATTTTAAGTATATAGATATTTCAATTGACAATATTTTTTATACAACAACAAGCCGAAACCATATCGAACTCCTGCCGCGGCGATAATGTTCTAACACACGCTGACCTTGGGCCATCGCTGTGGTTCAGAGCAATTTTTAAGTAGGTGACCTTAGAGAAATATGGCGGCCTTTTGGGAGGCGCCACCTAACTGAGCAGCCTTTGTGTGAGCAGAAATCTCCACGAAGCAACTGTAGGCAGCTTCGACGTGGCTTCTTCAAACACATACAAAAGATTCGAGCATGAGAAGATCATGCAACTTTTTGATATTTTTTGTACAGAAATAAGGGAAAGAGTTCTCACATGATGGACGCCTTCAGGACTTCGGCGAACCAACCAACCCGTGGAACCCTTTCGTATCATTAATTACTTCTTCCCTTCGAACTAGTCTCTCTCTCTCTCTCTCCTATATAAAGGGTGTGACCCTCTAGCTCTGCAGTAGTCATTATCGCATAGTGCAAACATCAGCGTGCTGCATACAATACCTGTTTGTGCCGTACGTAGTCTCGGATTCTCAAGGCGTTGTGGAGATCGATTAATGGCCAAAGAAGAGAGAATCGTGATAGTACAAGTGCGGCCGTGGATGGAAGTGGCTCCCCATCTTCTCGTTTCTCCTTACAAGCCTTCCAACTCTCCCAAATTGGAGACCATTCATGAAGAGAAACAAAACTTACATACACGGGAATTGATTTCATTTCCGTCCAAAGAGGGGGAGAGAAAGGGCTCTTACGCCTTTTCTCCAAGCAAACGTTCACACACACACAAAGACACATAGCTAACTGTATTGGTCATTTAGTGCTTTTGGAAAGGATGGTCCTGGTCCTGAGAGTCAAGCTTGTAAGTTCAGTATGAAAAGAATTAACAGTTTTTTTATGCTAATACATTTGGTTCCTCACTGCTCCTTCATATAATAATTGATTTTATATACATACATACACATAAGCGCGCTCACAGAGAGAGAAAATCAAATTTATCAATGTGTAACGAAATGCTATGATTCTTAGGTAGGATTTATTGATTCATTCAGAAGTAATTTGTTGAGATTGAGCACCTTTCTTTGTTACCTGTTTAGATTACAATAGCAAAATATAAAGTGCAGCGGGTTGTTTTCAGCATATTCTTGAAATGCGTAGCTCGCACACACTCCTTTTCCGGAAAAGATCAATACACCAAGCACTGCAGTTAGATTTATTAGGTTTCTACAATATCGTGGTATTAAACCTGAAACTCCTACAATGTCTAGTGACCCAGAAAAATGAAAGAATCAGTTAGATTTTTCATATGCTCTCCTACTATCTTATGGATAGGAATAAGTTGGGGTGTGCATAGGTCGGCTCGGTTCACTAACTGAACCGAACCGAATTACCTGAAAACCAAATTCTATATATTTTAATTAGCTGACTCTATATCTATCTGAACTGAATTAGTTTGGTTCGGTTTGATTATTTGGTTTGGTTTCTTTGCCTCTTGAATCTGGCTCTCTTTCTAATATCTCTTTTACACAAGTTAAAATTACATCTACAACCCAAATGGAAGCCAAGTGTTTTGTGGTTCAAAAATGCTAAATCTCATCTTAATCCAACATGAGCACAGCAAGAAATTGATTAAATGAATAGAACTTCACAAAATAACCTCAATCATAATGAGAACAAATGCTATAATAAAATATATTGGACTTGTACTTCCTGTATAGCATCAAAACAAGAAGAACAACTCAATTTCATTATATTACAATGTAACTATACAAGACAATTCAATAACTAGACAGTTAGCACTTAAAGGATAATCTTGGTATGACAATAAATCAATGTGTAAGAATCGTGAGACAAGGTACGCGTAATATAGTTCTGCAAAACAAATGCAATTGACTGACAAAACAAGATATAGCCACTAGACTGATCGAAGACACAAAGAAGTGAGCCATTGTAGAATAGAATTGCTCTTCCTCAAATGGCATGTAAAAGAGGTAAGTTCCTCCTTCCTTCTTCTCCTTTGATAAACTAATGCAACAAAATTTTTAAAGTGATTTGAATCATTTTTTTAAACTCCGCTCATGTAAGGGATCACCTTGCATTGCCGGTCCCAAGCCCGGATAAAGGAGGAGGGTTGTGTTAGGCTTTCGACAGCCAGCGTAAAACTTCGTCGGATTTTTACAACATGGATTACAAAAATTATGAGCATTGCTTTGGGGCGTCCCCACCTAGCGACGTGCTGCAGAGCCCGAATGCAGTAAGAAGTAAGCAAGGGCCACTACATTTTCGCTCGAATGTAGTGAATCAATTGCAGAGAGGGTTCCCACATCATGGACGGGTGTGGGTAAAGAAGTTAGTCCCGCTACATTGCCGCCCGAATGTAGTGAAAAATTTTCAGAGAGGGTCTCCGCATTTTGATTATGGACGGATGCGGGGGGTAAGGAAGCTAGTCCTAGATAATAAGATTCGTATTGGTTCTTGGAATATCGGAACATTATCGGGTAAGCTAATGGAGGTGGTAGATACTATGATTCGGAGAAAGATTCATATTCTATGTTTACAAGAGACAAAATGGGTTGGAGAAAAAGCAAAGGAGATAGAGGATACAGGTTTTAAATTATGGTACTCAGGTAAAGAAAAGGCTCGAAACGGAGTTGGTATTATCATAAATAAAGATTTAAAGGAGAGTGTAGTAGACATACAACGATATGGTGACCGAATCATGGCGTTGAAATTAGTGTTAGGAGCAGAGGTTTTGAATATAGTTTGTGCTTACGCACCCTAAGTAGGACTAGAAGATAGTATAAAGACAGTTTTTTGGGAAGAGTTAGATAAGGTGTTTCAAAAGATTCCACAAAGGGAGATGATTTGTTTAGGAGGAGATTTAAATGGACATGTCGGTAAAGAGGCATTAGGATATCAAGGGATTCATGGAAACTTTGGTTTTGGGGATATAAACGAGGAAGGTAGGGAGATTTTAAATTTTGCTATGTCATTTGATCTCTTTATAGTCAATACAATCTTCAAAAAACGAGATGAACATTTAATTACTTATAAGAGTGGCTTATTACAAACACAAATTGATTACTTTATTTGTAGAAAGAAAGATAGAGCGTGTTGTAAAGATTGTAAGGTAATTCGAGGAGAAAGCTTAACCACCCAACATCGACTTTTAGTTATGGATTTACAAATAAAAAAATGGACAAAGAAGAAAAGAGTGCATCGAGCGATTCGGACTAAATGGTGGAACCTCAAAAGCGAGAAAGAAGATATATTTAAACAGAAAGTCCTTCAAGGAGATGTTTGGAATTATGTTGGCACACCCTGTGATATGTGGAACAATATGGCTATACATATTAGGAAAGTGGCGAAAGATGTGTTAGGGGTATCTAAGGGAGGTGTACCGGCACAAAAAGAAGCTTGGTGGTGGAGTGAAGTAGTACAAAATAAAATCAAGGCAAAGAGGGCATGTTACAAATTATATTATGCTAAGAAAACTAGTAAAACTTTAGAAGCTTATAAGAAAGCAAAGAAGGAAGCGAAAAAGGCCGTTAGTGAAGCAAAAGCTAAGATTTGGGATGACTTATATAAAAAACTCAACTCAAAAGAGGGTGAAAGAGATATTTTTAGGATAGCTAGGGCTAGAGATAAGAAAACTAAAGATCTTAATTATGTTAGATGTATAAAAGACGAGGATGAAAAAATTCTAGTGGCAAATGATGATATAAGAAATAGATGAAAAAACTATTTTTATAATCTTTTTAATGAAAATAAAGATGTTAGTATTAGTTTAGGAGATTTAGCCAACTCAGAAAAGTATATAAACAACAATTTCTACCGACGTATTCAAAAGAATGAAGTCAAAGAGGCTCTTAAACATATGAAGAGTGGTAAATCGGTAGGACCTAATAATATTCCTATAGAAGTTTGGAAAATACTAGGAGAAATAGGAATCACTTGGCTCACAAGACTATTTAATGAAATATGGAAAAACCAAAAGATGCCCGAGGAATGGAGAGCAAGTACACTTATACCCATATATAAGAACAAGGGAGACATTCAAAATTGTGCGAATTATCGAGGTATCAAGTTAATGAGTCATACTATGAAATTATGGGAAAGAATTATCGAACGTAGGTTAAGACAAGTATCAAGTACAACAGAGAACCAATTTGGATTCATGCCAGGCATATCTACTATTGAAGCGATTCACCTTTTGAGACGTCTTATGGAACATTTTAGAGCAAAAAAGAAAGACCTTCACATGATATTTATTGATCTAGAAAAAGCTTATGATAGGGTACCAAGGGAGGTTCTTTGGAGAACTTTGGAAAAAAGAGGTATTCCATTGACATATATTAACCTTATAAGAGACATGTATGATGGTGCAAAAACATGTGTGAGGACTCATGAAGGAACGACAGACTTCTTTGAAGTTAATATTGGGTTACATCAAGGATCAACTTTAAGTCCATACTTATTTATAATGGTAATGGATGAGTTAACAAAACATATTCAAGATGAAGTACCTTGGTGTATGTTATTTGCAGATGACATTGTATTAGTGGAGGAGTCTAAGGAAGAAGTTAATAGAAAATTGGAACTATGGAGAGAAACATTAGAAAGCAAAGGCCTCCGACTTAGTAGAACAAAGACAGAATATATGGAATGTAAGTTTGATCATTTGGTTACTTCAGAGGACATAGAAATTAAAATTGGCACACATTGCATTCCCCAAAAGGAAAGTTTTAAATACGTAGGGTCAATTTTTCAGAGTGATGGAAGAATTGATGGAGATGTTACACATAGAATTAATGCTGGTTGGTTAAAATGGAGAGGAGCATCAGGTATTCTTTGTGATAAGAAGATACCATTAAAGTTAAAAGGTAAATATTATAGAGCAGCAATTAGGCCTGCCATGTTTTATGGTTCTGAGTGTTGGGCAGTTAATCATCAACATGTACAAAAGATATCTGTGACAGAAATGAAGATGTTGAGATGGATGAGTGGTCATACAAGAAAAGACCGTATACATAATGAGATTATTAGAAACAAATTAGGAGTGGCACCAATAGAGGATAAAATGAGAGAACATCGTTTAAGATGGTTTGGACATATAGAAAGAAGATCAAAAGAAGAACCAGTAAGAAGGTTAGAAAAACTAAATTTGGAAAGTATTAAAAGAGGTAGAGAACGACCACAAAAGTGTTGGAAAGAGACAATAAAGAATGATCTAGCTGATTGGGAGTTAACTGCTAACATGGCACATGATAGGGATCTGTGGAAACAAAGAATCCATGTAACCGACCCCGTCTAGTATGGGAAAAGGCTTAGTTGTTGTTGTTGTTGTTGTTGATTTGAATCCCTCAATCATACAAAGAGAGGACGAGAGGAAGGGATCATATGCTTGTTTTCCTGATAAGAATGAAAGAAAGAGAGAGGACAAGGAATTAACTAGGGCATGGGGAGAGGGAGATTTGTGGAATGTTATGGGTTTAGCAATTTGATTTTTTGGTCGGTTAGGTTTTGGATCAAATGAAACCAAAATCGAACCGGAAAATGAAATGCTTTTAAAAATTAAATTGAACCTTAACTATAAAACCCAAAAGCGTTACTAGAAATTGTGGTTTTGGCTGGTTTTGAGTTAAAACTTAATTATGCTCGCCCCTAGAAATAACTCACAAAATAAATGAGAAGAGATCTTCTATTTTATCACTTTCCTTCTTATCTGGATTCTTCATGAGACACTTGTTAAGTCCTAAACCTTGTGTCAAATGGCAATACCCCTAATCAAATCAAAATGATCATGGATTAAACTTTTTTACTTAATTGTTTGCACGGCACACCATCGAGTTCTATGGTAACAAAGAATCAATGTGACCAATGCTTGAGTTTTTTTGCTCCCACTAAAACTGAAGGGAAGCGTACAGCAAAATCAACTACTCCTTAATTCTTGATCAGACCCCACCTACACTATCCTTGCTAGAGCTCACTATCCTCTCCTTGCATACTTTTGCATAGATAATCAGGTATATAAGAAAAAGAAATAACCTACGTTGTCAATTAGAATAAGGTAATAACGAGGAAAAAGAAAGCAAGCACAAGCTGATCTAATAATTCCTCAAATTAGTACTTCTCAAGAGTATGTAGGAGTGATGATTTCATTCATACACACATATATAAATCGGATTATGATCACTTTTGACATGCTCGCTCATTTTTTTGGTGGTACGAGTGCTCACTTTTTTTTTAGTGGTAAGAGTAAAATTTAAATTTTTTAAAGTTTTCAATAAAAATACATAACAATGTTATTATACTTATACCCCTAAAAGACAATAATCGAGCATGAGTGAATTACATCAGTGATGGATAGGAATTGATCTCTCTATATGTGTGTGCGGGTAGAGATGGTACAATGATATAATATTGGATGGTCAATGTTAATGGCAGATCCACATTAAGCCAAGATGGAGTGTTTGGCCTACCCAAAATTTCAAAAATTAACTTAAAGTCTATAGCCCCTGGTGGGATCCATGGGCTATAATACACGGTTCACCCCACTCAAAACCATTCAAAGGAACTATTTGCCCCACTCCAAAAGGGTTTTGTAGATATGCCACTGGTCAATGTCTTTGAAAACTAAAATAGATCCAGAAAAAGCAAGTAATGGGATACTGAATGAGGGTTTCACATTTACGAAGAGGATTAAGTGAAAATCGTGCATGCAAAACTTTTAAAATTAGTGAATCACAAAAAGAGACGAGGTCACATTTCGAATTTAGGAAGTATGTCTTTATGTAGGCAATTTTGACTCCACAAGATCGCGTAATAAAACAATTCATGTTCTCCACATGGACTTCACCAGCATTATGTTTATGACATTAATTTAAAATAGAAGGAACGTCGTGGCCGACTCCACCAATAGAGCTGCAAAAGCTCAAAGCCAATGTGAAAACTATGAGATGGTACCCCTCCTCTCTCTCTCTCTCTCTCTCTATATATATATATATATATATACATATATATATATATATATATATACATATATATGTATATATATATACATATATATATATATATACATATATATGTATATATATACATATATATACATATATATATATACATATATATGTATATATATGTATATATATACATATATATGTATATATATATATACATATATATACATATATATATATATATATATATATGTATATGTATATGTATATGTATATGTATATGTATATGTATATGTATATGTATATGTATATATATATGTATATGTATATGTATATGTATATGTATATATATATGTATATGTATATATATACTAGGGAAAACTGAATCCCACCCATTTATAATATACTCACCCATTGATTTTTTTATGACATAAGTATAATTTAAAATTTTTGAAAGAGTTTTATAAAAATATGAAAGACATTCTTATTATACTCGTGCCATTCAAAAGAAATGAGTGGATAAATATCAAAGGTAAACATGATCCAATAGTTGAGAATATGAGTTTGTACGTCCACCTCCCTCTCTCTCTATATATATATTATATAAAGCTTAGAACCCATGTTGTTATATATATATATATATATATATATATATATATATATATATATATATATATATATATATATATATATATATATATATATATATATATATAACTATCCTTCTAACTACTAGATAGTCTCTCCGGCTAGACATTACCTCATTATTATCATCATGCATTCAATCAGATGATGATGATTAAAACACTCCTCATGAGTTGCATTTAATATATCAATGTGCATCAAATGATCTCAAACCTCGTACTCATGTTGATACACAACTTAATTGGTGTCATTCGTACTATTGCACGAACAACTTAGATCATCTAGTAGAATTTCGTAAAGTTTGGCATGAAAAAGTGTCTAGCATCTCTCTCCCTCTATCTTTATATATTATAGAGATAGTCATGATCATGAAGGCTCCTTCTCAACCGATGCTTCTGACAGTCAAATGGAAAACCAGCTAAAGAGTAGGGAAAAGGGCTTAAAATAATCAACGTAGCTGAAACCAAACAACGATTTTAAATTCTGTGCTGGGTTTTGCCGGAGAGAAGGGGTGCTCGGGCTGGCCACAATTTAATGATATGAGATTTTTTTACTTAAACTTTTGTTATAGTTTGGAAACTGGTTTGAATTTCAATGGCGGTCTCCGATCATTTCAATTTCATCAGTGCTCGCAATCTTTAAAAGCAAACTGACCAAAACATTACATTAATCTATTTGAATATTGTAAATAAAGGTAGCGTAGAGTCCCTCCAACTCAAATTCATATAAGTCAATATGTTCTCTTAAATCGATACACGTGTGTATAGCAGAAGAAATTTATAAGGGAACACATCTGAATAAACAATTATTCCCCTAAAATCACAATTATTATACATTATAAGTCCCATAGGGAAAATATACCATATTCATAGAGATGGTGGTACATGCTCAATCCAATACATGCTTAAATCTTTTCAAATATTTTCACCATCCGATCGTTGCGATCAATGAGAGAAATTTGAAATGAAAAAGTAGATTATATCATTCCGCATTAAATACAAGTATGATGTATATTTTCTTTTTAAGATTCAAATCTCTATCACGATCGAACAGTGAAAACGTTTGAGGAGATTTAAGTACGAATGATGATTGAGCATGAACCACTATCTCCATATTCATATATATTAATTAGCAAAATGGAAAAAATAACACAAAAATATATGTAGGTAGGAACAGCTACATATACTCTTATGTATAAACTTTGATGATGGTATCATTTTCTTCTTGAAAACCCAACGAAGGGCATCATTGATCCATGGTTGAAGAAAATGTTTATATATAGAAATATTGCTTTCACCTTTATTTCAAAGTAAATGGTGAATAAAACCCACATTTTAAAATAATAACGGAAGGTTTTAATTCCAGCATGGAAGGTTGTTTAGAAGTAAGCCAAAGCAGTGTTTTGTGCTCCTTCATGGTCCGGACCCAATTTATGACTAAGTTTAGGTTTCACCATCTTGCAAAGGAACCCAACATGATCATTTGGTGGGTGGTCAACTAGCATGTTACATGAATCTCATATCTATTAATCATATTTAATCAATTGAATTTTGAAGATTATCATTTCTAATCCTAATCTTAAATTATACACATGCTTACTTGATATAAAACCTTTTACCTTATTGTTGGCGTCGAAAATTTGCATGCACATGGTCGACGACGAACTCTGGGCTGAGTTTGATAACATGACACGGAACACATTTAGCTCTCTTAAGCCCAACTCAATTGAGGGTTTTGATACCTGTAAGCTCCCTTAATTTCTACATTTTTTTTTCTAATTACAAATTCTCTCTTTTTTAGTCTTATAATTATTAGAAAAGCTTTACCGATTCAGCCCGTTCAATTCGCTCGGTTCTCGAGTCTTTCTGGAAAACGATACGACTCGGGAGCCGAATCCTTTGATGGTGAACGGGAAACGGAAGCCAGAAGGGAGAAGGACGAATTTTAAATTTCAAACTCGTTTGCGCTTGCTCTTCTTAACGGACGGATTCACCCAAAAGATACTCTTTCTTCCAACGGTCGATTGATCTATCGAGAGAGAGAGAGGGCGCGCTGAAAGTGTAAGAAAGGAAAACTTTCCTTTCGGAAACCCCATCAATTCAACGGTTTGAATTCATTCCTACGCTAGTCTTCGCTTATCTTTCCTTAATCTAGCCTCCTTGCTCCGCTTATGGAGATTACCAAGGTCGATCTACATTGTGAGGACAAATCTCCACAAAGCCAGACTCTCCAGAGGATAACAATCTCGGATTGCCTTCGTGAAGAAGAGATAATTGAATGTAAATTCGATTCTCCTTCATTTTTTTTCGCACCTATTCTTCTTTTTGCTCAATCTAATCTCTGGGTGGTTTTCTCCGCTTTCTCATTGTTTCTTGATGTGATTTTAGTCTCCAGGAAATGGATGTCTTTAATCTTCTTATTCTTGCTTGTTGGTAATTCTTATGTCTTTTCAATTCGATTTGCGGGCTTCTCTTTATTTTAGGTGAAGTGATGGATTCCTCTCCTACAGCTCCGCACTTAATCGTCGGTGGTGGCTCTCCGGAGACCGATGCAGATGGGGTCTACCAAGACACGCCTGAATTCATAAAAAAGCAACGTCGGAGGAATCGTATCTGCTTCAGGGAAGATTTCTCTGTGATTGAGGAAACTCCGGAAATTTCTAAAGAGGCATCTCTGAAAGAGCTTGCAGAATTGGAGCCTCCTGTGGATGTGCAGGAGCTCGAGCAGAAAAGTTCCAACGACGGCCCCTCGGAATCTTATACAGATGTGGCGGAAAGTTGTTTACCGGTTATATGCATAAATGCTGGAGGGAGCAATCTCTTGTTAGGGGCTGGAATATCTAATATTAATGGAGATGAATTCTTTGTTGGTGGTGAGACAATCCGGACAGACCAGAAAATTGGGGAGGAGGAAGTTCCTTCTATCTACCAAACTGCTAGGTTTGGGGATTTCAGTTACAAACTTGAATCACTCCCTGAAGGGAACTATGTGGTTGATCTTCATTTTGCGGAGATTGTATTTTCGAATGGTCCTGCCGGATTGCGTGTGTTCGATGTCTACATACAACAAGAGAAGGTAAAATTTGATAGAGGGTTTTATTCTCCATTGTTGTTGGAAGCAAAATATGCAGCTTATTTTCTTCCAGTATGTAAATGGGTTTGCAATTTAATGTACAGATGATCACAACCATGTTCTGATCGACTTGGTTTCGTTCAAATTCTTGGATTGTCTGTTGCAGGTTTTGTCTAATATTGACATATACGCTCTTGTGGGTTCTAACAAACCTCTGGTTTGCTCGGGTCTACGGGCAACTGTGGAAGGGGAAAGCGGTTTAACTATCAGATTTGAACAAGTTTCAGGAACACCACTTGTTTGTGGGATTTATGTGTGGAAAGATTCTCTGGAAGGTATTACTATGCTGTTGATGGTTTACGTATGATTCATGAATGCTCCATTTTGATAGCTTTTCGTCGAGGATGGCTTCAATTAGTTCAGTTTTTTCATTCCTTTATAAACTTTTAGGTACATTGGTTGGATTGACACACGCAAAACCTAAAACAAGCTCTGAAATTACGTAAATTATAAACTTTCAGTTTTTGCTGTTGTTGGCCAGTTTTTCCCGAAATTACATCCTAGACGTGCAAATTACGTCATTTAGCACAACGAAATAACAAAAGTTAATTCAAAGTATACAAAATATTCAAACTAAGCACTTCTTTTTGTCTCTGTCACAAACCTCAGACCTTGAGTTGGCATTCACATCAGTTTGTGATTTTCTCAACTTATCACTGTAGATGGATAATGATGTTTTCTCCTTATAAACGAACTTCTCTGACATTTCAGACCAAACAAGTCTGCGTTGCGGAAAAAATGACGAATGGACAACTCAAGGGCAATCTGATGAAGGAAATGGGGAAACATTGGAGGTATTAATGAGGCGAACGTCGAATAGTTCCTTTCTTGTTCTCTCTTTGTTTCAATATCTGACCTCAAGTTTTATAGGGAAATTTTGCTGGATGTAATTGTACTGATCAAAGACTCGTACGCAAGCTTAAAAGAGATTACGAACAATTGCAGAAGGAACAGCAAGAATCCGAGCGAGCCTTGGAAGAATTGAAAAAGGAGAATCAATTGAAAGATAGAGAATGCCAAGAAGCATGGACCTCACTGCAAGAGCTTCAAAATGAGCTCATGCGCAAGTCCATGCATGTCGGCTCCTTAGGTAATATTCCACTTGCCCCTTTCCCTGTGCCCTCATGTTTTTTTTGTTTATTCACTTAATGTATGCTGAGAAGTTAATCGGTTTTCACCCTCTAATAGAAAAACTCTACGGCTTGCAGCTTTCGCTGTTGAAGGACAGGTAAAGGAGAAGAGCGTGTGGTTTTCACATCTTAGAGAAATCAGCGAAAAGTTCAAGGTGCTCAATCATCATTGATTGGTCTTTTAAAACCGTCCTTTCCTTTTACATCTCCTGCCTTTATTTTTCTTATGTTAAGATGTATTCATGTCTAAACAGGTTTTGAAAAACGAGCATCAGAAGTTGTTGAATGAAGCTCAAAAATGTAACAGATGTTTCAAAGATTTAGTGGATAATACGTCTGGTATCCAATCTATTGGTAAAAGATTTGATCTCCATCTGAGCTCTTATTACCTCAATTCTCTGCTAAGTGATAAAAGATTTATCAAAATTTTATGTTCGACAGTAAGCAGGTATGCTGAATTAGAACGTGTACATGAGAACCTCAAGGCTAAATTTATCGAAGGAGCTAAAGAACAGAAACAGCTCTACAACAAAGTTCTTGAAATGAAAGGTAACTATATAATCACTTTTCTAACTTGTGAAACCAGAAATGCTTTCTTTATATTCTGAAATCTTGCTTTGATTGCACTCTGACTTGGGGATCATTTCCTGTGGTAGGAAATATTCGTGTATTTTGCCGCTGTCGGCCTTTAAATAAGGAAGAGGTTGAAGCTGGGGCTTCAGTTGCACTGGATTTCGAATCAGCAAAAGACGGTGAGCTTACCGTAAAAGCTAATGGAGGAACAAAGAAGTTGTTCAAATTTGATGCTGTTTTCAGTGCAGAAGCTGATCAAGGTATGTACTTTGCATAACTAAGAAGCCTTCTAATGTATTTTTTATATTCCGAAAATTAGCATCTCATCGAATAAATAGTGTGGTTAACTTGTAAAGAGATACATAAATCCCCCCGCCGCCCCTCCCCCTCCCCCTCTCTGTCTCTGAGTAACAAACTTTTTTATCTGTGAGCAGCTGAAGTTTTTGAAGACACTGCGCCTTTTGCTGCCTCTGTGTTGGATGGTTACAACGTATGCATTTTTGCCTATGGGCAGACAGGGACTGGAAAGACGTATACCATGGAAGGAACAGAAGAAGCTCGGGGCGTGAATTACAGAACTCTAGAGGAGTTGTTCCGGATAATCAAAGAACGAAAAGGTCTTTTCAAATACGAAATGAGCGTGAGCGTTTTAGAAGTATATAATGAACAAATACGAGATCTGCTTTCATCTACTTCTCAGCCAGGGCAAGCTGCAAAAAGGTTAGAAGGATCTTCGTCTTATCGAAAAAGTTTAGTTTTTTGCCTTTTCCTTATGATGATTTATTAAGGAGTCGGATTCTTTTCAATTATCTCTGTGTTAGGTTGGAGATAAGACAGGTTGCAGATGGAGTTCAGCATGTTCCTGGGTTGGTTGAAGCCCAGGTCAATAATATGAATGAAGTATGGGAAGTGCTTCAAACAGGAAGCAATGCTAGAGCTGTTGGATCAACAAATGTGAATGAGCATAGCAGTCGATCTCACTGGTAAATATTATTTGCTTTTCTCCACGTCATCATATACGTTTACTTTAACTTAGAATCTCTCTCTCTCTCTCTGCCGTAACAAGTGACGATTTTTTTGGTGTGAATATAGCATCCACTGTGTCATGGTGACGGGGGAAAACCTGATGAATGGGGAATGCACAAGAAGCAAATTGTGGTTGGTAGATTTAGCTGGAAGTGAGAGAGTGGCCAAGACTGATGTGCAAGGGGAGCGACTCAAAGAAGCCCAGAACATCAACAAGTCTCTCTCTGCACTTGGTGATGTGATATTTTCCCTTGCAACTAAAAGCTCACATATTCCATACAGGTGGGTGAGGAAATTGGATATTTATTTGTTGGATAATTTTAATTTAGTTCAGAAGATTACAATTTGGTTTAAAATTATATTTTCCTTTTCAGGAATTCGAAACTAACCCATTTGTTGCAAGATTCCCTAGGTAAGAGTTCTCCCCATTTTCTATCTTTTATGGTGTACAATTTATAATTGCAATGTTTTTCTAATTGAAGTTTTCAGAACCATTAATTCTTTCTTATCTTAGGTGGAGATTCAAAAACACTGATGTTTGTGCAAATCAATCCAAATGAGAATGATGTGAGCGAGACTCTGTGTTCATTGAATTTTGCAAGCAGAGTGAGAGGAGTAGAACTGGGTCCAGCTAAGAAGCAACTGAATCCCGAAGAGTTGTGCAAATACAAACAGATGGTACGAAACTAAAATGCAATTCATTTGAAAGAGATTTATCACAAGTTCTCCATCTTGCGCCTGAAACAACCCTTGCTCATGACTAGGTTGAGAAATCCAAACAAGATGTCAAGGCCAAGGATACCCAGATCAAGAAATTGGAGGAAACTATTATTTGCTTGGAAGTAAAGATGAGAGCAAGAGACTCAAACAACAAGAGCTTGCAAGACAGGGTATTTTCTGGAAACAATTAATCATGTGGTTATTATTCAAAAAGTCAAACCCGAGAAATTGATTGGTTCCTCATGTCTGTTATGGTGCAGGTAAAAGAACTTGAATCACAGCTTCTCATAGAGAGAAAATTGTCGCGGCAGCATGTTGACAGCAAAATAACTGAATTACAATCACAGCAGCAGTCGGCGAAACCACCATTGCCTAGACAATTTGGGAGCCAGAGGAACACATACGAGCCATTGCCACTGAGCAAGAACCTTCTCAATGTCATGCAGCATATCTCAGAAAACAATTCCTCGAAGCCGCAAGACGGTGTTGTGGATTCCAATACTGGCGGCCTAAAGCAGTATCCTTTGTCAACGCAAAAGGAAAATAGAGAAATAGACATCATTGACAGGCAACCGATCGCTAAAAGGACCGGGAGAGCATCAATTTGCACCACCGCTCAACGAATTCCGACTGTACCAGCACCTCGGCGCATTTCTCTCATACCATTGCCTTCTGTAAGGAACACGGGGTTACCAATTTTACCATCTACCACCCAGAACACCAGCATACCCATGATTCCACCAACACCCCTTCGGAGAATCAGCTCCATTGGAGAGACTACACCTTGCAGTTTCAGGGGATCCAGGAGCGGCAGCCGCAGACCGAGCATTGCACTAAGAAGAAGTATCCACATGAAAATGAAGCTGAAATCTCCAATGCAGCATCACAGGGGAATTGAGAAGATCAGGGTCTCGATCGGTGGCAAGCTCGGGACAGCACAGAGAGTGTTGGTTAGTGATCTGAAAGGATCAAAGTTTGCGCAGCGGAGACAGCTAGAGAGGGTGAAGGAGAGACCATGGAATCATGGAGCAACGTCGGGGAAGAACTTTATATAATGGGATTCATTGTTTTTCGCCTTCTTTGTGGTGAAGCTACCACTACGTTTGTGAAATATGAATGAAGTTTCTTTAAATGCAATCTTTAGTCTAAGAAGATGCAGTCTTTGTTTGTTTAGTGTCAACCTTCTAATCCACTACGTTTGTGAAATATGAGTGAAGTTTCTTTAAATGCAATCTTGAGTCTAAGAAGATGCAATCTTTGTTTGTTGAATTGCAAACCATAGAATGATCTAAATAGATCAGTATAATTAACATTAACCCTTATCAAGTTCCATGCTCAATTGTTTCACAATTCAATCTATTCAAAACACAGCTTGATCTAAATAGATCAGTATAATTAACATCAACGCTTATCAAGTTCGATGCTCAATTGAGCTTGGTGTTCAATTCAATTCAACCGATTCAAACCTCTTTCATTGTTGCCTTTTATCACCGTCCAAAATCACTTGTTTTACTGATAACCGTTATCATTACTACCAAAAAAACCCGCTTAAAGAAAAGCTAATTGAGCACATTGTTAGACCCGACCTGAATCCTAAACAAATATCAGAAAAATCGGATTCTTTTCGCACTTGTGCCTGAACCCTGTAAGAGTCTGATCGGGTCAGACCCGACCCATTTGATCCATTGTGCTAGGGTTTTGCAAACAGAAAAACCCTACCCTTCCAACGTTGTGTCGCCGGAAGAAGAAAGAGAGCGCAGATGTTGGGAGCGGCAAAACCGTTGATTTTTTTTGTGCTGACAACCCTTAGGTTCCAGAAAACCTGAAAGGAAGCAGGCGGAGAAGAATAGGAAATCAAAATTACCAACTTTGTAGATTTAAACCTTAGAGATCAGATTTTTCTTTCGTCTTCTTGCTGAAGATCGTCGTCGAGAATTGAAGATGAAAACGACGCTAATTGCGGGTTCCTACGAGCGCTTCGTGTGGGGATTCGATCTCAAGACCCAAAAATCGTCGGCCACGAAGCGAGGAAGAGAAGCGGGTGAAGGAGAAGAAGGGGTCGATCAGAAGGGTGGAAACCCTAGCAGAACGCGTTCTTTGGTTCCTCTATTCTCTTATCCTGCGCACAATTCCTCCGTCAGATCCGTTGCCGTTTGCGGCTCCGTCGCCGTTACGGGCGGCTCCGATGACACGATCAAGATTTTCGATCTCTCGACCCTCTCGGAGGTCGGCTCCCTCATCAACCACGCCGGCATTGTTACCTCCCTAGCCTTCTTCTCTCTGAATTCCTCCCCGTCTATCCCGCAGAACCTCTTTAGCGGATCGAGTGATGGAACGATCAATATCTACGACACCGATCCGTTCGTCCACCTCAAGACGATGAAGGCGCACAAGAAGGGCGTCAACAACCTTTCCATCCATCCATCCGGCCAGTTGGCGCTCTCCGTAGGGCACGATTCGCACATCTGCATGTTCAATCTCGTGAAGGGGAGAAGGATCTTCCGGTGCCGGCTGCAGAAGGAGGCGGAGATCATCCGGTTCGATGACGACGGAGAGAAATTTTTCATGGTGGCGAGAGAGACAGTTTCGATACACGATTCTGAAAACGCGAAGTTGGTTCAATCCATCGATGAGAGGAACAAGGTTCTATGCATCGCGCCGTCTCAGGTTCGTTGGGTTCCGTCATCTTAAGGCAAAAACATGCCTACTTTCAACACGTTATTAATCAATTTTCGTATTCTATTTTCGGCCTAACAATTCATTTAGTGCATATTTTCGTCTCTCCAGGGATGCTATATCTGCATTTCTTCTTGCACCGTTAATCATCAAATACGATTATGCATGCATGAACCGAAATACAAGTTCAGGAAACATTTCTATTGGTTTCCTTTTCTATTATAGTTCCTGCGGATGCTCTTGTCTAATGTAGTTTTTGTGGTTTTGGTCTCATATTATGTTAGGATTTCCCTTTTTCGGAGCCATTCACATGGAAGGAATGGTAGTTTAAAGTGTTGGGCTTCACGTGATCAAATTCTTTATGGAGTACGAAACAACAGGAGCTTCTCATTGTTCAACTTGTTCCTGATTGTGGTTAACTTGCTTCCTGTGGTTGGGAGTCTAATAAAATAATTTGAGTTGGGGTTGGTATTGTTCCATCAGACGAGCTGCAAACGGGTTGATTTTCTTGGGTTGGGGACATACACAATTGATTATATGTGCATATGATGAATAATCATATGCTAACCCAAATAAGTTTGATGGGCATACAAATCTTGGATTAGAGTGTTTATTTCAGTGTTGTCTGACGGGTATCGTATCGCCTATCGCTGGGCTCCACGATACGGGCGGATCGAATCTTATCGTACTTTAATATTAAAAAATTAGAAAAATATTTAAAAAATCAAGAAAAATTAGTAAAAATCCGAAAAAAAATCAAGAAAAATAGGAAAAATCTGGTAATTGGTTTGAATTCATATAATGCAAAGTTTAGTACATATTGAGCATTCAACATTAAAAAATTGCATCCAAATTTACATATTTTGAAGCAAAAAATAAAATACATTTACATTTTACATATTGTAATCAGGATCATCAACTAAATAATCTTAATCTTCTCCTTGTTGAAGATCCTCATCCTCATCATCACCACCTTCTGCGTGAAATTTAAAATCTTCGTCTCCTTCGTGATGTTGTTGCAACTTACAATCTTTTCAAATTAATCCATGCAATGTCTTCTTCGGTAAGGAGTGCATTTTCTTCGTTATCTTCGATAATCCACTCATCTAATATATCAAAATTAACAAACTGTTATCTTTGTACATGTAGTTGTCATATTTGTTAATTTTCATATGAGAGCAAAACAATGAGCTCCATTTCTTTGATTATAGAGTGTATGACACCTCATTGATGTGATATTGTTACTTGATGATATTCTCTTTTTCTTTTACTAGAGACTAGCTTTTTAAATAATGCTTGAGCTCCATTTCTCTCTTCACAGACTGAGTTAAGCCTCACACATGTTGATCATGTTCAACTCAATGGAAGTCATGTAAGGTGAACCCTAAAATAGTGAAGTTGTGAAATGCCCACTCAATGAGTCGAGACAACGAAATGTTTCTTCATTGTTTGTGATTTCATGAAATTAGAAACTGGTAGTACAAATATACCTAAAAGTTGGCAACATAAAGAGAAATGATTTTATCACAATTTTTATTTATTCATAAATTATTCTTATTCAATAAAATTCTTATTAACTAACCCGAATTTATATGTTACATACACAACTTGCAATCCCAAACAAGCATATCGGAAGATGCCTTGGAGAGAAGTGAAGAGAGGCCACAAACCTACAAAAAAAATTAGAATTTTTTTTTTGAAAAAAAAAGTGAATTTTTTTTTGGCGTATTGCCCGTATCGCACAATACGGAGCGATAAATGCTCATTTGCGATACATATGGGTGTATCGTATCGTGATGGCCCACGATGCGATACGAATAACACTGGTTTATTTACAATAGACATTGCATTACGAAACACACAACAAATAGGTTGGCTTTCGAGTTTGTCAATAGAACACGGCTTTCATTGAAATATTGCAAAACGCCACAAAAGCATTATTGTCTTATTCTTGTTTATACTCAAAAGAAAAAGGATACTAAATTCCTTCTAAGTTTTGCTGATATTGTTGATTTTGGTTCTTTTGCAAAAAAAAATGAAGATCCCAAAATTTTTCCAAGATTGGTGAGCCAGTGGCTATAGTTTTTCACTGACTCAGATGTTACAGAAAATGAAACTGTTAGACTTTATATGATGCATAAGTTGATACATTTGTTTCTGTCTAACAACACAGACCATCTCTTGTCTGGCACTCGCACCTCTTGGCTCTTGAGCATCTTATCCCAAAAGATAGGAATTATCTGGCATTCTAGGTTTTTTGGTTTCTTCTGCTCCAGTTGGTATGCTTTCATTATATCTCTGTACGAAGCTTAGTTTCTGTATATTTGTTAGCGAAGTTAATATTTCTGAGATTCATATATAGAGTTTTGTTCTTTATAAATACTCTTCAGTCATCATCCTTTTTCCTATGATGACTGAGGAGTGAGTTATTCTAGAATTTTACAATGCTTGCAACATCCAAAATTTGCACTGTAATTAGTTCCTCAGGAATGAGACAAACAGCAATACGTCTTCAATCTTGACATTGTTTGACAAAAGATTCTGTTTATTACATGACCACAATCAACATTACATCTTTAGGCAGTTTAGGATCTCTTGACATTCTTCAGTCATGGAGAGTGCAAGGTTGAGACCCTTCTTTTGAATGAAGTAGCCTGTTCATGTCCTGGGATAATATGGGTAGGGGATACCGAAGCATGGCCCATGGGCTTTGGGCTGCCGTCAATTTAAAAGGAGAAAAATACCAATGCAACCTGGCAGGCTGGTGTCTATAGTTGGTAGGCTGTTGGTCAGGCTGGTTGGTGATGCCTACCGGTACTTCTGCGCCTTTGTTCAAATGAGTCCACATGGCTTTTGATGCTCCATCGTTCAATTAGCGGTGCAAGAAGGTATGTTATCTCCATGAAAGAGCTGTCTCTATGACGTCTTTTTCAGTGATATTCATGGTGTTCTCAATCTTACTGTCTGCTCTCTCTCTCTATATATATAGAGGGAGTTATCTAAGGCTAACCCACTGAATTTATCAATAGACAGTTGAACTTATTAAAATATTTCAAACACCCTAAGAAGCAGTTGAACTTCGCCCATGTAAGGATTACCCTTGCATTGTCGGTCCCAAGCCCGAATAAAGGAGGAGGGTTGTGTTAGGCTTCCGACAACTAGTTTAAAACTTCGTCAGATTTTTATAACATGGATTACAAAAATTATGAGCATTGTTGTGGGGCGTCCCCGCCTAGCGACGTGCTATAGAGCCCGAATGCAGTAAGAAATAAGCAAGGGCCACTACATTTTCGCCCGAATGTAGTGAATCAATTGCAGAGAGGGTTCCCACATCATGGACGGGTGTGGGTAAAGAAGTTAGTCCCGCTATATTGCCGCCCGAATGTAGTGAAAAATTTTCAGAGAGGGTCTCCGCATTTTGATTATGGACGGATGCGGGGGGTAAGGAAGCTAGTCCTAGATAATAAGATTCATATTGGTTCTTGGAATATCGGAACATTATCCGGTAAGCTAATGGAGGTGGTAGATACTATGATTCGAAGAAAGATTCATATTCTATGTTTACAAGAGACAAAATGGGTTGGAGAAAAAGCAAAGGAGATAGAGGATACAGGTTTTAAATTATGGTACTCAGATAAAGAAAAGGCTCGAAATGGAGTTGGTATTATCATAAATGAAGATTTAAAGGAGAGTGTAGTAGACATACAACGATATGGTGACCGAATCATAACGTTGAAATTAGTGTTAGGACCAGAGGTTTTGAATATAGTTTATGTTTACACACCCCAAGTAGGACTAGAAGATAGTATAAAGACAGTTTTTTGGGAAGAGTTAGATAAGGTGTTTCAAAAGATTCTACAAAGGGAGATGATTTGTTTAGGAGGAGATTTAAATGGACATGTCGGTAAAGAGGCATTAGGATATCAAGGGATTCATGAAACCTTTGGTTTTGGGGATATAAATGAGGAAGGTAGGGAGATTTTAAATTTTGCTATGGCATTTGATCTCTTTGTAGTCAATACAATCTTCAAAAAACGAGATGAACATTTAATTACTTATAAGAGTGGCTTATCACAAACACAAATTGATTACTTTATTTGTAGAAAAAAAGATAGAGCGTGTTGTAAAGATTGTAAGGCAATTCCAGGAGAAAGCTTAACCACCCAACATCGGCTTTTAGTTATGGATTTACAAATAAAAAAGTGGACAAAGAAGAAAAAAGTGCATCGAGCTATTCGGACTAAATGGTGGAACCTCAAAAGCGAGAAAGAAGATATATTTAAACAGAAAGTCCTGCAAGGAGATGTTTGGAATTATGTTGGCACACCCTGTGATATGTGGAACAATATAGCTATACATATTAGGAAAGTTGCGAAAGATGTGTTAGGGGTATCTAAGGGAGGTGTACCGGCACAAAAAGAAGCTTGGTGGTGGAGTGAAGTAGTACAAAATAAAATCAAGGCAAAGAGGGCATGTTACAAATTACATTATGCTAAGAAAACTAGTGAAACTTTAGAAGCTTATAAGAAAGCAAAAAAGGCCGTTAGTGAAGCAAAAGCTAAGATTTGGGAGGACTTATATAAAAAACTCAACTCAAAAGAGGGTGAAAGAGATATTTTTAGGATAGCTAGGACTAGAGATAAGAAAACTAAAGATCTTAATTATGTTAGATGCATAAAAGACGAGGACGAAAAAATTCTAGTAGCAAATGATGATATAAGAAATAGATGGAAAAACTATTTTTATAATCTTTTTAATGAAAATAAAGATGTTAGTATTAGTTTAGGAGATTTAGCCAACTCAGAAAAGTATATAAACCATAATTTCTACCGACGTGCTCAAAAGAATGAATTCAAAGAGACTCTTAAACATATGAAGGGTGGTATCGGTAGGACCAGATAATATTCCTATAGAAGTTTGGAAAATACTAGGAGAAATAGGAATCACTTGGCTCACAAGACTATTTAATGAAATATGGAAAAACCAAAAGATGCCTGAGGAATGGAGAGCAAGTACACTTATACCTATATATAAGAACAAGGGAGACATTCAAAATTGTGTGAATTATCGAGGTATCAAGTTAATGAGTCATACTATGAAATTATGGGAAAGAATTATCGAACGTAGGTTAAGACAAGTATCAAGTACAACAGAGAACCAATTTGGGTTCATGCCAGGCAGATCTACTATTGAAGCGATTCACCTTTTGAGACGTCTTATGGAACATTTTAGAGCAAAAAAGAAAGACCTTCACATGATATTTATTGATCTAGAAAAAGCTTATGATAGGGTACCGAAGGAGGTTCTTTGGAGAACTTTGGAAAAAAGAGGTATCCTATTGACATATATTAACCTTATAAGAGACATGTATGATGGTGCAAAAACATGTGTGAGGACTCATGAAGGAATGACAGACTTCTTTGAAGTTAATATTGGGTTACATCAAGGATCAACTTTAAGTCCATACTTATTTATAATGGTGATGGATGAGTTAACAAAACATATTCAAGATGAAGTACCTTGGTGTATGTTATTTGCAGATGACATTGTATTAGTGGAGGAGTCTAAGGAAAAAGTTAATAGAAATTTGAAACTATGGAGAGAAACATTAGAAAGCAAAGGCCTCC
This sequence comes from Brasenia schreberi, assembly GCA_036023115.1. Classification (NCBI taxonomy): domain Eukaryota; kingdom Viridiplantae; phylum Streptophyta; class Magnoliopsida; order Nymphaeales; family Cabombaceae; genus Brasenia; species Brasenia schreberi. The sequence goes on from JAYKKT010000088.1 coordinate 23,943,125, forward strand.
GACTTAGTAGAACAAAGACAGAATATATGGAATGTAAGTTTGATCATTTGGCTACTTCAGAGGACATAGAAATTAAAATTGGCACACATTGCATTCCCCAAAAGGGAAGTTTTAAATACCTAGGGTCAATTTTTCATAGTGATGGAAGAATTGATGGAGATGTTACGCATAAAATTAATGCTGGTTGGTTAAAATGGAGAGGAGCATGAGGTATTCTATGTGATAGGAAGATAGCATTAAAGTTAAAAGGTAAATATTATAGAGCAGCAATTAGACCTGCCATGTTTTATGGTTCTGAGCGTAGGGCAGTTAATCATCAACATGTACAAAAGATATCACTGACAGAAATGAAGATGTTGAGATGGATGAGTGGTCATACAAGAAAAGACCGTATACATAATGAGGTTATTAGAAACAAATTAGGAGTGGCACCAATAGAGGATAAAATGAGAGAACATCGTTTAAGATGGTTTGGACATATAGAAAGAAGATCAAAAGAAGAACTTGTAAGAAGGTTAGAAAAACTAAATTTGGAAAGTATTAAAAGAGGTAGAGGACGACCACAAAAGTGTTGGAAAGAAACAATAAAGAATGATCTAGCTGATTGGGAGTTAACTGCTAACATGGCACACGATAGGGATCTGTGGAAACAAAGAATCCATGTAGCCGACCCCGTCTAGTATGGGAAAAGGCTTAGTTGTTGTTATCCTCAACCAAAAAATGGGTTTTCATTTTCTCGACTTGTTTTGGCTATGTGCACCCAAACGATGTCCGGATCCAGGGGTTGGAATTGAACCAGTGGGGTTTGGTAAGCAGATGGGATCCAATCTGTAATCCAATTGGGATCTGCATAGTAGTTTAAACTGAAGCCTAAATATGAATTCAAGGTACAACTCGCTTCAGTTATAAAGGAAACATCGATTCCAGCAGCTTTCCAGATCCCTATCCAGATCCACATACATTTTAGATTTTTTCCATCCTTGCTGTTTCAGTTCTAGGCCATCCAACACTGGATCCGAATTTGAGTAATTAAAAATGTAAAAGTCTATAGGTTCTTATAGTTTACGATCTCAATTAATTCTCAAAATGTCTAAATCTTATATAATGCTTCAGAGGGGATCCTGGTTTTCTTCTCGCGAAAATGTTTATGAAACCACCAAAATACTTTGATAGTATCCGATCCACGATGTTTATATCCAACCTGAACCCAAACAGTTCCACATCCTTGTCTAAGATCCGCAAAGAAGCAGGCCACTCGATCTTGGCTCACATCAATGCTTGAACTTGTGAGTCAAAGCCCAACCAAAGTTCAACCTTGGCTCTTTACAAGACAAGCAGATATTTTTTTATTAGTAGGTATCTTTCTTGTTTCGTGTCTGGTTATTTTCGGACTGAGATGTCCGATTTATCTCGCACAAGAGAGGAATTGATTCTTCAAAGTGAGAATTTGTTCTCTACCCAAAATACACGCGACAAAGTTATGGAAAAGTTTTTCGTATTTTAAAGTTGTTTTTCACTAAGGATAGAACTTCAAAAGATACAAAGTAAGCTATCTACAATAGCATACAATGAAAAAATAGAGAAAACCCGTAGAAACACATGAATAATAAATCAATATGCAACAAATATAATTTTCAACAACCGTGGATCCAAACTAAGCCATAAACAAACATACGAAAAATAGAAGCAGAAACAATAATCAGAAGAAGAATTTATTTGTGCGAGTCATTCTTGTGGACTTGCCTTAGAGAAATTAGCACTCTGCTATACAATACGTATGAGTACCTATATCTTTCTCTGAAGATAAAATGTATACACAACTCAAAGACACATACCTAAGTTTGAGTCAACTTCTCGACCACACCTCAGTCGCCTATGCTAAGAAAACTAGTGAAACTTTAAAAGCTTATAAGAAAGCAAAGAAGGATGCGAAAAAGGCCGTTAGTGAAGCAAAAGTTAAGATTTGGGATGACTTATATAAAAAACTCAACTCAAAAGAGGGTGAAAGAGATATTTTTAGGATAGCTAGGGCTAGAGATAAGAAAACTAAAATCTTAATTATGTTAGATGCATTAAAGACGAGGATGAAAAAATTCTAGTGGCAAATGATGATATAAGAAATAGATGGAAAAACTATTTTTATAATCTTTTTAATGAAAATAAAGATGTTAGTATTAGTTTAGGAAATTTAGCCAACTCAGAAAAGTATATAAACCACAATTTCTACCGATGTATTCAAAAGAATGAAGTCAAAGAGGCTCTTAAACATATGAAGAGTGGTAAATCGGTAGGACCAGATAATATTCCTATAGAAGTTTGGAAAATACTAGGAGAAATAGGAATCACTTGGCTCACAAGACTATTTAATGAAATATGGAAAAACCAAAAGATGCCCGAGGAATGGAGAGCAAGTATACTTATACCCATATATAAGAACAAGGGAGACATTCAAAATTGTGCGAATTATCGAGGTATCAAGTTAATGAGTCATACTATGAAATTATGGGAAAGAATTATCGAACGTAGGTTAAGACAAGTATCAAGTACAACAGAGAACCAATTTGGATTTATACAAGGCAGATCTACTATTGAAGCGATTCACCTTTTGAGACGTCTTATGGAACATTTTAGAGCAAAAAAGAAAGACCTTCACATGATATTTATTGATCTAGAAAAAGCTTATGATAGGGTACCAAGGGAGGTTCTTTGGAGAACTTTGGAAAAAAGAGGTATCCTATTGACATATATTAACCTTATAAGAGACATGTATGATGGTGCAAAAACATGTGTGAGGACTCATGAAGGAACGACAGACTTCTTTGAAGTTAATATTGGGTTACATCAAGGATCAACTTTAAATCCATACTTATTTATAATGGTGATGGATGAGTTAACAAAACATATTCAAGATGAAGTACCTTGGTGTATGTTATTTGCAGATGACATTGTATTAGTGGAGGAGTCTAAGGAAAAAGTTAATAGAAAATTGGAACTATGGAGAGAAACATTAGAAAGCAAAGGCCTTTGACTTAGTAGAACAAAGACAGAATATATGGAATGTAAGTTTGATCATTTGGTTACTTCAGAGGACATAGAAATTAAAATAGGCACATATTGCATTCCTCAGAAGGAAAGTTTTAAATACCTAAGGTCAATTTTTCAGAGTGATGGAAGAATTGATGGAGATGTTATGCATAGAATTAATGTTGGTTGGTTAAAATGGAGAGGAGCATCAGGTATTCTTTGTGATAAGAAGATACCATTAAAATTAAAAGGTAAATATTATAGAGCAGCAATTAGGTCTGTCATGTTTTATGGTTCGGAGTGTTGGTCAGTTAATCATCAACATGTACAAAAGATGTCTGTGACAGAAATGAAGATGTTGAGATGGATGAGTGGTCATACAAGAAAAGACCGTATACATAATGAGGTTATTAGAAATAAATTAGGAGTGACACCAATAGAGGATAAAATGAGAGAACATCATTTAAGATGGTTTGGACATATAGAAAGAAGATCAAAAGAAGAACCTGTAAGAAGGTTAGAAAAACTAAATTTGGAAAGTATTAAAAGAGGTAGAGGACGACCACAAAAGTGTTGGAAAGAAAGAATAAAGAACGATCTAGCTTATTGGGAGTTAACTACTAACATGACACAAGATAGGGATATGTGGAAACAAAGAATCCATGTAGCCGACCCCGTCTAGTATAGGAAAAGGCTTAGTTGTAGTAGTTGTAGTAGATGTTATTATTCTTTTTGGGGATAAAGAAGTAACTTTTCTCTTTAATTTGTGAGTTAACTGCAAACATGGCACACAATAGGGATCTGTGGAAACAAAGAATCTATGTAGCCGACCCCGTCTAGTATGGGAAAAGGCTTAGTTGTTGTTGTTGTTTGTTCTAAGACATGAACCTTTTAACCCATAAAAGGTAACACGTATTTCAAAAATGATTTATTAGATGCTTGAGACATACGTTTAACTGTTTAATGTGTTACTAAATAATTGCCCTTATAGTATTTATGAGTCACCTTCGTTCACTACTTTTCTTAAATGTTATTTGGTCCCTCTTCAAGATTTACATAGATTTTCTTCATAAGAAAAAAGGTTCTACATAGGTGCTTTACATGTACCAACTAGAAATGAATTTAACCTCTTCCATTTCACTCTCCATGTCTAAAATGAGAAGGGCCATTGCGTGTTTGTGTGTCCTAACTTGAGTGTGAAATTCTATGGCTTTTAGCTCAATGGGTGTGGTTTCCACACCTTTTATGTCGTGAAGGCAAGGGCTGATTGTGACACCCTTGAGATTGGGATGCTTTAGAAACATCGTTCATGAGTATGCCTTACTGAAGATCTTCTTTGCAGGTGTTTGGCGAATTTGTGCTGTCAAAACTAACTAGTACTCGGTTTTGATATTCACGTTAATGAAGCGTATTTCTTCATGATTTTGTTACCATTGTTTTGGTCCTCTGGAACTACTATTTACACGTGGAAACTTGCATGAGTTACTTCAATGCAATTTTGCTATACTTGGGGACACATTCCTCGTTCTATTTCTTGAAGCGCTTGGTACTCAAGAAATCCGGTTACAGTGCATATTAGCCGTTGATGTTTCGTTTAACTTGAGATTTTGCTTGCTTAATGACAGGATGGGCTCTTGTTCATGGGAGGTGAGGGTCGTGGATTGAAAGCTTGGGACACGGCCAGTGGGAAGGTTGCTTATTGCATAGAAGATGCACATGCAGGGCGTCTGAAAGGCATCACTATTCTTGGCACCAAGCTTGATGGTGACCCCTCTTACCTTGTGGCATCAGCGTCATCTGACGGCATGGTGAAGGTCTGGGACATGCGCATGGTGGCCAAGGAGAAGTCGCTTCCAGTTGCCGAAGCCGAGACTAAATCAAGACTCACTTGCCTGGCTGGGTCATCGCCTATACGAGGATGAGCTGTTTCATCGTTTCTTTTCTTCAGATAGTCAACACCTCACCTTCGAGCGAATTGATGGGAAAACTTTAGATTTCTCACCAAGAAGTCCACCAAAAGATGACCTCGCGATCTGGTAAGCGTGGCTCCAAGATTCAACCCCATGAAGCATTTCCTTGGCTTGGAGATATTTGGAGGTAGCTTTACACAGATGTATTTACTGCTGTCCCGAACTTTGATTGCTAATGCGAAATCTCTCTTGCATAAATTTTGAAATTCAGCATTGTAACCAAGGAACTCATGTAGCGGAGCCACTCATAAGGCTTAGTTTTTGTTTCGGGAATGTAATTCACGTAGCTGTTGCATTTGCCATTTGATATTTAAGGAAAATTTACTTTACTATGTTATTTTCTGATCATTTTTTCACTTCAATAACCTGTGGCTTTTCTCTAATGAATTTGGCCTTAAAGCAGATCTGTCTTGTTATCAATTTTAGCCCGTTTCCGAGAACGGATACCCTATCTGACATGGTTCCTACTTGACTGACATCGATTTGGTCATTTTGTTGTCATGTTGGGGTTTTGTCAACCATGCAAGAGATGCAGGAAACAAGGTTCTGAAAGATGGGCTTAAATGGTAGAGGAGTAAACTCGTAGGCTTAACTGCTTAAGAAAAGACCGCAGGATATCAAAGTGAGAAAAGGGCCAAACCTGGTGACTCGAGCGAAGATTTCTTTTTGAGTACTGCATCCTTATTTCATTAATGAGCCCTTACCCACTCAGAGCTTTAGCTCACCTGGCAGTTCTCCCAGACTCACAAGATGGTTGCAGTGGGTTCAATTCCTGGGTCTATATGTACTAATTTAGTTTTCTTTTTAATAAGCACCTGTACTCTGTGATTCTCTTGACAACCCTCAATTGCTCAAAAGTTTGTTTCTTTTTCTTGCCTGAAAATAGATTCATGACATTTTTAATGGCAAGGAACTCTCTTCGAGAAAAAAATCGATGGGGACACGACCACTGTAAGCCCTAGACGCTTTGCTACCTGAAGATAAGAGAAAGTACCTATTCGAAATCAAACTGCAAAGAAAGATGAAATGAAGCTATGGCGGACGTGAGCAGGTAAAAGAAATCACATGCATCCGCCTCAGCGCGAAAGTAAAACTCAGGTCGAGACCAGCAACTGCTTCCTATGAACTCCGCGGTAATTGCAGGAAGTAGCCTTCTTTCGAAACAAACTTTAGAGAAGGCTCTTACTCATGAGGGTGGTGTGTTCAGATCTCAAAGAACAGCTTTTTTCTATTCAACAGATAAACTCGACCAGCAAAATCTCTGTTGGTGTATCTTTCAGTATCAAATGAGACGGATGTTTTCATATGAAAAGCCATTTTTATGGTCTTAAAACCTGTTTGTCCCACTCATCTCAGCATGAATTGAGATCTTGTTTTCATACGAGAAGATGCTGTCCTTTTCTTAACTGAAGGCCTTCCAATGATTAGCAAACCCTAAACACCAGTATACCATAGAGTAAACCTGGAATTTCCACCATCTTCGGAAGAACCAACGTAATGACTTGGTCAAACCTAAGGGCAGTCAATAGGAGGTTCACTAGTTTTCCCTTGCAAAGGCTTTAACAGCAACGCGGTTGGGCTATATGAAGAGGTCAAGAGTTTGATCACTGAGCCTGCATTGACGTATTTGTTTATATCCTTGCCTGACCCCAACTTGCCAAAACCAAAAGACGTTGAGCAAGAATCAGTACTTACAAACACAACAAAAAAGTGTTTTCGATATCGTTAACTAAACCTTATAAAGAAGCTTTAGTAAATTCTTATACACTTGTCATGGGAAACTCTGTATATGAAACCTTGGTGGCTTTCATAATCCGATTGGGAAATGTCAAAACAACAGCAAAGCAATTGGGTAGAACAAATGGCTAACCAAAACAGTGGAAAGAGGAAGAGATGTGATATACAATGATGTGTAAGATCCTAAACATAGTTGACAGTTAGACTATCGGTTCTTCTTCATACGCTTAGGCTGCCTCATCATCTCCCTCCGCATCTCCTCTAGCGTCTTATTCCCACTGTTTGGCTGCAAATAACAACCCAACCTTAAAATACTGGTCAACAAAAATCAAGAACCAATAATGACAAGCACACTATGGTATTTATGTTTCTCCCTCCCTTCTCTAAAATCTACCTTACCATATTCCAATTTTTACAAACCCCATCCAGACCACAGAGAAAAATGTGCGTGCATGTACGGCTCTCAGCCAAATGCAGTTCCAAGTATGAGCACTATATGAGATCTTTTAGCTTCAAAGAGCTATTACCCTTTCACTTATTAATAGAGCTCCCTACATATTACAGGGTTTCAGCTAGCAGATTATCAAACACGGCATTTCCAATGGTAATTGATGCATCAAGCACCTGACATTCACGATGCAACATTTTTTTTCTGCTGATGCTTCATGGCTTTCAGATTTTATTATCCTCAGACTACTAGTAATCCAGAGGACGGATGTTCTGTTCACTTCTTGGTCCTAGATTATTTCCACCGGATAAGACAACTATTTCAACGTCATATGAGAATAAAGAAAGTATATTTCTTATTGCTGAAAATAAACTTGCACCAACTCCGCCCATGTAAGGGATCACCCTTGCATTGCCGGTCCCAAGCCCGGATAAAGGAGGAGGGTTGTGTTAGGCTTCCGACAGCCAGCGTAAAACTTCGTCGGATTTCTACAACATGGATTACAAAAATTATGAGCATTGCTTTGGGGCGTTCCCGCCTAGCGACGTGCTGCAGAGCCCGAATGCAGTAAGAAGTAAGCAAGAGCCACTACATTTTCGCCCGAATGTAGTGAATCAATTGCAGAGAGGGTTCCCACATCATGGACGGGTGTGGGTAAAGAAGTTAGTCCCGCTACATTGCCGCCCGAATGTAGTGAAAAATTTTCAGAGAGGGTCTCCGCATTTTGATTATGGACGGATGCGGGGGGTAAGGAAGTTAGTCCTAGATAATAAGATTCGTATTGGTTCTTGGAATATTGGAACATTATAGGGTAAGCTAATGGAGGTGGTAGATACTATGATTCGGAGAAAGATTCATATTCTATGTTTACAAGAGACAAAATGGGTTGGAGAAAAAGCAAAGGAGATAGAGGATACAGGTTTTAAATTATGGTACTCAGGTAAAGAAAAGGCCCGAAACGGAGTTGGTATTATCATAAATAAAGATTTAAAGGAGAGTGTAGTAGACATACAACAATATGGTGACCGAATCATGACATTGAAATTAGTGTTAGGAGTAGAGGTTTTGAATATAGTTTGTGCTTACGCACCCCAAGTAGGACTAGAAGATAGTATAAAGACAGTTTTTTGGGAAGAGTTAGATAAGGTGTTTCAAAAGATTCCACAAAGGGAGATGATTTGTTTAGGAGGAGATTTAAATGGACATGTCGGTAAAGAGGCATTAGGATATCAAGGGATTCATGGAAACTTTGGTTATGGGGATATAAACGAGGAAGGTAGGGAGATTTTAAATTTTGCTATGTCATTTGATCTCTTTATAGTCAATACAATCTTCAAAAAACGAGATGAACATTTAATTACTTATAAGAGTGGCTTATCACAAACACAAATTGATTACTTTATTTGTAGAAAAAAAGATAGAGCGTGTTGTAAAGATTGTAAGGTAATTCCAGGAGAAAGCTTAACCACCCAACATCGACTTTTAGTTATGGATTTACAAATAAAAAAATGGACAAAGAAGAAAAGAGTGCATCGAGCTATTCGGACTAAATGGTGGAACCTCAAAAGTGAGAAAGAAGATATATTTAAACAAAAAGTCCTTCAAGGAGATGTTTGGAATTATGTTGGCACACCCTCTGATATGTGGAACAATATGGCTATACATATTAGGAAAGTGGCGAAAGATGTGTTAGGGGTATCTAAGGGAGGTGTACCGGCACAAAAAGAAGCTTGGTGGTGGAGTGAAGTAGTACAAAACAAAATCAAGGCAAAAAGGGCATGTTACAAATTACATTATGCTAAGAAAACTAGTGAAACTTTAGAAGCTTATAAGAAAGCAAAGAAGGAAGCAAAAAAGGCCGTTAGTGAAGCAAAAGCTAAGATTTGGGAGGACTTATATAAAAAACTCAACTCAAAAGAGGGTGAAAGAGACATTTTTAGGATAGCTAGGGCTAGAGATAAGAAAACTAAAGATCTTAATTATGTTAGATGCATAAAAGACGAGGATGAAAAAATTCTAGTGGCAAATGATGATATAAGAAATAGATGGAAAAACTATTTTTATAATCTTTTTAATGAAAATAAAGATTTTAGTATTAGTTTAGGAGATTTAGCCAAGTCAGAAAAGTATATAAACCACAATTTCTACCAACGTATTCAAAAGAATGAAGTCAAAGAGGCTCTTAAACATATGAAGAGTGGTAAATCGGTAGGACCAGATAATATTCCTATAGAAGTTTGGAAAATAGTAGGAGAAATAGGAATCACTTGGCTCACAAGACTATTTAATGAAATATGGAAAAACCAAAAGATGCCCGAGGAATGGAGAGCAAGTATACTTATACCCATATATAAAAACAAGGGAGACATTCAAAATTGTGCGAATTATCGAGGTATCAAGTTAATGAGTCATACTATGAAATTATGGGAAAGAATTATTGAACGTAGGTTAAGACAAGTATCAAGTACAACAGAGAATCAATTTGGATTTATGCCTGGTAGATCTACTATTGAAGCGATTCACCTTTTGAGACGTCTTATGGAACATTTTAGAGCAAAAAAGAAAGACCTTCACATGATATTTATTGATCTAGAAAAAGCTTATGATAGGGTACCGAGGGAGGTTCTTTGGAGAACTTTGGAAAAAAGAGGTATCCCATTGACATATATTAACCTTATAAGAGACATGTATGATGGTGCAAAAACATGTGTGAGGACTCATGAAGGAACAACAGTCTTCTTTGAAGTTAATATTGGGTTACATCAAGGATCAACTTTAAGTCCATACTTATTTATAATGGTGATGGATGAGTTAACAAAACATATTCAAGATGAAGTACCTTGGTGTATGTTATTTGCAGATGACATTGTATTAGTGGAGGAGTCTAAGGAAAAAGTTAATAGAAAATTGGAACTATGGAGAGAAACATTAGAAAACAAAGGCCTCCGACTTAGTAGAACAAAGACAGAATATATGGAATGTAAGTTTGATCATTTGGCTACTTCAGAGGACATAGAAATTAAAATTGGCACACATTGCATTCCCCAAAAGGGAAGTTTTAAATACCTAGGGTCAATTTTTCAAAGTGATGGAAGAATTGATGGAGATGTTACACATAGAATTAATGCTGGTTGGTTAAAATGGAGAGGAGCATCAGGTATTCTTTGTGACAAGAAGATACCATTAAAATTAAAAGGTAAATATTACAGAGCAGCAGTTAGGCCTGCCATGTTTTATGGTTCTAAGTGTTGGGCAGTTAATCATCAACATGTACAAAAGATGTCTGTGACAGAAATGAAGATGTTGAGATGGATGAGTGGTCATACAAGAAAAGACCGTATACATAATGAGGTTATTAGAAACAAATTAGGAGTGGCACCAATAGAGGATAAAATGAGAGAACATCGTTTAAGATGGTTTGGACATATAGAAAGAAGATCAAAAGAAGAACCTATAAGAAGGTTAGAAAACCTAAATTTGGAAAGTATTAAAAGAGGTAGAGGACGACCACAAAAGTGTTGGAAAGAAACAATAAAGAATGATCTAGCTTATTGGGAGTTAACTGCTAACATGGCACACGATAGAGATCTGTGGAAACAAAGAATCCATGTAGCCGACCCCGTCTAGTATGGGAAAAGGCTTAGTTGTTGTTGTTGTTGTTGTAGAAAATAAACTTGCACCCTGAGCGTAGCTCAACGGCAGGGTGTGTTAGGCTTTGGCCTCCTCTTGTAACAAAAAAAATACTTCATGAAAAGATAACCTGGATGGATGTACAAGACGTTACTAGTAGTCCAAATATCGTTTCATAAGCTGCTGACAATCCATTTACATGAAGCACGTTCTTATTTAGGCAACTGAGAATTTTCAGAACATGAATATACTTTATTCATCTCCCAGAATGCAAAACAAGATTTAATTTGTATAAGAGTGGCAGCATTATTTTAAAAGACCATAAGAACCAGAACCAGAACCAGCACCAGAGGGGAGCGGTTCGGTTTCACTTCCAGGTTTTCATGAAATCAGAACGGCATGTTTGGAACTGATGTGGAACTCAAACCTCTCATTAGGAACGGTCCTGGTTTACCCGGAACCAGATAGGTCAATGCAAATCACTGAACTTGGATTGGGATTCCATGTATATAAGAAAAAAGAGAGATTGGAAGGTGATCGGGAGAAAGTTGATCGGGATTCTCCAATGGAATTGTATTCAGATCCACCTCCAGATGCAAAATGGTGCTTTCAAATCAAAGCTAAACAAGGTCAGATTGTTCGAGGAATGTGAACTACCTTAAACGGCTGGTTAAACTAACAGTACGAGAGATCCACCAACCAGTTAAACTCCAACAGCTAGTTAAGCTAGCCATTGATCCTTTCTCACACAGCCAGTCCACTAAAATGCAAGAAACCTAAAATAAAATAAATAAATAATTATTTAAACCAATATTACATTTTAACCTGCAAACCATGGAAACCTTAACACTTAACAGCATTCCGACACCAGGATCCAAAATCTAGCCTTATAGATTACATGTTTTCCGTTACATAGCTTTACAGATTACATGTTTCTGTTACATAACCCCAATATTAGAATATTGAAGCAAATATGAGTCTCACCACATTGACCAAAAATAAGATATGCGCTCATCTAGCAACAGCAAATTAGCATTTTATATGAGTAATTGCAATACTCTTACAACTCATAAGCATACTTATGTGAGAGTTAATATATTTACACCAGCTTTGCAGAAAAAACCGTTTGACCATCAAACAGAAAGCCAATTTGATCACTAGATGCATCAACACGAGAACAAAATAAATAGAAGTATAAAAGTCCAACCTCCTCCCATTTTCTTTGAAGTTCCAAGAGTTCTTGGCAACATGTGAGACACTTGGCATGGTATGCAGCAGCCAGATCCTTTATCAACGCCTTCCTCCTCATAATGCTTACCACTTCAGAAAAGACAATTTACATGATCAGAAAGATCACGTCACAAAACGTCAGCAGATGAGCAAGGATTTGAAATGGCCTTTACTTGTGCTAGAGATGGTAAATAAAGACAGCACCAACCATATTTTGACTTTCAAAATAAAAATTTGGGTTAACAAATCGGTTGAGAACCAGGACAATAAATTAAGTCAATACCAGAAATGTTGTTTGATGAAGTCTAAGAGTCAGCTTTCAGGATAAAATTTTTTGGAGACTAAACCTGCACTTCAAATGTAATGAAATGGGACTTTCAGTGCATTACTCGATGTTGTCTTAGAAACTAGAAAGGAACCCCACTTAAATATACACAATTTCTCCCTATATGATAAATGGAGATGGAGAACAAAAAAGACTCGTTACTCAATACTGATCTAGTTGAGAAAAAGCAGCATTAGATACAGAAAGACATAACGTAATAATTAATAAACCCAAGATTCAATCAAGCACAAACATGCAGAATCTCATAAAACAGAGATTAAACACACAAAATTCCCAACCAACAAAAAATTGCATTGCATCAGGCAGCACACACACTCATTGGCCCACTATGTGGTCCTTTGTTATCATCAAATTCTGAAGTATAATATCTAAACGAAATTTATCCTTCCAAATAAATGAATCCTATTCAACACACAACTAGCACTAGGCTCAAAAGGGACTGGAAGACCTCAACCAAATGTGATGTTTAATAAATGAACCACATTCAACACATCATCAGGACCAGACTCCTCAGAATGAAGCTGTGACATGAATGATCTATTACCAGACAGTGTGATACTACCAAGAGCAGCCAATCTCCCTCTTACCCACTTAGTGCACAAGTACGTTGCTAGTGAACATCGCACAACAAGGTTGGATGTATCAGGCCCTAGCTTACAATACCGATCAATATGTAGCATAGAGAAAGTTATTGGCAATAACATACGTCGTATTGTGAAAAGATCTCGTATCTTACCTGTATCATACATATGGATGACATGATTGCATAAACTTGTATTGCAACTGCATAGCAGCAGTTTTCAGGATCTTTCCAAATTTATCAAAAATAAGATTTTTATGATATTACTCTGTGTACATATCATAACGTATCATATTCTTTCTCTTGACAAATATAGGCAACATTCCGTTACTACGACAATGGAAGAAAATATGCTGATCATTTTGCATGTATCGTAGCTGACCCCGTCTAGCATGGGAAAAGGCTTAGTTGTTGTTGTTGTTGTTGTTGTTGTTGTTTATTTTGCATGTATCGGTTGAGTTCCAAAGTATAAGAAAAAGTACAGAGCCAGAGCAGAACTGAAGATTACATGCTTTTGTTTACATTTTGATCATATTCAATAGCAGTACAGCATTTTAAATATAATTCTAAACACCAATGTACACTTTTAATAGTTTTTAAGTGATATATGTCTACCTCTCCTTAACAAGATTTGAAGTCATCACAACAATCAAGTCCCGATCAATTTACAAGTTGTTTCTCCCCTCATCTATCTATCAGTGTGTACTCTAGTAGCTCCATATTCCTTCATTCTGCCCATAACTTGATATAGTATCTACTTAAGCCTTTTTCTACTCCAACTCTTTCCATCTGTACCAACCAATGATTTAGTGCTGCTTCAGGCATAAGAAAACATGGAAACCATATCTATGCCATAGTTTTGGAAGTGCTTCACCAGCCATCATCCATCTTATACTGGGCACTATTTACTATTTAGGCATGAGCATGACCCTATGGGAAAAGTTTGAATGACTGGTTGATATGACAATGATGGCCCATAACACCTTGTTCTTGTAGTGACTAACTACCGAAGGAGCAAGATACAGTGTATTAATGTTGAAGCCTGATAGCTGATAACAGGAAAGAGTTAGATGAAGTGAATTAAGCATATTACGATTTACCATGTCATAAGATATGCTACGCACAGTCTCATGTTCTGGTTTTACTGATACAAGATTCTGCATTGCATTGTCTGAGGCCCCGATACAAAATTATATTGTGTTCTGTCATACATTATTTATATCATTTCTTCAAACAAGCAAAATATAATAACGTGATGGGGACTGATTTTTTTTCTCAACAGTTTAATACTTTTCATGCTTATCTAGTATTTTGTGATAATTTTCAGTTTCGAAGCAGTGTGCACTGTGCACAGTTAAATTTGGATGTATCTTCAATAAAAGAAGGGCTTATATTTTATAATTTCTATTTATTGCAGCCAAGAATAAAAGTGATGTATTTATTTCTTCTTCTATTTCTGAAAGAAAGTCTACCTTCCATCTTTCGCTGGCTAAACAAGTCATGCTATTCTCTTTCTATCCTAAATTTTCATACACATTTATAAACTCGTGCCATCTGTCTGTAGCTGCATCTATACAACCCAAAACCATCCCAAAACTTAATAAATCCCCAAATTGTAAGAATTTCGCCTTTTACGACGAACTTCCAGAAACACAATTTGACTATCCCCATACTTCGTTTCGTTCAACTAAAACAAAGGAACCAAACTCAAATCTAGAAAAATAATGAACAAATAATGCCCATCTAAAATAACATGATGGAAGTTATAATCAGGATTACAATATAAAACATGCAGAAAAAGCATGTGACTACAAATTCCACGAATTCAAGCAATTCGGACGATTGAAAAGAACATGTACGCATATTCTCTTATAAATCCAAAAAATGGACAAATCCAAGAAAGTTTAGGATGAATAACAGAAAAGGAATTGAAATAAAAAAAAAAAGTGAAAGAAGAGAAAGGGGAACTAACAACGGCTTGGATCGAAGCCAGGAAGAGGAGCTTTTCCTTCGACTGCCGGAGTCTGATCGACTCCCTCCCCCATCTCTCTCTCTCTCTCTCTCTCTCTCTCTCTCTCTCTCTCTCTCTCTCTCTCTCTCTCTCTCTCTCTCTCTGGCCTTTGCTGAATTTCTCTCGGATCTCCACTGGCTATTTGAACCCGCCGCGGCACGTTTCGATTCAACTCCTCTCACCTGAATACTTCAACACTTCAACTCAATGCTCGTGCATTGTGGCAGAAAACAAACAAAGGGTTACAGAACGAACGTCAACGGTGAAATTCGATGGACGATCGGAACAAGTAGGGCGGCAACGGGTCGAGCCTGTACGCACCCAACCCAGATCCACAAAACTTCATCGGTTCATACAGCAAAGATCCAAAGAAAAAATGTGTTTGGATTTTGGTTCTGTTGCTTCACACCTGATAGGGTCTGATCCAGATTATGAGACGGTCTTTTCTTAGACATTGCTTAGGACATAGGGTTTAGAAAGTTGCCTGCACCTAACCCAAAAGGGTTAAGGGGTTTGGATATATATATATATATATATATATATATATATATATATATTTTGGTTTGGTCTACATGAGTAGCACACTCACCAGACCCATTTGGGTCGGGCCTAAGGTTTGGACCAATTTGAACAAAATTCTGTTTAGCTTCGAGTTCGGGCAGACTATCGACACATAGTTGGATCAAAAGAAATATTAATGGTTAAATTTTATTATGTATATAACTTTGTGCCTCAAGTTACCCTCACGCTATTAGAATGCCATATATTGTTGATACACCTCTTCTTCCTAAACATACACCCTCTTTGTTCCCAAATTGCTCTTTCCACATTTTCTTTATTATTCATACATCCCTTACATGGTTACTCCTTTTATCTTCAACTCTTTTACTTTGTGTTTCACCCTTCTACCTTCTCTTTTTCCTTTCGATATTTCTCTCTCGCTCCATGTCTCTTTCTTTCAATCTCCGACACGTTCTCTCTCCAATCTGATTTGAAATTCTCTCTCTCTAGTCAACTTTCGGTGCAATTAGGTGATCTCTCTCTCCCTATCACCCTTTCTCATCTCTCCTTCTCTTTCAAATTAGGAGATGGAGTTAGAGTACGTCTCCTGTAAAAGGAAAACACAAAGGAGACACGTTGGTTGGAAGAGTCTCCCTTTCGCATTAATCGCACCTACCCTTTCGAATAGAAGTGACACAACTAAGCTACATCTCTCAAGGCTATTAACTCTACTCTTCGAATAGAGAGAGGCAAAGGATTGCCCGGAGCCATGGGGGTGTCGGTGGTGGCAGCAGAGGTTCAACTACAGAACATGAGAGAGAGGGGCCGTGGTAGTGCAAGACTCCTGCTAGTCCAAAATAGACAGGCCATAGTGATTGGAGATGTTCATGTTGAAGGGCTCTTGCTCGATGGGAGGGAGTTTCAGAAAAAGGCCTAGAGGATGGAGGGTGAAAAACTGCTTATGAGCGGCTGAAGTTGCATGTAAAAAAAAAACTTCGTTTAAAAGTAGGAATGCAGATGAGTCAAGCTGCTCACGGGCTACTCGAGTTCCAGCTCACTGAATTCCAGTTGAGCTTTAATCGAATCAATCTTGGTTACACCGAGCTCAAATGAGCATAGCAAGCAGAGCTCAAGTTGTTCGAACATAACTTGCGCCCAAGCTAGAGCCTGAATATCAAAGTTCAATCAGGTTGAAGCTTGAGTTGAGCATTTTATTAATAAGTCCAGTTGGGCTTTCTTTCACTCAAGCTCAACTTAGCTTGATTACACCCTCTGTATAGAGGAAAAAGAAAGGACCAAACTTCACTCCATGTAAGGCCACCACACCAGCCTCCAGCACATCGTTTTTTGACTAATTCAATTCGGATCCTGATTTAATTGCAGAACACTCGTAATTTGAAGTAAGAACTGTGACAAGCAAAAGCTTCTTTGAGAATGTGGGTAAATCTTTACAAACTAGTCTTAACATATGAAAACAGGAGCTCCTAGCACCAAGCATTGTGGACTTACAAGAGCTCATATACAGCAACAGCAATAACCCTGTACTTACAAACTAGTCACTGCGCAACCTCTCCGAACAATGCAGAAGCATGCCGTCAGGCGGGCGGTGCAATGTGAACACCATTTCCTTTGTCTTTCCGAAATACACCTGCCATGTGCAAGACAGGTAAAAGCTTTAATGGTTTTGGAGACAGACAACTAATTTAAGCTCAAGGAGTCACCGCTCTCCTGATCAGAGGGTCGACTCAAGAGAACCTTCTAGTTGAGGGTCCGAGAGTTTATGCTCGCAGGTGCGTGTCTGTTAGGGGTCTGTCTGCTTACCTAGC
This sequence comes from Brasenia schreberi, assembly GCA_036023115.1. Classification (NCBI taxonomy): domain Eukaryota; kingdom Viridiplantae; phylum Streptophyta; class Magnoliopsida; order Nymphaeales; family Cabombaceae; genus Brasenia; species Brasenia schreberi. The sequence continues at coordinate 23,960,428 of JAYKKT010000088.1, forward strand.
TTGCCTAATGAAAAGGACAGAACATTATCACAGGAAGCTACTTACTTGATCCAGAGAGTTCCTTAGCTTGCTCTCCATTTCCTCAATCATTCTCCCCATATTACAAATATGCCCGTCGGCAACTTCAAGGTCCAAAACCATCTGCATCCAGAAAGATAGACCCGTTGGTTCTCCAAGGAAACAAGCCAGAAACCGGTTAATAAGAATTTGCAAACCAAAAATCACTCCTTTCTTAAACCAAATCAAACTTGCCAAAGAAAAGAACCAATGTGTAGATTATTCTCAACTTTCATGCTTTAAGCTTCAAATTGTATCTGGGAAATTATGCAAATTTAGAGATAATATGGGCCAAGAACGCACCCGTCGAGTAATTGAACCAGACAAACTGAATTTGCCTGAAGACTTATCACTGGTTGTCAATGATAATATGATGGTACTGGTTAAACAGTAATGAGCGGTGCCATCGTTCTCATCTCCAACCTACTAACCAGAAAGAACTTTCATCATGTTCAACATTAAATAGGAGTTCAAGTTGTTCAACCACCCGTATATTCAGAAAAGAACGGGTTTCAATTTCTAAGCATAATGTAAATTCTACTTGCCTCAACAACATGAATCGCATCCCAAATGCCTTCCTGCAAGTATCCTCTGCGGCCTTGTCCGGACCTTGAGCCATCTTCATGCCCATTAACTTAAATGAAATGAGAACAGAAAAAAGACTCCACCAGAACAGACTCTGTGTAGAAAGAGGCAGACCTTTCTTGATTAGAAAGCATGCCGCAAAGCCTACCCCTTCATCCGGTTCCCACAGGTAGACTGAGGATATGCCCCCCTCATAGTACCTACCAATTCACAGCGACAAAGCAAGTTCCTGTTACTTCACCAGAAACAGAGCAAACTGCAATGCCTACCAGAAACTGGAGTTACAGAATATTTTTTTCTTGGAGGCGCATATCATGGCAACCTTAACCTTGACCTAGCTTTTCCATGCACTAGATGGGGTAGATAGAGAGTGAAACTAGGACACTGGGACGTCCTAGGAAAGTGAACTGCCCTAGTACTCTTATTGTTCAAGTGTGCTAAGATTTAACTTCCGAGTCCTGATGGGATCTGGTGGAATAGTGATTGAAACAGATGGTGAAAGGACATACGAAGTATTGTCAAGTTGTTGGCTACCTAATGCACCCCTTCTTTAACTAGGCTTTGACTTGCTATATCAAGTTATTTCAGAGCACAAACAAATGGAAGCAAAACCATTTGAATGTTGAAAAAATAACAGACAGACAGACAAATACAGGCATACGTCCGTACATACATACATGAATACATATATGTGTGTATGTGTGTGCACGAGTATAAAGTGGAGAACCATACTGTTCTCGATATATTGCAAAGATATTATTAGCTTCAACTTCAAGTTTCCTCAGTTCAGCAGATGGCTGTGAACCATCTTCCAGGGGTGGGTGGTATATGCTTGACCAAGGAGACCTGCCAAATGTAAGGTGAAAAGAATTATACTACCGGAAGAATTGACCACATTTAATACAACAGAATGATGACAGCCCAATGCAAGAATCTACAAATTTCAATTTTATGTAGAAGTTTTATAGGATACAACACTAGGAACAGGAAGAAAGGAACATATTTGGTTTCACATCAAGCAAGAGAACACCAACACCACAAAACGATCATAGTTACCTATAGGAATCACCATCTCGATTGTAATCACACAACAAGAACTCCTTCCCTGATTCAACATCACATAGAACCTGTAATTCCAAAATCGTGTACAGTTAGAGAAAAAACATGTATGCATGATTTAATATTTTATCGAACTGAGGACCCAACACTTAAAAAAAGCTATGGCTGTCATGACACACCACAAACAGAAACTATGTGACACTAACTGCGCTAATTATCAGACAGGTAATATCATATCCCTGACATCAATCATAAAGTAGCCAGCAGAATAGTTAGAGGTGCTCCAGAGGTTCCTGTTCTGATACTCTTATGACACCATCCATGAAGTTAGCAATGAGATCATAAGATGTGGAAAGCAACACAAAACAGGACTAAGTAAAAATATCAATTAATTCTGCAGTCCACTCAACATTAGTCGTGGAATGGAAGCCAACTTCATCATTACTTTTCATAATTAATTTACGCCCTCACAAGTTTGTAAGCTGAAGTCATACACAATAGTTTTTTGCATTACCCAATCGATTTATAAAAGTGGTGACTTTCAGAATCTTATTAGCGAAACTACTGGCAATATTCTCTTGCTTACTTAATATGAACAATCTCACTTTCAGATTCTATGCAGTGACCAGTCCATTTGATATCAGAATTTATATCCTAGGTGTTGCGCATCAACCAAAAAGGTTTATCAAGGAACCAAAACATAATTTTTTTGCTTAGCTTGGTAAATGATGATGGATTCAGACAAAACAAAGTATGCCTTTCCCAATGGATGAACAAAATCATAGGCTGTGTTCACCATGTGTGGAGGTTCCCTGCTCAAGCTTCATTCAGCATTCAGGAAGGTGAATCGCATCTTCATCATTGTGAGGCTGGAAGCTGCCTAGGAAAGAACACTTTGGCATTTCTTAAATATTTTTACTAGTAATGTTTGGTCAAGCTGTACAACTGTCTATCTAAAATTAAGGTTATACCAACATTAATGTCGTACCGAATTACACCTTATGAAGAAACCAAATGACCAAGTCATCCTTGATGAACCCCTCTGAGTAAGAATTCCTACAGAAAGATATCGGATACAAATATGGTTGCATTCTTCATGGAGAAAGAATGTGATTCCTGTGTGAAAGAAGAGTATCTAGACAGTCCTAAGTCTGCAAACCTTAATGCTTACGACTCGGTTGAACGGGTTAAGGTCTCCCACAATGATTTCGGCTGCATAGTTCTTGGTCCTCCTCTCTCATGATTCCTGAAACGGGTTTCTCTATTATGGTGATTTAGAAGGACAATAAAGGGTTATGCAACTGCTATGCGCTACTTGCTAATCTGCAGCAGCAAACACAGTCTACACGGTTCTGCTGCAGTCAAGAGGTTTGTTGAAGAAGGGGAAGCTCCAGAACTTTTAATTCAACGATGTTGTTTTCTTGACTTCAGTAGGTGGCAGAATCTGATGGCGTGTATTACAAACAATTTAGAGAATGGAAAGTCGATTTACTCAGCACCTTGAGATGGAGGATAAATGCAGTTACTCCTCTGTCCTTGATCAAGTTCTTCCTCCAAAGAATGACAGGCGAAAACTACCTCTTGATTATCTACTGGGGTATCTAATCCCATTCGCTCTCTTGGGTGTTGGTTCTAAGTTGGTCCACCTCATTCACACTGCAATTGAAGGTTAGGATCAATCTTCGCATGAGACGGACCACTCATATCCGTCATATCTTCGCATCATGTCATGAGAAACAATGCCGCTTCTACTTCGGCCTCATGTCCGACTAAGACATTTTTTCTGTCGTAAACCAATCTCATGGTTCATCCATCATTCACATCTACTCATCTCGTTCTGGTCCTCCATGGACGGCCGGTTACACTCCTTACAATTCAAGATCAGAAAACGAAAGCTTCCTGACAACAATGATCTTGAAGAAAACAAAAGAAAAAAACCAATAATCAAGAGAGACAGAGAGAGAAACAGAGAACAGAAGACGCGAAATCAACAAGAAAATGAGTATAAAACGAAAAGCAAGAAAAAGTCTGAAACAAGAACAAGCAAAAAGGAGATATTGGAAAAGAAGCGAAGCTTACCTGAAGCGGCTGATCGACACGGGAGAGGAGATCTTGCGAATGCTGTGGCAGGAGTGCAAGGAGAGACGATAACGCAGCCTCCGATTGATTCGGAGGCATCCTCCTCATCAAATCCATTGCCGCCTCCATCACTTCCTCTCTGTCTCCGTCCCAGAAGGAAGACGAGGATTTAGATCTCCCTCTTCTCCGTCTCCTTTCCTCCGTCGGGAATCCGACGACCCAAACAGCTTCTCCTTCCTCGTTCTTCTTCGCGTTTCTCTCTTTTCAGTTTTCGGGAGAAGAGAAAGAAAGGGAAGACAAAGGTGATGCCTTTTTCTTCCCGCTAACCGTTTTTCATCGCTCTTGATTCCTTTTATGCCCTCATTCGTTTACGAAATGCTCGTTTCGGTGTCTCGTTAAGCTATTATCTGCGAAAGATGAGCGTATTTTGGGGAAGCTATTATCTGCGAAAGATGAGCGTATTTTCGGCAAGCTATTATGTGGACAGGTTACGGTGCACCCGGGTCAGGTTTCTTATACCTTTTTTTCCGTAATAGTGTTATCATTTTCGTGATGTAAACTTAGGGCCGGATTAACTTTTATGGATTTTTAAGATATTATAATAAAAAAATATCATTAACAATTTTTTGATGAAAAATACGAGTCCTCATATCGTACTATCCGACAAACACAAGAGAAAGTGGAAAAAGTAAAATTATCGTGTGAACTACCATATTAAGTTCGAGGCACTTCATTCGAAGAGGGTTTTACGAGGAAGCTCTAGATCCTTGCCAAAGTTTAGTTATGCTGTGACAATACTTGATACTAAATCTAATCGGTGATGTCTCTTTGTTGTTCATTCATCATAACTAATAATTCTTCCACTCTAGGAAGGGTTCTAGCTAAACTCTTCTTCTGCTTGAAGCTTATGAAGAAAATGCTGAAAATACTGAGTGGAAACTTCTTCTATTTCCTGTTGCTCAGTGTTGATCGTCTTCTTAATTCAACATCGTATTCTTCCACCTCCCTCCTTGTTGACACCTTGCCATGAAAAGGTTTTAGAGTTTGTATAAGCCTTCTTCAACCAAGACTTTCAAGAGCAATGTATAAAAATCATATCGTATCGTACGATATGATACGATTTTATCATGTATCGTATGAAAATATGGTATGATACAGGGACACGTATCGCTTATCACGATTTATCATATTGTATCGTACGATACGGGATATATCGCCTCATATTATACGATACGTCTCGTATCAAACGAGTCAATGTCGATTTGTCTGTTAGAAATTTTGGAAATTCGAAACTTGCAAATTTCATTTATGTTTCTTTCCAAACCCTTTTTCATGTCATTCCCTTGCTTCCAGATCCTCCTTTTACCTTGTTCTTGTTGATTTCGTAGTTTATTCACAAGATTTTCAAGTATTTCAACCAATTCAACTCTCCATCTATAGAGTTTTTGTAAAATCCATTAAATACCTCTTTCCTTTGGACGAGTGATTGTGAGATAGTTCAATGCTTCGATCAGTTGCCTGTATAGGGTAGGATCGTCCCGTTTTTCTCTATTTGTTGCTCTCAATTTTGTTTCAAGAACCTTTAGTGTATCCACATTTTTCTTGTGGGTTAGACTTAACCAGTGCAATTTTTTTTTGAGACATAAAGTATCATCTATTATTATGTATAATTTTAATTCCTAAAAAATAATTAAACAAACCAAGGTCTTTTATTTCAAATTGTTTGTGAAGATCACTTTTAACTTCTAAGATGTCAGATTTATCACTTGCAGTGATGATCATGTAATCCACGTAAAAAAGTAGAATTACTATACCTATCTCCTCACAAATAATGGAGTGTCAGTACAGCAAGAGATAAAATTATGCATATGCATGAAGTCTTCAAAACAATCAAACCAAGCCTTGCGAGCTTCTTTAAAATCATACAAGGCTTTCTAAAGTTTAAGAACGTGATCTTAGATAACATCAAATACGGGAGGAGTCATATAAACATATTCATTCAATTTTCTATTCAAAAAAGTATTTTTAATTGATAGCACTAAGAGCTATGAGAATCCTAATAGTGGTCATTCTATCAACAAGGGCAAACGTTTCATCATAATCAATTCCATAATATTAAGCATAACCCTTGGCTACCAATTTAGTTTTATATTTTTCTATATTACCATTACTACAACAACAATAATTAAGCCTTTTTCCGTACTAAACAGGGTTGACTACATGGATTCTTTGTTTCCACGTAGCCCTATATCACGTGCCATTTTAGCAACTAACTCACAATAAGCTATATTATTCTTTATTGTTTCTTTTCAACACTTTTATGGTAGTCTTCTATCTCTTTTAATACTTTCGAAATCTAGTTTTTCATACCTTCTTCTAGGTTCTTCTTTTAATCTTCTTTTTATATGTCCAAACCATCTTAAACAATATTCTCCCATTTTATCCTCTATTGGTATCACTCCTAATTTGTTTCTAATAACCTCATTATGTATATGGTCTTTTCTGGTATAACCACTTATCCATCTCAACATCTTCATTTTATGTCACATCTTTTGCACATGTTGATAATTAACTACCCAACACTCAAAACTATAAAACGTAACAAGTCCAATTCTTGCTCTATAATATTTACCTTTTAACTTTAATAGTATCTTCTTATCACAAACAATATCAGATGCTCCTCTCCATTTTAGCCAGCCTACATTAATTCCAGGTATAACATCTCCATAGATGAAACTTACATTTCATATATTCTGTCTTTGTTCTACTAAGTCGAAAGCCTTTACTTTCTAATGTTTCTCTCCATAGTTCCAATTTTCTATTAACTTTTTCCTTACACTCCTCCACTAAGACAACGTCATCTTCAAATAACATACACCAAGGTACTTCATCTTGAATATGTTTTGTTAACTCATTAATCACCATTATAAATAAGTATGGTCTTAAAGTTGATCATTGATGTAACCCAATATTAACTTCAAAAAAATTTGTCATTCCTTCATTAGTCCTCACACATGTTTTTGCACTATCGTACATGTCTCTTATAAGGTTTATGTATGTCAATGGGATACCTCTTTTTTCCAAGGTTCACCAAAGAGCCTCCCTCGATTTTTTCTAGATCAATAAATATCATGTGTCTTTCTTTTTTGCTCTAAAATATTTCATAAGACGTCTAAAAAGGTAAATCGCTTTAATAGTAGATCTGCCTGACATGAATCGAAATTCGTTCTCTATTGTACTCGATACTTGTGTTAACCTATGTTCGATAATTATTTCCCATAATTTTATAGTATGGCTTATTAACTTTATACCCCGATAATTTGCATAATTCTAAATGTGTCTATTGTTCTTGTATATAGGGTAGAAGTATACTCGCTCTCCATTCCTCGAGCATTTTTGGTTTCTCCATATTTGATTAAATAGTCTTATGAACCAAGTGATTCATGTTTCTCCTAAGATTTTTCATACTACTATAGTAATATTGTCGGATCCTATCGATTTACCGCCCTTCATATGTTTAAGAGTCTCTTTGACTTCATTGTTTTGAATACGTCGGTAGAAATTATGGTTTATATACTTTTCTGATTTGGCTACCTCTCTTAAACTAATACTAACATCTTTATTTTCATTAAAAAGCTTATAAAAATAGTTTTTTTTTATTTTTTATATCATCATTTGTCACTAGAATTTTCTCATCCTCGTCTATGATGTATGTAACAAAATTAAGATCCTTAGTTTTCTTATCTCTCGCCCTAGCTATCCTTAAAATATCTCTTTCACACTCTTTTGAGTTGAGTTTTTTATATAAATCCTTTTAAATTTTATATTGTGGATGATTGTAGTTTGTTTTAACTTTTATTTGTAACTTTGTAACGTTCTCATCTTTGATGAGTGTAAGTTGTACTTGTAACTTTGTTGTTTATTAAGTTAAACCCCTTTTGTATTCATTATTAAGTATTTTGTTCACGTTACCTAATAGTTAATGCCTAATGGTATGGATTCTATTATAGAATATGGATTATGTAATATGGATGCTTGTAGCCTTGTTCATAACTTCATTAGGAGATGTTTTTGTTATACTATGGATGCTTCTTCATTGTGTTATATATGTTTTGTTCATTAATTTTAATTTTTATATTTAAAAAAAATTACGTATCGTATCGTACCGTTTGATACAACCATATCAGTGTCCAGTGCGATACAGGCACCGATACGATTTTTACAACATTGGTCAAGAGCATTACCATTAAAGAATCTCCTATTCAGTTAGGAGTTCATTCAATTTGGATTTTAAACCATTGTTCATTAGTGACCAGTGTCTAGTGTTTCAATATCAATGGATGCAAATGCATACTTAGTGATTTCTAATTGGGTTCCTTCCTTCCAAAGAATGTCAATGCCCTCCTCTTCTACCATATGTCTGAACCCCCAATCCTCACTTAAATCCAAGTGTTCTCCTGGTCCACTAAGATTCATGTTGTGATTGCTTAATTTAGATAATATAGAGGACATCAGGTTTAGTTAGCAATAATATCTCGATGACAATTCCAAATTATAACTGTCATGGCTCTTGATAAGGTTGATCTGCAATGTTTTTCGTGTAACGAAAAAAGAAATTGTTGATGCCAAACTATATTCCATGGATATGAGTATGGTACCAATAGGGGTACAGAGTATGCATATGCCAATATTAAAAAAATGAAAGAAGATAAATTTATGCAAATGAATATAACTACAATAACAATTAATAAGCATGTCATATCAAAACAAGAAAGTTTAATTAAATAACATTTTCAACTTTATACATATAACTTTCACATCAAAATTTAAAAAAAAAAAAAAAAAAAAAAAAAACTCAAACTTCAAACCCCAACAATCTCAATCTATTTTCCTCACCATATTTCAAAAGAATTGCTTTTGTATTTAGTTCATCAATAAAAAGTATTTCAACTTCAAGAATTCGTGCTCCCTCAAATGAATCTCAATCATCTCCACCAACATCCCACACTTTCTTAAAATAAGATGAATGTGTTGAACAAAAATTAAATCTTTACTTGTTTGAGGCTTGAACTTGTTTGGAGTGGATCGAAGAATATTGGCTTCAGATTCTTTCACAATATGAGGATGACCATGGCTGTGAAAAAAGTTTTAAAGCTATTGTTTGAAGTTTAATAATTGATAATTCATGCATAATCTACTTTTTCAAACAATCAAGTTGTCAAAGCTCTTCTTCACTACTTAAGAATTTGATAATTTTTTTGTCACATCTAGCCTTTCTTGTGAATCTTAAAATAACCTTCTAAGGCTTTGTTACTTCCTTCACAAATTTCATTGTTCTTGCATAAGAGAAACTCTATTAGGAACTTCATGATCCATTACCTTATATTATACCTAGAATACAAAAATATCATAATATATTTCAAGCAACAAGAAAATAGTTCAAAGGTTGAAATAGTTTACCTTGGATTCATATATTGAGTCAAGCAACGAAGTGATCTATGGTTTTTTATTCATCTATCAATGAGAATATCATACACTACTTCATAGAAGGTTGAATATTGATTCAACTCTTTGCCCTCATGTTGATAAATAATTGATTTTACCTACTCAATCACATAGTCTCATTTTTTGTAAATCAAATAAAGGATTGACTTAACAATATTATATAGTTAAAGTATATCATAAATGAGCCTTTTGAAGTTTAAAATATAATTGACCTCATCCCACCAAAGATCATTCATAATCAAGTCTTTCGACATTGATAACCTTTTGTAGGTCTATTTGCAATGGAAGACCTTATTGGTGTAACTTGGAAGTCTTGATAGTGGCTAAATTCTTGAACTACACGATATGACATATACAATTCCACAATATCTATTCACCAATTGCATTTGTGATATGTGGACAATTTATATGTATTATAATCCAAATACTTTATAGAACTACATGATTTTTAGTTAATCTGTATTATATAAAATAAAAGATAAGAATATTTAACATCACATGTTGTGTTTAGTATAAAAATAAATAATATAGTTACTTCATAAATTACCTACTTTGTCGTCACCAAATCCATTTGCTTACGATACTTGATAAGTTGATCAATAGGATATTACTTGTGATAGACATTTTTTATCCATAAGCCTACTTGTGGTTCCCCATTCTACGATTCTAGTTGCATACTAATTCTGAATGCTAAAAATTACTCATAAATCTATGCCTATAATTGAAATATATACTTACTTATTAAATTATTAAAAATAATTATACAAAAGATATTATAACAAACCACAATAGTACAATTTTGATATTATTAAAAATAACTAAATTATTCACGTAGTTGTTATGCCTTTATCTAGGATTATTTTCCAATTACTTGTATAAGTAGGCTAATGTTGTTGCATCCTAAGCGTAACAGTCAACCTTCTAAATATTGTGTCAATAGATCCATGATCGTTATTAACACTTTGTCTCTATATTTATCATGATATAATGTACAACCTAACTAATATAATAAATATAATAAAGTCTTATTTTTGTTACCGACTCCCCTTCTCAAGAAAGATCGAATAATTGGAGCTGAGGAGGAGCGTACGTTTGATGTGCACCAGTGAGAAACATGCACGAAACTGCAAGGCACAGTGACCACGTTTGATTCTTCATCCTCTCGGCCTGACATTTTGGGGTCTCTGCGAATTACTTGTTCTGTCCTTCTGCCAAAATAATAATGAAGCAAGGGTAGGATTTGGTTCAATTAGCCCAACTAGGATGTTCAAGATTAATTAGTAAATATGATTGGTCGTGAATTGAATGAAAGAAGAATCCATCGTCACATTCAAGTCATTTATTAGAGCATGCAGAGCATTTATCACACTACATAGTTGAGAGAGAGATCGAGATTTGGATGAATTTGAGATCAATCTATTTAGAATGGAGAAGGAAAGTAAAATTCACATGCAACTCTAGACATTTTCATCTGGGGAGATCCCAAATGCATCATAACCTCAATTTTGTAACCGGCTCCCAATGCAACTCTTTATCATTCTTACACAAAATTTATGTTTCCAATTTGATATTTAAACTGACTTGTATCTTCTCTTTGATTCTTTCCGAGAAGTCTTGATTGTCGTAGCTTGTAGTTGACATAAATGGGAATTCAACAAATTGCAACAGGTCAGGAGTTCGATCACCGGTCAGTCCATAGTTAATTGTAACTGTGAACCGTAGGAAGGTCGCTTGCCGTGCATGAAACAGAACAAGCTTGAAGGACGATCTGAACATGGTTTGCAGGGTTTAGAAAATGTCCAATTCCATGTTGGCCTCATCAACAGAACTGTAATCTTGACATTGAGCTAGTACTACACTTTCCATTACAACCACTGATCAACCCATTTGGCATTTAGTTCTTGACAATTCAAGTGGAACATGCGTGCATGACTTGAGAAAACCTCAGATTGATCTCTCAAATTCAATTCCTTGGTGGTCATCTGCAGTTGAGGCCACTGTGCCACATGATAGCTTGCTGACCTTAAAAGCCTTCCACAATGACATGTCACCTTCTGCAACAACAACAACTAAGCCTTTTCCCATACTAGACGGGGTCGGCTGACATGTCACCTTCTGCAATATAAAAAAATCAATTAGTCAAATAGAGTTGCTCAAAACAAGAGAGATGTGCACTAGGTATATCTTTCCTTAGACGTGACACAAGCGTGTCTTCCACCAAGGGAGACTCACTTGGTGTGAGTCTTGAAGAAAAAATCAAATGTTTTTTTTCGTGAGAATCCAGTAAAAAAACTAAGACGATAAAACTTAAGTAAATCAACAACATACCTCAAAAAATCACCGAATCCCTCTTCGAATCGGCCTCCTATTTCTTTTTTTTCTTTTCTTTCTCTCTTCTTCTTCCTTTTTCAATGAATTTCAATGAGTTCTACTGTTGTTAATGGATGTAGATCAAGCAATGGGTAGTTGAAATAGGCTGGAAAGCAAAAAAAGATGAAAAAGAGGTGGTGGATGGTGTTTCAAAGAGGAGAGAGTTCATACCGTCGAGGGGTTTCATGGAAATTTTTGAAATTTATCAAGGATAAAATCAGAATCAAAGTAAAAATGGTGTGTGTGCATAGTAAAAAGGGTGTATGTATCAATCTTGTTAAAGATCTTGTAGCAGTTGTTGGGAGTCCCTTTTTTCTTTTAGTCCTTTTTTATTATATTTTCCTCGTTAGCACTATATTCATATTGTCCAACTTTTTCTGTCTCCTTATCTTTTGAGTTGAAGTAATTTTTGGTTTGATTACCCACTCTCCCCTTGACGCTCTTGATTTTGCTAGGTTGCTAAGATCCTTCTTTAAACTTTGCTTACTATATTATCTCTCTCTCAAACTGCTTCTATTTGGTTCTGTGTAAGCTTTCATCACCTTGCTTGCATTGGACTTAGCATTCTCGGACTCTTCCTTATCCCATATAGGTAACAATCTTGGCATCAACTCATACTTCATAGGCATCGAGTCGAATGAAGCATCCATCATATCTCCATATCTATCTATCTATTTGTTTGTCTATTTATATATATATATATATATATAAAGAGAGTCTTAAATGCATAATGTCTTTTGGTGAATAATCTTAACATCTTTATTGTTCAATTTTTCATAGTAACATTGGAGATTTGAATTACGTTGTACTTAATGCAAATAATGTATTAAACATAGAGTACAAAAATATAACAAGACTTATAATTCAAATATTCACCGTTGATATCACGGTAAAAGTGTTTATTAAAGATTATGTACTAAAAAACATTATGCATTTAGGACATATATATAATGGCAGGCCTACATTGTTGAGTGGGGGCATCCGCCCCCAAAAATGTTGAAAATCACGATTTAGTGCTTGTTATTTTTTGAAAACCTGGAAAACGCCCCTCAAAATTTTAAAAATAAAATGTGGTTATATGAAAATACTACAATGTTAATCATTTGCTCGTAAATATGCTAACGTGAAACCTTTTTTTGTTATTCATAATGGGTTTGGATCAGATTTTCATATTTGATCTGTTGTCAATTCTCTCCTCTCTCTCTCTCTCTCTCTCTCTCTCTCTCTCTCTCTCTCTTGCTGACAACCGCTTGCGTTGGCTAGCCCGACTCCTTCTCTCTATAGGTGGGGTGGGCAGAGGGCAATAGCGGTGGTCTCTCTCCCCTTCTCTCTACGTATGTGGCCTGTCGGTGGTCCGATGGGCAATGGCACCGACAGTGGTCTCTCTCTCAATCAACCACCGGCAACTGCGTATGGCAACTCCTCTCTACGGGTTGGGGTGGGCAGTGGCGGTGGTCTCTCTCTGGCAGCCACAACTTGTAGGCCTGGTTGGGTATGAACTCGATTCTCAAACTCGTTAATTAAGGTTAAGTTGCTCTCTCTTGATTTTTTTAATGTCTTTTATTTCATGGATTCTATTCTATGGACCTTAATCTCTAGGCTCTCGTTATGGTTATTCGTGTCTGCTTTTTGTAGAATTATATATTGATTTTATTTGGATAAACTCAATGGTGGATCGACATTATTTAGTGGGGGACGTTCGCCTCCCCAAAATGTTGAAAATTATGATTTAGTGCTTGTTATTTTGTGAAAAACTAAAAATCATTGCCTAAAAAATTTTTACAAACAAAAGGTGGTTATATGAAAATACTACAGTGGTAACCATCTGCCCCTAAATATGATAACATGAAAACTTTTTTCATTATTAATAATGGGTTTGAATAAGATTTTCAAATCTGATCCGAACCAAAACCCATTACCATACCATCACTAAATCAAATGATTTAGATTAGGTTGGATCCTAATTCTCCTCTCTCTCTCTTGATCAACCGGCAACACAGCAACCTACTTGACTCTCTCACCCTCTTTCTTCCAGCGTCGATTCCCTCTCTCCGGTGGTCTCTCTCTCTCAATCAATCTCTAGCAACTGCATGCATTGGCTGGTCCAGCTCCTTCTCTGTGCAGGTGGGGTGGGTCTTCATGGATTCTATTCTATGGATCTTAATCTCTAGGCTCTTGTTAAGGTTATTTGTGTTTGGTTTTTGTAGAATTATGTATTGATTGTTATTTGGATAAATTAGTACCTTTGATTCTATTTGTGTTTGCTTGGTTTGATATAACACATATATTCTTTTCATTTTCTTTAACTCACTTTAGATTTTTTTCATATAGTGGAGAAGTATTTTAAAAGGAAATCCCTTCAAGATCCACCGAATCCATCATCAAGTATGAAAAATTAAAGTAAAAATAGTGAGGAGATCTTAGATAGAGATAGAAATTTATAAAGTAATTTTGAATAGAATGTAAAAGATTTAGTTTCTAAAATAAAAAGTGTGCCTTTGATGAATGAGAAACAAGCTATCAATACTTGTTTTATTAGGCAATCAGAAGAAGAAAAAAAGAATTATGAAGCTCATCTTGGCGCTTCAATTAATGTTGTAAGGTTTCTTCTTAAACAAGTTATTGCATTTTGTGGTCATGATGAACCTGATGAAAGTCCAAATAAAAGAAATTTTCTTGAGTTTCTGTTATTTTTTGCTAATGATAATGAGGAGATTCGTAGTGTTGTATTATAGAATGAACCTGACAATTTAAAACTAATAGCACCTTCAATTCAAAGAGATATTATAAATATTATTGCAAGTGAGATTGTTGAAAGAATTGTCAAAAAGGTACATGAATGTATTTACTATTTTAATTGATAAATCACGTGATGTATCTAACAAAGAACAAATGGCAATGATATTAAGGTATATTAATAAAGATGGTCATATTATTGAGTGCTTACTTGGTTTAGTGCATGTCTATTCTACTACATCAACATGACTTATGACGGCTATGATGCAAATATTATATAAAGTTGGTTTAAGTTTTACTCAATTACAAGAGGAAGGATATGATAGAGCAAGCAATACGAAAGGTGAGTTTAATGGATTAAAAGCATTAATATTAAGAGAAAATCCTTCTACTTTTTATATTCATTGCTTTGCATATCAACTCCAATTAGTTGTTATAGCAACTGTTAAGAAACATAAAGAAGTAAGTCAATTGTTTGATATTATTTTTACAATCATGAATTGCATTGGAGGTTCGTATAAGCACCTTGAGAAACTTAAAGAATTGAAACGTGATAGAGTTTGTAAGAAATTGAAACTTGGATATAGTGAAAGTAGTAAAGGATTAAATGATCTCTTGGAATTAAAAGGGTCAGAGACACATATTGGGGTTCAAATTATTATATTTTATTAAACTTAATTAGAATATTTCAATCTATTGTGAATGTGCTTTATGTTATGAGTGATGATGATATCAAATGTAGTGATTGCAATTGGTGGAAGATAATATAAATATTTGATTTTGAAGAAATTTTGGAAAGACAAATGATTTATCATTAGCACTACAAAGAAAAGACCAAGATATTATCAATACTTTGAATCTTATGAAGTTTTTGAAGAGACAGTTAAATAAGTTTAAAATTGAAGCCAATGAATGAGTGCTTTATTGCAAAGATAAGCTTATTTTGTAATAAGAATGATATCGAGGTTAGGAAAATAGAGGAGAACTATACAGGGTCAGTGGCATGAGCAAGACAAAGGTAAAGTGAGGCAACAAATTTGCATCATTATCGGTATGAGGTATTCAATGTTATCATTGATTATGTATTAAATGAGCTTGATGAGAGATTTTATGAGAAAAGTAATGAATTGCTTCTTTGTGTTGCATGTGATTTTTGTGCTAATGATCTTTGGCAACTTCAACATTAACTTGATAACTATATTATGGATGTGCGTGATGATAAAGGGCTTCAACTTAAAGGAATAAGTGAAATTATAGAGGTGTTAGTAAAACAAAGAAAATGTAAGCTATTTTTTTATGTATCGGTTAATAAAATTTGTATTACTTTTTCACATGAGAAACAAAATTGGTGATGAGTTTATGAATGGTTACTTAGTTACATATTGAGCGTAATATATCATAAAAAAAAGACAATAAGATAATTATGCAATGGTTTCAAAAGATGTGGTCTCACTGATAAATCCTTCATAATACTTGATTATATAAGTGCTCTTATTTTTGTATATTAGTTTTTAGCATTGATTTAGCTAGAAGAGTTAGTTATATGCTTTTTTTGTACTGCATGCTTGTAAAGGCGATCTAATATTGAAAGATTTTAGTAGTTGTTTTGTTATGAATTTAACATGTACATATATTTGATAAGTTCAATTACTTAAATATGTTATATTAGAAACGTCTGTCTATGTGATTGTCAGATAACAAATGCTCATTGCTAATAGTTATTTGCTACCATTTTGTATTTCATCTTTGTGGCAGTTATAGAATCTTAGTGACGTTAAATATTTTGGTAGTTTTGTTATCAACTTGAGAACTATTGGTAATATTGTTATTAAGATATTATTGTTTACGCTTAAGAAGTTTATGGCATATACAAATAACTATACTATAATGATTTCTTAATTATCAATATGTTTTTTACGTAAATCAGTTTTGCGTATAATGAAGTCGCACTAAACCTATATTTTCGTCCCTCCACTCTAAAGTTTCTAGATCCGCCACTATATATATTATATATTATGCATTGAAAGATATTATGCATTTAGAATATGCTTATATATATATATATATATATATATATATATATATATATATATATATATATATATATATATATATATATATATACACACGCATGTGTATCAAGAGGATGCAAGATTTTGATTACATTTAAATTTTGGATGTATGTTGTTCTCTAACATAAATGCAACCTACCTCCACTTTAAGTTAAAAATTTTATTATATTACATGCATGAATGTCACGGTGGATACTGGTTTAGGTTCTCTTTTCTCATGGATAATGGGGTGGTATGAGACATGAATGATAATATAATATAGAGAGAGGGGGAGAGGGAGAAGCTGGTATATGCTAGTATATTTCAGTACTAGGATATCCAAACAAAGCTGAATGATATATCTATAGTGCTAAATTCTTAAAATTTGAACTAAAAAAGCAAAAAAAATACATGTCTCATATAAGTGTGCAAGTATATAAGTATGGGAAAAAGCTTAGTTGTTGTTGAAGTTGCTAGATTTTCATTTATACTCTCTTCTTGGCAATATGGATCATATATTTAAAAAGTAAAAAATGCCTATTCATAGTTTATATTAAAAAAGTAAAAAAATACCTATTCATAGTTTTTTTATGGTATGAGTGTAATTTGAAAAAATTAAAGGTTTTATAAAAAAAATAAAAATAATATTATTACACACATCAAAAATAATGATCGAGTATGAGGTCAACAACATCACCAGTAGACAGGATTCAACAACTATATATATATATACATATATATACATATATATATATATAAGTGTGCAAGTATATAAGTATGGGAAAAAGCTTAGTTGTTGTTGAAGTTGCTAGATTTTCATTTATACTCTCTTCTTGGCAATATGGATCATATATTTAAAAAGTAAAAAATGCCTATTCATAGTTTATATTAAAAAAGTAAAAAAATACCTATTCATAGTTTTTTTATGGTATGAGTGTAATTTGAAAAAATTAAAGGTTTTATAAAAAAAATAAAAATAATATTATTACACACATCAAAAATAATGATCGAGTATGAGGTCAACAACAGGATTCAACAACTATATATAAGGTCAACAACAGGATTCAACAACTATATATATATATACATATATATACATATATATATATATATACATATATACATATACATATACATATATACATACATACATATATATATATATACATATACATATACATATATACATACATACATATATATATATATATATACATATATATATATATATATATATATATATATATATATATATATATATATATTATCTGCATGGATTGGGGGACCTTATACCCATAGCCAAACCCAAACTATTCCCACCCCACCCTCGTTAAGTTGGGACGGAGTTGTACATGCCAATATATATATGTATAATCTGCATGGATTGGGGGACCTTATACCCATAGCCAAACCCAAACTATTTCCACCCCACCCTCGTTAAGTTGGGACGGGGTTGCACATGCCAATATTTCATCCGTAGACCAGATCAGGATGACTAAAACACCAACAAAAACTTGGAATTTGGGTAGAGGTTGGTGTATATATATATCCTTTACGGTTGGAGGAAGATGTAAGGTATTTTCGTTGTATTTTTTATGTAGCTTTTTTCGTTTTTTGCTCTTCTACATGCAGGCAGAGACTCCCTCTGGTTGCTCTGAAAGCTCTGTCTGTCTGATCCGTCCCTTCCAGCGCCGTTGGTTGGATGTTAGTGCGCATGCGCCACCCTCTCTCCACAATGTGTACGGTAGCATGGCACGCACAGAGACAAACAGAAAAGAGAACCACGAAGACGAAGAGTGACTCCTAAAAAGAGAAACAGAAAAAGATTTGCTACGACACTCGAAAATTTCATAAACCTACAATCGTTAGTCAAACTTTTCAAGATACTGCATTTCGCTGATGACCTTTTCAACCATGCATCAAAAGCACTCTTGCAGCTAAGTGAGTTTAGTTTCTGCTAGAGCACTCTTGATATCAAAAGATTTGCTTGTTTGTCAACTACAGATTTTGTTAATGTTCTTTAAACTAAAAGTTCAGTTATTCAAAATTATATTTCTCGTAGGGTTAATAATCTGGAATATAATTAAGTAAAATGTTTTTAGATATCTAATTACTACTAAGGGCCGACGTGAATCAAACATGTATTTTTTCGTGTTTAGATTGCATAGTTTATAGTTGAGCTCGAGTTCAATGTGTTTCGCTCGCAATTCACTTACTAACAAGCTCGCTGTAACAGTTGAGATTATGAACCAAGAGCAGCTCGATTCATTTGTCGGCACCACCTTTGGCACGTCGATAAGAGGACCGATGCGATATGACAAAAACTTCAGCAAGCAAAAGCAGGGAATGCCCATTGCTCACAAAGTAGAAAATAATGTGCATTGCCAACTCCCGACATTATGTAATATTCATAAAATCAGAATGCAAAGTGTAAATTTTAAACATATTACGAGGGCTCCTGTAAATAGCCGATTGATTCGGTATGAAATCGTAAGTCTCTCAATAGAACGGCAAAAAGAAAAAGCAAACGTAGGTTCGCAGACAAAAAGCACTTTGGTTATCCGAGAGGCCTATTAAACCTTGGACACGATAGACTCCCACTTTTGTTCAGGTTGACGGTCTCCGGGTTCTCTCCTCTCTCTCTCTCTCTCTCTCTCTCTCTCTCTCTCTCTCTCTCTCTCTCTCTCTCTCTCTATATATATATATATATATATATATATATATATATATATATAAACACCAAATGAATGTGATTCCAGATCTCCACCGTCCAATTTTCTCTCCGTTTTGATTTGCAAGAGCAAGCCGAAACATACTCAAATACCTGTTCGCAATAAAGTAAAATGGAGATGAATGTGATTCCAGATCTCCACCGTCCAATTTTCTCTCCGTTTTGATTTGCAAGAGCAAGCCGAAACATACTCAAATACCTGTTCGCAATAAAGTAAAATGGAGCGTATGATGTATCATTTCAGCGTCCTTTTTCTTGCCAAACTCATATACATATATATAGAGAGAGAGAGAGAGAGAGAAAGAGCTTGAAGGATGCTGCTAGGATTTAGGGTTTTAGGGTCGTTGTAAGTAACTGGCGAGACATTCTCTGACAGCAGCAGGCTTCCCTGAGGGGCGAACTCTCTCTCTCACCGCCTACTTGTAGGCCAGGTGGTACGGCCATTACAGATGCCACTTCACTTCACCCAACAATTTTGACTTTTCTCTCTCTAAAACTTTGAAACGCTAGAGAGAGGGGGGCCAAATGACGTTATGGTGATTGCAACTTGAGAGGGGGGGGAGAGAGGAGCGTATCATGGCGTGGCTTCTCTGGACTTGTTGTCTGAATCAGACAATATGGTCGCAGTGGGACTTGGAGTCATTGTGTTTCAAACGACGGAGACACCGCTCTTAGGGTTTCGAGGAACGGGTCGGAAGAGCTCGTTTTCAAAGCAAGCACACCACCATTGTTTTAACCAATTGTTCTAGCCCTCCGCTGCATGAGATTTGAACCCGAGACCCTTCGCTGCTAATCACATCGAAACCCCACAGTAAAACTTCATCATCGTCTCACACACGGGTAACACCAGCACCACCATCATCCTCTCATCGCACACGCTCAAGCAAGCTTCAGTTTTGGGACGAAACATAGCAGGCTATTTTCGTGAATTCATACCATCAAAAGAAGAGCATCTGAATGGACGGAGACGCGAACGATGCATGCATGCAATGCACCGAAAACGAACTTAGACTCCGTTCCGTTACAACGGAATCTGAGAGTCAGAGAGAGTACGATGCGAACTCTTTGAATTCTCTATTCCTTCTGTAAAAGCTGTAATTTTCAGAGTAATTACAGAAAACCAGTCGCTTACGGTACCAGC
Organism: Brasenia schreberi; assembly: GCA_036023115.1. Taxonomy (NCBI): domain Eukaryota; kingdom Viridiplantae; phylum Streptophyta; class Magnoliopsida; order Nymphaeales; family Cabombaceae; genus Brasenia; species Brasenia schreberi. The sequence goes on from JAYKKT010000088.1 coordinate 23,980,742, forward strand.
AAGGGAAAAAAAGCAACAGTGAGAGCGACGTCAATGAATTCGCCTCTATGATATCCATTGCAACATCCTAAACGAAAAACAAGAAATACGATCGGCCCTTCACCGGGATATCTACACAAATGGAAGGACTTTGAAAGAGAAAAAAGGATGGTGACGGCTACGGTGTCTAACGTCGGCTTCGGGGTCAGAGCCAGAGTGCACCGGCGCTCTTGAGAAGAGGCACGAGACTTCCGTTAATGTGGCGCGACATGACCGATTCCAGCCCACCGACGAGCTTCCCTCCTACGAAGACTGCTGGAACAGGCTGAGCCGAGCCGAGGATGCGGTGCAGCACGGCGAGCATCTCGTCGCCACCAGGCTCCTCGTCGAGCTCGTGGACAGCTGGGCTAACGCCTAGACCCAGCAGGAGGCGCTTGACAACATGGCTCATGCAGCACCCGCTCAGACTGAAGACCACCACCGCGCTCTCGGACGCCAGCCGAAGGACTCGGTCATATGCCGTCAGAGGGTTAGGTGCAGCGTCCACCAGTCGGAACCGAGCTGCAGGATTCAAGTAAGATTCGCTCCTAAAAGACTGCATGAATCTTCTTTTTCTGACTTCTGCTTCAAGCGTCTTTTCTGTGCTGAAAAAAGGCAGATCTCGACAGCTATGATTCCGTATGAAACCTTTTTGTTGCTGAAAAGAAGTTACACAATGAGCGCGAATCAGAATAGTGAGATCGAATATACAACGACGGATCGAGCGATCTTTAAAAGAACTACAGAGGTAGTTCATTCAATCGATAAAGCATAAAACGATGGCAACAAATCGGAAAGTGCAGGATAAGTCTGAACACTTCACTACGTACAATCAGAGTTGCACCTTAATTAATTACTTGAAACGCTCCTTCTTTGCTATTTTTGCATCGTCTTATCATTTTATTTTGCTTTTAAACCCTAGGAAAGTCATTTCTTGCTATTTTCTGCTTCTTACGTTCATCTTTTTCTTTAAACTCCACGGACTTTGACATTGCTCTCTTCAAATCCGGCTTCATGTTTTTCACAGGCTACTCTTATCTCAACTCATCAAAATCTTATTGTCTTTAACCAAAGAGGATCATCATTTATGATTTCTCATCCAACCCTAGAACATAACTTCTTTCTTGTAGCAGCAAAGTTTTGCTTTTGATCAGAAGACTATTTTTACGTTCGACTAATGATAGAAACGCAATAGCTGAAAGCAAGAGTGTCTGCCTACGTGCTAGAATTTCCCTTGAATCTGCAATCTAAAGAAGAACAATGAATGTTGAGAGGAATTCTAGCTTCAAAATGGGAATGGCTATTTAACAACATAAATCAACAACTTGAAGACCATGCATCGACAAAACTGAAGCTGAACGGAGTCGATACTTCTTAGAGTCGAAACCGAAATCAGATAGTCTTACAGGCGAAACCACACAAAATCAATACTGATGAACAAAGAAAAGCTTCTCAATCAAAAGAGAGTTCGGTGACAAACCAGAATATAAAGCCGATCGAAGCAGTTTCTGCAGCGATGATAGACAAATCTATGCAATCCAAGCTCGGAACGGAAAAGCTTAACTTCAAGAACACAAAGAAGATAGAATCCTTACTCCTGAATCCAGGGGCAAGAATAAATCACCTCTTGGATCCCTTCTTACTCCTTACAACACTTGTACTGAGAAACGAAGGATCAACAAGCAATAAGGGAAGAGAAGAAGAACTCTCTGTGGATCAGGGTGATGGTGGGTGTGGCGTCGACCCGGCCTTTATATAGAGGCGGAGCCCGCCCCGACAAGCCGACAAGGGACGTGGTTCCCGCCGTCGCTTGACGTGCAACGTAACCCTCCTCGGGCTCTCCCCTCTTAACCCTTGGTCACAATCCTTAACCATGGTTAGGGTCTGGTTAAGTTTACCGTTATCTTCCTGCAACACCTTGGTTTTACTTAGTTTCCTCATTTGCCCTTCTGTTATAATAGAGCCGATGATGGTGGACGTGCTTCTTCTCCCCTAATTCATCTACGATGCCAGAATCCCCCGTCTCCAGATGGACGGTCGATATTAAAGGCAGCGTTTATGAATTTTCAAGGGCGATAACGGTTTGTTTTCGATGATCAAAGAGTAGTTTGCTTTATAAATAAGATTCATTTTTTGGGGGTTTTCTTGAGTTTAGATCAATCGTAGACCCACTTTACAGTGAGGCGAGACATGCGTCTCACTTCAAATTTGAAAATTTTCTTAGTTCAATCACATCATATATACAAATAAAATATTTTGTAGATGTGAAATACAAGTATACCTCATCCAAAAAAAATCTTAAGCTCGTTGTTAGGGTAGATCGACTTCTAATGTTAGCATAGGCAATTAAACTCAAATCACCTTGTTTAAGAACTTGGATCTAACTGTCTAAGCTTAATTGAGCTTCCATTTCAAGGCTCTAGCTCATTTTGTGCTACCTATACTCGAGGAACTCGAACCCATGAACAAACTCGATCATGCTCGGCTTGAGGTCAAGTTTTGTGGGCTCGAATTATATCGAGCTTGAGTGAGTTTTAATGAACATAAACAGTAACAATCATACACAACTTAAAACATTACAGTATTCTAAATTTAATCAAACAAAATATGTATACTATGGTTAGTTAGAGTAATCTGGAGCTCGGCTTCAGTTATTTGGTGCAATACGGCTCACCAATCAGATCCAGTTGACAAAAAATCAGTTGATATGGCCCGACTAGTGCAAGAAAAATTGAGGTGCTCTTTCGCCTTTAACAAAGGCAAAAACTTCATTCTTGAATGAAAAAGAATACAATTGGACTCCATAGGGAAATATAATCAAAAGAGAGGGATCTTTCAAGATACGAAAACATAAAATTGTCCATTACAGGATGATAGTAGAGTAAGACACGAACGAAATTGTTCACATTAAAGGATGATATATATAGTGAGAGAGAGGGGTTTATTTATGCATATATCAATCTATATTTAAACGTGCTTTAAATCTCAAATGTTCGATTGATGAGATAAGTGGTTGAAATTCACATCTAAAAAATATATATTGGTACAATAAATGGTACAAATTATTTTTTGACTCAAACATCTCAATGATAATCTTGAAGATCAGACAACTGACAATTTTTAAAATGTTTAAACATAATTGATGTGTGCATGAACAAACCCTTCTCTCTCTCTCTCTCTCTCTATATATATATATATATATATATATATATATGACAAGTGCTAAAAGAAACTACGTATCTCATGACGAATCGCTGTGATACAGTCGGCATTACCGCTTTCGTGGGCTTTGGGCCGTCTGAAAATAAAGTACAGACATTACGATACATTCGGTATTCTGTTCCGGTTTATGAAGTTATTCGGAAAACAATCGGCGTGCTCTTTCTGCATGGACACAAATGCCCCTGAGGCTATTTTCAGGAATCCACCGCCACCGGTGCTTTAGAATAACGTCGTTATCGAGCGGCGATACTTACAGAAATGTCCCTAGTTCTTGTTCGGTTTGATGCATATCATGCATGGCATTTTCTCGAAATATTAACGGTAATTGTGGTATCCTGTCAACTTTTCAGTCTGGTTCAGTTAAGCTGTTGGATTTTTTCGAATGGCGAATCTGCCCTCGCAAGCAACGGCGCATTTTTCCCATTTTCGCGTTGGCTACAAGTGCCCAGTCAATAGGAGGTGCCTGTTAATTCCGGGAAAGTTTTGTAGGCACAATGATTATTGCTTTCTTGCGAGGGCCATTTTCGAAAGGTCAAAACAGCAGCGAGCAAAACATCATGAGTAGCCTAGCCCTCTTAGCGTAGGGTTTCTTTCTTGGGTCTAAAAAAATCGACCCGAAATCCAACTGGTTACTGGGGCGGAGAACAGGCCCTCAATCCAAATAAATTCAGATCTGGATCTCACATTCAGATGCTAATCCTGGTAGATCTTAAAAATAAACTGAACGGCTCGTAATTCGGCTTCCCAGTGGTTCATGTTCAACTCGGCTCGGCTCGTGAAAGCACGTCTAAAATAGTATTCTTAAGCTTTGTTGGCTTGGTTTGGTTTGTTCGCTCATCCTGACTTAGCTTGGCTATTGTGAAGATGGCGAGCAAGGTTCTGAGTTTGGCTTGGTGTTAGTTTCTGTCGTTCGTATCGTAATGAGCCAAGCAACGAACAAGTGCTGCTTGGTTCATTCAGCGGCTTTACCAGCCATGAAAGTCGGCCGCAAGAAGAGACGAGCTATTTGCTGTTTAGAACGTGGTGTAGCAGTGGTTGTAACGTTCACTACTGTTAACATAATTATTCATCAATGCCAGCTACAAACTGTATGCTGAGATGCTGAAGCGACCTTAGCTGTGTGTGTGTGTGTGTGCGTGTGAGAGAGAGTAAAATAAAGGTAAGGAATGTATATAAAATAAAGTGGTATGAATTTTTAATGAAGTTAGAAAGACTGAAAGATATCAGAGGAGCCGAAAGACAAATGCAAGCCCGGGTATCAAACTCGTGACCTTCATCTTGTGAGCCGACCCCTTAACCAGGTGAGCTATTGCTCTGTGCGGAATTCATGACCTTATCTTGGATTCTCAATACTTAAATTGCTCCACCGCGAACAAAGAATCTGTGGGGAGGGCTAACCATTAACCATTTGAGACCATGGAAGAAAAAAGAAATTAAATTAAAAATGTACAATGAAACTTAGAATCCTTATTGGTTGTTGATTTTCGGGATCCTGGAAATTCTCCATCTTTGTCATAATATCATGATAATGCACATATCACCAAACATAGTGTGTGGAATATATACACATGAAATAGATACAGAAACAGTCTCAAAACAAATATAAATCAGCATTATATCCTACAAGAAGATATGTCAGCTGGTTAGACTTCATTTTTTTTTATATGTATGTGTTGATGCTGAAAATCGAGAACAATGACCCTCGAGAGCCGTATGAAAGGAGGAGTCACTTTTGGCGACAACAATATGTTCATGCAATGGGGGCAATTCCTCCCATTATCCACACTATCTGGTTAGTCATATAGGCCATGGCTCGAGACACAGTTCGGCACACGAACCTGGCGCACGAGCCCACTGGGTTCTCGACGTATGTCGTCCACCTCGATCGAAAGGCACAGCGACGACGGACCTTGCGCCATAGCCGGCCCATGCAGCTCTGGTTGCGGTCGATGAGCACGATCGCAGAGTGGAGGTAGGCCGAGGCAGCTTGCTTGACGAGCTGGTTCCTTATGGCTATGTTGGAGGGGTCGAAGCCATTGCCTTCAAAGGTAGCCGTCGGATCGTGCGGCGGAGAGAAGGGGATGATGTCCTTGAGGCTCGTGTACTTGGGGTCGTCTCGCGTGGAGTCAAGCACTTCTAGGCTTGGGAAGGTCTTAGAGCCTGATCCATGCTGCCAGTAAACCATCCTTCGCATCTCAGTTTCCATCTCCTACAGGCCATGTAAATTATAAAGAAGAACAAGTATATATATTTTCGAACTCAAATAAAAGGGGCAAAACGAATTTCTATCTAGGTTTCATCTAGAGAGAGAAAGAGGTGAAGACAGAGAGAAAGAGAATCTGGTGAATATGGAAAGGTACTTATTGTGATCAATTTGATGCGTTTTTTAGGTCTAACGCTGATTTTGTGGAGGTCTTACCAACCGTAAAATATTTACTTGGCAATTATACCTCCATTTGGCAGAGAGAGAGAGAGAGGGAGAGATTAACTACCATGATGGACATGTTCATCATGTGCCAAGAAGGATTTACTATCCTACAATCCTTAATAGCTCTTGGAGCCATGCTCTTCACATGCCAGCCTATGATGCTATTTCGGCAACCAAATGAATGGTAAATAAAAATAACCATATTTAAATCTCGAACTTATCTCAAAGAGCATATATATATAGAAAAACCGCCAGTTCCTACTGATCAAACGGTGCTCATTCATACTTGACCATTGTTTTTCAATGGCATAACTGCAATTTTAAAAGTTTAAGGGTTCTTGAAAAGGATGATGGATAATATATATATATATATATATATATATATATAACTTTTAGGGTGGATTGACATGAACATATCTAATAGATAAAAAAAGTAGATTCATACTTTTGCTAGTACAATAAATACACCCGATATAATAAGTTATATTTTAGTGGTATTTCACATCTTTAGAGTTGTATTAAGTTGGTGTACGTTGTTGAAATCATAGTTTTTTTTATGGATTTAGTTTTGGACTGTCATCTATATATCCAAATCTAATTACAATCCCAATACAAATACTCTCTCTCTCTAGGGTGGTAGAGAGAAGGGAGCAAGAATAGTGACCTTCTCTACCTATGAGAGAGTCGGCAGTCGTTGCTGCTTGGCTTCCTACATCTCTATTTCTTTTCGTTCTCTTTCATCGTCCCTCTCTTCCTCTCTATAAGGTGAAAGAGAGAAGGCCGACAGAGCCATTTTAAGCTATGAGAGGTTTTCTCGTATCTTTCGGAGTGTTGTGCTAAAAATTTCTAAAATATAGAAAATTTTTCTGCCAAAAAGTTAAAAGAAGTTCAAGGGGCTCCATAGAGCAGTAGCATACAATCAAAGAAATAGTAACTGATCGTCATAAGAAATTCTTCAACTTTGTTCTTCGACATACGACGGCCAAGCTCTGGTCCCGGTCCAGTCCGTTCGCTCACACGCCGTTGGTTTGGATATGACAAAATTTGTATCCGAGCAAGTTTGATCCTGTCTCAAAGTCATGAAGCTTAACTGTGATGGATCCAAAGTCTTCAAAATCCCCATCCCATCATTGAAACACATACTTTCTGAAACAAATAAGGGACACACGAGGAACCGTTCGACTGAAATGATCACGATCGAAAGTCTGCTACATAAAGTGGAAGCAGACGTAGTCAACTACGAAGTTAGCCTCAAGACCTTAAGAGATTATGTCTACCACATTAAGAACTTTATTACACAAGAATTTGAACTGATGCATGACACTTATCCAAAAACCCTAACAAGTATTAAAACAATTAAGTATGATAAGCCACAATCCAAGCTAACACGGCAAGCTTGATTTGCATCTTGGCTCGTTCGACTAGTCAATTAGACATGAGAAGCCACAATCCATATTGATTGTTACTGTCTATCGGTTTTCATGCATGAAAGTTTGCTTAAAGCTCTTCTTAAACTATGGGGAGGTGATAAAATATGTTTTGAAACTAGGGAACGGGAAGATGGCTACTGATGAGTTGGTAAATAAACCAAGGTTCTCATAAGCCAACAATTAGAGCCATAATAGTGGGCATTTGAAAAACCACTTGGATGCCTATAAAATGACACTTGGTCTATGGCCAAAGGGAGAGAACCCACATTCATAAGCATCTCTTACAACCTCATGACTTCCTTCACCTATGCTCGTTGAGTCAAGTGAGTCTCTTTAAATGAGCGAGGTTTCTTGGGCCCTAAAAAATATTGCGGCATTATCTTGGAGTACCGGTGTTGTTAAAGACTTTGTTCAGCTTGTGCAAGGTAAGCCAAGAGTTCTTCGTTGTATCCTCAAGGCATTTGTCAGTGTCCTTTGCATTCGGAAAACTGAAATTTGGGGATGACAAAATAGCCTAATGGAGGAAACTTTCTAAGATGGCGAGGAAGAAGATGTATTTCCTTCTTACCACTTTGAAAGTGGTGTACGTTTTGATTATTCCAAGACCGGAAGAAAATGAAGAATAAACTATGGGAGAGACGCGTGAAAGACTCAAATGGGACAATGATGATTACATATGCACTCGGTCATATTCTCAACGGTATGTCCGGGTGCATTGTTCAATGCTTACCAAAACATGGGGAGTGCAAAAGAACTTTGGGAGAAGTCGGAAGAAAGATACATGACATAAGATTCAACAAGTAAGAAATTCTTAGTTAGTCATTTTAATAATTATAAAATGATTGATAGTAGATCTGTCATAGAACAAATGCATGAAATAAAAAGAATTTTGAATAACTTCAAGCAAGATAACATACATATGGATGAAGTCATTATTGTCTTCTCAATTATAGACAAACTTCCTCCTTCATGGAAAGACTTAATTAAGAGAAGTCTTAAACATAGAAATGATGCCATCTCTCTCAAACAATTGGGTATTCACCTTCGTTTAGAAGAAAAGTATCATAGACAAGATGATACTAAAGAACAATTTGCTCATGGAAAAGGTCATACGATGGAGGAATGAAAGTCTAACAAGAATTCAAAGAAAAGGCGTCGAGATACTTAATAAGTTTGAGTTTAAGTCTATATTTGAGGAGACAAGTTTATTCTCACTAGAGGAGCATGCTTGTAGGAAAAAGTATCTTTGTAAGAATGTGTTCAAACTAAATGTTATTAATAATAGTGATATTTTTGCTTATATTGTTAGGTCTTTTGATTTATGAAATAATCGTTTAGGATATGTTAATTTTAGAAAATTAGTTGATATATGATGAAATCGATTTGATTCCGAAATCAAGTATAAACTTAGAAACATGTATAACTTGTATGCTAACAAAGATAACTAGACTTCTATTTTCAAGAGTAGAAAGAAGTTCTAAGGTGTTAGACTTAATACATTCGATGTATGTGATTTGCATGGTTGTCCTACTATAGGTGGTAAGAAATACTTTGTAATATTCATAGATGATTGCACTAAGTTATGTTATATATATTTAATACATTCAAAAGATGAAGTGTTAGACAAGTTTTTAAAGGTGAAGTAGATTTCAATATGAGACTTTCGTTAAGTGTGTAACGTTATGCCAATTAGGTAAGTTATATAGAAGACCATGCTTCAACAAGTGGTTGGCTCTTCAATCAAGGTGGGGAAGTACTTGTTTCTTGGGGATCTAAGAAACAAACTTGCATCGTAAATTCCACCATGGCTGTAGAGTTTATAACTTTAGTCACGATGGGCAAGGAAGTTGAATGGCTTAAAAACCAATCATTCATGAAAGTACCAATATGGTCAAAACCAATGGCACCAATCACACTACATAGTGTGATAGCCAATCAATACTTTCGAGAAGGCATATAACCAAGTGTATATTGGAAAGTCTAAACACGTTGGACTAAGCACATAGCTATATGAAAGATTTGGTTTCAAATGGAATAATTTCTATTATTTATATAAGGACAAGACACAAATCTTACAGAATCTTATGATACGAAAGGATTGACAAGGGATTTGGAGCGAAAAACATCAATAGGGACGCGACTCAAGCCCATATCATAAATTAATACCAATGATGGTAAATCTCGACTCACACTTGAGTAAGCATCAAGTCTTGAGTTCAATGAGTAAAAGTACATCATTGAGAGTAGCGTTGCAAGTACTACTGCAAGTTATATACATCCCAAGGTTAAAAGTACTTGGTCCCATAAGTAAAAAGGGAAGGGTTGAGCTTTTGCTCTTAATAGATCATATAACATATATATTTGTTGAAGTGTTTATTATGGGACACTTTTAATAGAATCTACCTATATGAGTGTAAGAGTCTTGGGTTTAGACTCCGATAGCACTTATGGAAGAGGATACCTAGACATATGGCCTTTATAATTGTGTCAATGTATATAGTGACTTCATTGGTATGTAAACCCTATATGTAAGTTGTGCACACTTGTTCAAATGGATTAAATGGTTCGAAGCCTGTCTACCATTTCAATTCGAATGAGTGGGAACCCACCTCTTACTAGTATAGGTTCAATCATGAGACATCTATACTAAAACTATAAGGTTTTAAAGATAGTATTTTTGAAAAGTGTATTTGTAAATTGGTGGGGAATGTTGGAGAAATTTATAAATGGTAGTGGTGAAAGTAGGTATAAATATAATTAAAATTGCATGAAACTACATTGTTGTTAGATAGAGTTGAACAGTTCAAAGGTTGCCTACTTACCTGTAAATCTGGAAAATACTCCCCACTACCTATCTCTTGTATTAAATGGACTCAATGGGCATGCTGGCTCATAAAGACTGCAACTAGAGACATAATAGTGGGCATTTGAAAAGCCACTTGGATGCCTATAAAAGGATACTTGTCCACAGCCAAAGGGAGAGAACACACATTCCTAAGCATCCCTTACAACCTCATGACTTCACTCATCTATGTTCCTTGAGTCAAGAGAGTCTCTTTAAATGAGTAAGGTTTCTTGGGCCCTAAAAAACCTTGTAGCATTATCTTGGAGTACTAGTGTTATCAAAGGCATTTGTTGGTGTCCTTTACATTCGAAAAACTGAAATATGGGGCGATAAAATAGCCTAAAGGATAGTGCTTTACATGCCTTGAAGAGAGTATTTTGGTTCACATATTTTCAGCAAAGTCACCAATAAGATATACCCACTGAATGAATTAGAAGCAGAGATTGATGCTCTATCTGAATCACATGATGCAGATATAAATTCAGAGATGGGGAACTGCACAAAGCTCATAAGGACAGATGCGGTCAGGCATGGGCTTTTGTTGGCATAAACACAGTTATATACTATTAACCAATAATTGTTCAGTTAGTGGTTTCTGTGCTTCTGATCTCCACAAGGTCGATTTTTACATAAATTAGGTATTTTTATCCATCTAGTATAGGCATTAGTGGTTTGGAAGTTACTGATATGCATTCATTTATACTGTGTGTTGTCAATGGTTGCTACAACTTCTACCTGGTGCATTTTAGTTTCAAATTCCCCAGTGAAACAGTTATGTCATGGTGAGCAAAGCTATCGTACACAAGAGGATGCCAAGCCAATATGGATGGTTGGCATTAGTTGGATTAGCAGCGTATGTTATTTGTTTTTCACCTGGAATGGGAACAATTAAATGGATAGTGAATTCAGAGATAACCCACTGCGATTGAAAGGAACCTGTGCAGGCGTTGTAACTGCCCTCAATTGGATCTCTACACTGATTGTTGCATTTTCCTTCTTGTCACTGACAGAGACAATACGAATTAGGAACTTCATGGGCTTTTATGCCTTTTGAGTTTATCTACCTAAATATCTGTGCTGATTTTTGTTCAGGAGACTTGAGGGAGGTGGAACAAATGCTAGAACGTAGGTCTGTCAACCTACATGATTGTATGGGAAATCGACATGGTTCAGGGAGAGCTGACTTATGGTGAATGTACTTGTATATGTTGGTAGCCAGAAGAAGATATACTACTTTGAATGCGATGGGCATTTGAACACTGATGAGTTCCTAATAAAGCAATAGCATTAGTATGTTAGAAGATGTTGGTTGGGTTGGTGGTTGTGAAAAAGGAGTTTGGAGGAAGCATGAATAAGAGAACATATGATGACCTATAAGAAACAATATAAAGAACATCTTCTCCTTAATGTAGAAGAAATCAACTCTCCGCCACCCATACATGAAGAACTTCATTTTTCCATTTCCAATTTTTCCTTTGGGATTAGGCAGAACTCTATGAATTACACCTTAGGGTAACTCATAACCTGCTCTTTTGGATATAAAAATACTCTAATTTGCACACTAGGCAAAAGATCCAAATCAGTTGAAATGGTAGAGAAAAGAATGAACTTACTTACTAAGAAGCCATTCAGTAAATACCATCAAACAAATCACTCCTCTTGACGTTAATCTTCAAGCTATTTCGAGTACAAGTTGTACACTGAGTTCCCAACATGATGGAAGAATCTATCGTTATACTGTTGGAAAACTATAGAAAATTTTGTATGAGATCAACAGCACACTCAATTACCAAACTATGAAATACCCACCAAGATTATTATTAATATAACAAATAACATATGTAACGAGAATCAGATGAAACTGTTTTCTTCTCAAATTAGTCATAGAGCTACTCTTCAGCTCCAGATGGCTGGAAACAACAAGAAAATGAGCATCTAAATTGCAGAAAGGCTTTCTACTAGACTTGATGCCTACCATTTGACAAAAGTCTAAGCATTTAATTTCATACAGCCCAGTTGGTATTGCACTTTAACCCAAAGAAGAGCAATGGATCTTAGGCGATATGTTCTGCTAATGTCAAAATCTTGACGTGCTTCAACTTCCTTAGCTCATGAGCTACAGGACCGAAAACTCGAGTTCCAATAGGCTCACCTTGTTTATTGACAAGGACCACGGCATTATCATCAAATTTTATCTCTCCCATCACAACGCCCTCGCTGCATGGCTGCACGAACAACACAGTATACTACCTCTCCTTTCTTGACCTTACCACGAGGTTGGGCTTCCTTTACAGAGGCAATTATGGTGTAGCCGTATGCATATTATACGTTTCACTCCAGAATTGTCCACAACCTTTAGTTTGGTTCTCATTTGTATGAATGTACTTTGCTGCTGAAAAAGCACCATACGACCTTATGATCTAAGTGGAAACACTTATGGTGCTTCATCAACGAAAACATGGCAAAGCATATTGAGAGCAATACTCATGGTATGGTTTAAATTGCTAGAGTTTGATATACCTTAAGTTTCGGTAGATCTCTTTCAATTGAAGGAGTGCTAGTGCAAACAGACAATTGCACGCAAAGAAAACTAATTACAAACCTGTGGCCACAAAGGACATTTTTCTTTAACGGTGGAAGATGCTCTAAAATTATTGCTTGCAAATAGAAACCCTTCATGTGCTTATTTTTTACTAACATATAAAGTGCACACAGGGTGTTCGCTCATCTTGTTGGCTCTGTCTCCCACATAATGCAACCGTTGATCTCAACGATTGAATGGTTAAGATCTTTAGGTAGATTTTAGTGTAAATGAACATATGCATAGATTATTTTCTCATCAAAAGTAAAATAATACTAAGTACAATAGTACTTTTGCTTTTTTAATTCAAAACTCAACTTTTGATTTCATCGTCTAATTGAGATCTTTAGGGATATTTGGACACAAATAGGCATGCACTTTTACCATGTTCTCTCTCTCTCTATCTATATAGTAAATGCTCAAACCTAATGTGTATTCAAATCTATTTTATTATCTCAATTGTTTGTTCTTGAGGTAATAATGCAAAGAAACATATTTAATGAAAATATGCATTAAATATAAAATATAAAAGGATAATGATAGTTCTAATCTAAATCTTCACAATTGATCATGTTAATCAAATGGTGGAGATGTTTGAATAAATTTGAACACTAATGGAGTTTAAGCATTTATTACTACCTCTCTCTAATATATATAATGGTAAATGCATAATATTTTTTGATGCATAATTTTACATAAATATCTCCACAATTCATCTTTAAGATTAACGGTTAAGGTGATAAAATAAAAAACATTTAACACACATAGAGTATTAAATGCAAAGTACAAAAATATCAAACTACTTTTTTATTTAATTCAAATCTCCATCACTGATGATATCAATCTAACAGTGAACTTATTTATACAAGATTATGCATGAAAGACAATCTCTCTCTCTTTCCCTCTCTCTTTATCCATGCAGACACTACTCTATGCTAAAATCTTCTTAAGGATTTCAACCGTTTGAGATCAAGATCAATTGTTGAAAATAGTAGCACATTTCATTCACCTTAAAAAAAGTAGCATGTTAATTCTTAGCTTTTTAAATTTAAATTGCAACCACCAATCTGATAGATTGGACAGTCAAGATCTTCAAAGACGTTTTTCAACGTGAATAGGTGTGTGCATTTACCATATTCTCTCTCTCTCACTCTCATATATATATATATATATATGAGAGTGAGAGAGAGAGAGAGAGAGAGAGAAATAGACAAGTGAATCACGTAAAGGTAGAGCCACCATACGAGCCCAGCTAAGTCGAATACTTATTGTTCTTGCGTGGCTCGTCGAGGATTTTAGCTCACATGAACCATGAGTTTGATGAGCCCAGCCCACTTCATTTTTTACAGTGACTTAACGGTCTCCAGTCAAAGCTTGAGCCAATACATACCGCCCATGGAAGCTGTGCACCTGCACGATCTGAAGCTCAAAATAGGTCTCAGAAATGGCGGATCTGAAAAAGATTAGGGTGGAGGAAGTAGCTCACGTTCATATCGTGCTCCCTGTACCATAACTGAGTGATCCAACCATGTTATTTACTTTTGCAATTTTAAGTAGGGTGAATTCCTAACCTTATTTCACTAAAATGTGAATCCAAATACATGAAATAATCTTACGGTATCATACAACATGGTATGAATATACTACTTTTGCATTTAATAAAATAAAAACCATTTCTAATAAAATGAATCCAAATAAAACCGTGGAAATCAAGAAAAATCAGTTATTAATGGAAATCATAGAAATAGCACCTAAGTATGAATGACTCAGTGGAGTTCTTTTTAAATGAAAAAATATACATCAAAATCATCGTATCGATAGTATAGGACGATGATATTTTACAATAGTGCGAGAGCGAAAATTAATATAATCAGTCAAAAATTACCAATCATTCGTTACGGTTTTTCAAGCCATCGACAATAAAAGTATGACCGTCTCCGGAGATTGATTCCGGCAATTGTTTTTTGATTTCCGATGATTAGATTCTCCAAATTATTTTCCTATATATTATGACCCTTTAAACAGATGGGAATTGTTTCGTTATTGATTGCAAAAAGTCAAATTTGTACTTGTGCCATATGATGTTATTATTTTATTAATTTCGTGCTGGCAGTTCCGAACGCTCAGATAATGGTTTATTTTGGTGATAATTTAAAAGAAACAAAGACAGAGAAAAAAAATCAGTCTGAAGTTTTTTTCTAAACAGATGTTGAACAAGCGTTTTCATCTCAATTATCAACAAAAGTCGCAATTCACAACTTAAATCAAAGTTGGCCAGCAAATGCTTTCTCTCTCACACACACACGCACGCACATAACACACACAAAAGCAATTAAACATAGACAAACACATGATCACACAAAGAAGTACTCTTTTAAGTTTCAAGAATACCTCACTCTTTCTCACATGCACACGCACGCACACACACACGGAAAAAAAATTTGAAGCATCATATTTTGTTATCAAGTACACGTTTGGCATTTGCTTTATTAACGACGCGTGGTCTTTGCCAACAACAACACGTTATTATAGAAAAATCATGCAGCGAACCAAAAATAGAGAACCAAACGCATAAACAGTGGATTAAAAAACAGTGGCAAATTAATATTAAAATTACCCCTCTCTTTATTTTATATATATATATATATATATATATTATATTATATATATATATATATATATATATATATATAAAGTGCATGATTGGATACTGCCCACTGTTGATGTTAGTCACTCATGTGAAACTGTTATTTTTCGGATGAATAAAGCATAATAATATTGTTGTTTGTCTTTTTAGAAAAACTTCATTTTTTAAATTATACTCGTGACATCGGAAAATCTTTGAGTGAGCATGTCAAAGGCACATGATCCCATTATATATATATGTGTGTGTGTGTATGCATGCACACAAGCTTGCTGCTATTAGATCGAGTGAGCTGCCCTACGATTGTCTTGCTTCGACTCCTTCCCAACTCATTCATGTTCGATTCATGAATATGAACAATGCGTGTTTGGTCAACCATTGGTTGTAACTACGGGAAGGTCTTCAGTTGGCCGGTGACACCTAGAATATTTTCTAGGGTGAGGTGAAGTTCAGTTGGATGAAATTCAAATAAAGCCATTCTTATAATATATCATGAAGAACACTTTGATATAGATGTCGTTGAGCGTGAGAACATAAATCACATATCAGATTAGGCTCGGGTCTTCTTCAGCTCATCCAGTTAGTGGCCGCTTTGTGATGTAACAGATCAAGAGTTCGATGTCCCGGAAGCACAATGGATCTGCTTAACTCTGGCTTGCCAATAAAAGAACAAAACCATGCATCCTTTTCGAATGCATCTTCACCAACTTAGTGCTGCCGTATATCCTAATTGTTTATTGATTCTCATGTGTTGGTCTAAGTCGTATCCCAAATGCAGCATTTTCTAAGCTTCTTTAACTCTTCCACTACGAATAAGTGAGGATGTCTAAATTGTTAAGGCACCTTCAATAGGTCAGTTTGGATGAAAGAGTCTAAAAAAGTGAAAGATTCAAGTCAAATGCACAACAAAAACAAATTATATACATGCTACAACATAAAAAAGAATCCATTTTTCTGTGCAGAGTTTGCTTCAATGGGAATATCAAAAATATGCATGACATGACACAAGATCAAGCACTATCAATGAATTCCCGTAGCCAAGAATGTTTAACTTTTATTGAGTTTACTGTGGACATGACACAAGATCGAGCAAAAGAATTCATGTAACCGGCTCTATCTAGTATGCGAAAAAGTTTAGCTGTTGTTATGTTGCTTAGATATATTTTGTAATTTGGTTCAACATTATGTTGTCAGCCCAAGGCACACAAAGGATTTCTCGAGTCAAACAAGATTGCTCCTCGAGGAAAAAGCAGAAGAAAGCTTGATTGCAAGACCCAACCATCGACTATGGAAGAAAATCGGCATTAATGAACTCGGATCTAGAAGGAGGGTTGTGTTAGGTAGAACTTCATCTTTTCACGGCTAATGCATCGAACAAAATTGAGTGCATTTGAGCTAAAATGGTATTGAAGCCGGTGACCCTCTTACAAAGTCCTCGTGTTGCACCCTCTAGCTGATCTTACCTAACACCGGAAAAGCCTAAACTCGGTAACAGAATCTTTTTTTCCGGTATGCCCTGCGGAAACTCTCAAAAAGTGGAGCCCCTAGAAATGGTTGTGGGCTTTTAACCCACAGGCAACAACCGGTCAACAAAACCATCTGAAAAACTTTCAATCAAGGGGAGGTCCAATAATTGCTCTATGCATAGAAGGTGAATCGATGAGAAATAATTTATCACAAGGAAATTAATGAGAAAATAACTTCTCACATCATGAAACTATCCCGCAGAAGCCTAACACATACACCCTCTAGAAGTCGAACTCTGTACCAGCAGTAATGGCAATAGAACCCCCTGCCGTTGAGCTAACAATCTGAGTGCAAAACCTATCTGTTCTAGAAATGAGATTCTTTTCCCATATTTTCCTGTTGAAAGGAAAACGTTTTTCCTAGTTTAAGGCTAAACCAAAAGGACCCAGTTCGCGTAAGGACCTTTCCTCATTAAGGAGGAGCCCAGAACCGTGAGTTACAGCTCTTCACGGTGTCAGCTCCATGCACGACCCGGACATCGGGGGACCCGAAAATTGCAGGCCCCACCCAGTTCATGTTTTGGGTTATGGTTGTACCGTACCATTTCATGTTTGTGTCAAGAAAATGTCAACCCAAACACGACTAGAGTTTTTCATTTTGGCATCACTTTGAATAGACACGAACACGAATGGGAACAATTCGGGTCATGTTGTGTTAATATCGTGTCTAAATCTGCCAGCAATTTGTGGTTTGTGTCATACACCACCCGACATTCTTTTGTCACTTTGGGTGGATACGAGATGCACCATTTTCATGCCAGATCCTCATGTCGTGTCTGAAACCACCACCACCTGTTTTTGTTTAGATAACCCAGGGAAACTACCTCCCAGAGGTGTGACCCGAATTACCCCACAGAAAACTACACGGCTCAGAGCCGCCCAAGGTCTTGTGCATCATCCTCTCGGTGTTTGTTTTCAGCATCGATCATGAAACTGCAGAGTATCACATGAAACATAGTCCCTTTTCCTCATTTGAAGCTAAAATCAAAAGGGCCCAGACTATTAGGTTCTTTGGGGCACCAAGTTAGGTTGGAACTCATAAATTCCAGCTATAAATGTAGGTGAAATCATGCCACAAACAAGCAGCTTTGCATTGAAGACTCGGTCTTCTGAACCAGAAGTTAAAGAAGTTGGTCCCCCGTTTGCGTTTGCCGCTGCGTAGCCACCAAGTCTTACTACCCCAAAAACAAAGTCGATATTAGGTGGGTGCAGGCATAGTTGTTAAGATCTTGCTTCGGACCCAAAATTTCAACAGCCCTGTTATCTCTAGATATCGGAAGTTCTAGATATCCCAAGGGTAAGAACCTAATTTTGAAGATCTTAGTGGGTTCTGAATGATCTTTTGATCCTTATAATCCCATGATCGTAAGGATCCATTGCCTCAAATGAACTACTTACTAAAATTCCTAATACCACCTAAAAAGGGAGCTCGACAGCAGCTAGCACCTGCTAGTTTTCCCAACCTGTTGCATCTTACCAAAGTACCACCCTTCTTAATTTCCACTTCTGCTATCCCCACCACCAAAATCCCCAATTCATCTTGATCAGAGTTAAAAGAGGTAGTAGGATCTTAAGATCTCGATTCAATCGCCCAACTTTGAGCCTACCACTCTGTGGGCGCTCCATTCTCGATCCTATGAACCTCACCTAATCTTAGGTAGACTTTACTATCTTGAAAAAACATTTGCTGCAGGTGTATCTGAATGTAAATGCACATATCAGAAGGAAAGCACCCATGTCACCATCAAAGCGCACCATGGATTACACGGTAGGGGAGACTGCATGCTGAATGGGAGAGACTCATGGATAAATAATAATCATTTTCTTTTGTCTCATCTACCAAACCACTGCATAATGCTCGTCTCTTCCCCCTAAAATGAATGCTAGCCAGAGTAGCATGATTAACATAGCTCATCTGCTTATTCATGCATGAACAATTCTTTTTAAAACAGAGCAAATCAAGATGATGATGATGATGATGGAACTGTGGTCCTGAAGGGATGACATCAATGACCAACATCTTCACATTTGAAAAACAATCCAACCAGATGATGATGTAATTATGTGGTCCTGAAGGCAAGGCATCAATGTCCAACATCTTCATACATGATAAACAATTTATTCAAGTTTCAGTGGACCACGGCCAACTGCACAGCCCTCAGATCTCCAAAAGCAAGTATAAAGAATTACAAATCCTAGAGCTGCAATGAAGAATGGCCAGAACATTCAACATGTATACCAACGAATCTTAATTTTACAGAGGTGTAAAGACAAACCAGTGATAAGATATTGTAGCAGAATGGCTTCGTGCCTCATTTATAGCTAAAGTAACAGTTGGAGAAGATCATAAACTAAAACCAAAACGAAACCCTTTCCCACATTAAGAGGGATTGGCTACATATATTCTTGCTTGCCAATGAGTTCAATCTTGTGCAATATAGGCGTTAAACACAAAAACAAGACCTGTTTTATTGTCTTCTTTCAATACTTTAGAGGCCCACCTCTCTCTCAAAGCATTGACCATCCAATTGAGCACCCTTTTATAAGTGGCCGCCTTTCACAATGTTCAAACAAGCTTAATATTGCATCTTATATTCTACAATCCTGGCTTATACAAGCAGGTAGCCACCATTCTTGACTTCTTTCGTAGCTGGAACTCAAGCTGCAGGCAGAGCTAGCAGCCTAAAAACCTCCCCTTTCAGCCCTCGTCACAGTGAAGATCGATGTAGCCAAATGCACATGCAACTCCAGCTCTCCCCTCTCCCAACTACTATGACTAATTAATTCCATGCAAGGGTTTTGGGTTTCAGAGGATTTGAGAATGGATTACTACTAGCTAAAGCATTTGACAAATCACTGACATATGAAAACCGCGATGTAACATACCAAGGATTCAGTTTTCCCGCACCATCACCTTCCCCCAGACTGGGCTTAATGGAAAAGTAAGAACTCCCCGGGAAAGAATCCATAGAGAACACTGAAATAAACCCAAGGTCAAGACAGCAGAACTCGGTCATCCAGAAATATGAACTCTGGACCACAAGAATGATCCCCGGGGAAGCGATGAAATTGTCGAAGAGGAAATCCTATAGAATCAGCTTGACAGTGTGTGCGGGTGTGAGCTTGATATCTGATTATACATCCTTTTACGGCCGAAGCAGCAAGATGATTTAGAGCAAGGAGAAGAAGCCAGGGCCTCAGGGTTTTACGCTGCATATAGGCAAGAATGTCTCTTTACCCGACATGAATGGAGAGGAAACAAGATTCAAATCGAAATAACAAAAGGCTAACTAGCCATTGCTGGTGCTGGATTTCACCAAAACAGCAGACCAGTTTGAATTGTCCAACACGCACACAGAGATTAATCTGCACACCTTAGATATCAATTATTTTAATTCCCTCATGAATCGCAAGCCAAGGAAGAAAAAAGACTACTTTCTCTCATTTCTTCATGCCATCCAAGACAGAAAGGCAACATACAAACAGCTTCACGCAATCCAATTTTACATTCTCCGCACGAATCAGAACAAAATGTTTCTCTGATTACTTTATATTACCAGATGCAGAAAGGCAGCAGCACGTTACAGAATCAAACAAATGCCACAAGTACACGCGTGCGCGCACACACACTCAAAGAGAGATTGGGTTGTCAAGGTTAGCTCTTTGATAGAGAGAGTGAACAAGCTACACATATCCTACATTCCAAATTTTTACAATTCCTCAACGATCACAAACAACCAAGAAGAAGAAGAAGAGGAAAAAACCTTGTTCTTTTTTTAGCATTCTTTCACCGCAATACCGTACCTTGTTTACAAGAAGGTCCCAAGCACCCATCCCTAAAAGGAGTTCATCTCCAAACAGTAGGTCCGGCGCTTCGCCAGCGTCGCGGCAGCTGTCCGAAACGGCTCCTCAAATGCCTTGGCGATCCATCCATCGCCATCCTTCCCGGCTACATGATCGCTCGGCCGGATCGCCATTAGAGTCGCACCTCTAAGCACCAACCCGCCGGCCAATTCCATCTGCGGAGCGTACCAAAGCTTCATATTCAACGCCGGAACTTGCGTCCTGTTCGACGATACGGAAACGTTTAATGGTTTCACCCGCAATTCCTCCAACTGCTCCTTGTTCATGGACAGGACACCCTGTCCGTCGGAATCAGTCAGGACGAGCTGTTCTAGAGTCGGATGCTGGCGAATTATCTGCTGAAGGAGAAAATGTCTCGCCGACGCTGCAATCAATGCACTAATCGTCCATACCACTCTCAATTTCAGGCCCCCATTTGTAAAAAAACTCTCCGGAATGCTGCCGCCATCGTCTCCTGCCGGTAGAGGCTCGACGGAATCATCCTGGGGAACAATTTGGTTGTTGGTAGCAGCGGACTTCATAGATGAAGCACCTAGGATGACACAGGAGTCGAGGGTGGACCCAAAATCAGCCTTCCATTTGAGAAGAACGCCATCATCAACGCCCAATTCGCCGCCGGGGAGGATGATCCGAAGCGACCTGACGTCGCAAAAGTTCTTGAGGACTTCGGTGGGTGAGTGATGAGAGATCTCCGGAAGCGCAGAGGACGACTTCTTAGGCAAAGAGAGGATCTGAGAGAAAGTCTGGAAAGGCTTCAGAAAGAGAGGGACCAGGAGGAATCGGACGAGATGCGAGAGGACGCCCCGGCCCTTAGGGGAGATGCAGGACGAGTCGTCATCGGAGATGACGCAGTCGACCTTGATGAGGACGTTGTCGACCTGACAGGCAAGATAGTGAAAGCGTTTCGAGACAACGCAGCAGCGCCCAAGGGCCTTGACGTCGCCGATCTTGTTGAAGATGAGGAGGAGGAGTACGTCCGGGAGGCGGTCCAAGTGGTCGGATTGCTCTCCCGCGGTCACCGCCCGCGGTTTCCCGGCCAACAGCGGCAGATCTGGTCGGGATGCCATCTTGGTAGCGATGGGTGGTCCTCGATTCCCCTCTCTACAAGAAAGATGAGATAGTGATTTGTGCAAATCTGGGCTTTCGGCGAAAATCGGTGCACTTTTTGCTCTTTGGAATATATTGATCATGGTATGCCGGGAGAGGGGAGGGAGGGAGAGAGAAAGAGAAACAAAGGAGCTTTTCTTCCCTCTTTTTCTTTTCTTTCCGTTGGTGCCGTTCTGCCCTGCAAATTGAGAGAGAGAGAGAGAGAGAGAGAGAGAGAGAGAGAGAGAGAGAGAGAGAGAGAGAGAGAGAGAGAGAGAGAGAGAGAGAGAGAGATTTCCCGAATCCAAACTAGGGTTTGAGGGAGTGGGGAGCGAAAGGTCGGGATCGTTTTCCTTTCCCTTTTGTTGGTCTCTTCTGCAAATGAGAGAGAGAGAGAGAGAGAGAGAGAGATTGATATCTAGGGTTTCCCTATCTGCAAAGGTCCAAGGGAATACCAAGAGGATGCATAAACGGGTCGAAATAGAAATTGGGCATCTCAAAATTGAAGAGAAAACTCTTCTTCTTTTTTCTCCCCAATGATTCGAGAGAGAGAGAACTTCAGAAGGTCAGCTAAGGCTTCTGAGCCATCGGATACGTGGTAGGAAGAGATTATCAGATTGAGAGAGAGAGGATTCACTGTTTAGTTCTATGTCATTAAATGAATGATTTAGCAATTTATCTTAAGCTTCCTATCTGGCATATTCAAATTGATGACAACATCGTTTGCTTCCATTGTTTGTTTGATTAGATATGAAAAAATAAGAGGCTGAGATACCAACCAAAACGTTAGTCAATTGCATGCAAAAGCTATGTGGATAACTGTCATGAGGCAAAACCGCTTGTTGAGTGCACAACAAGCAATAGTTCAACTGGTTAAGGGGTCTGACTCATAAGTTGATGATCGTGAGTTCAATATTGGGAGTGTGCATCATCGATTTTGCCCTCACTATTGCACACAAAATTCTTTAATTAACTGATTTGGAGAATAAACAGGTTTGCGATAAAAATCACTATCAATGTTGAAGAAAGAACTACAGAGAAACATAAAAAGCTAAGGGTGGCGAAACACAAGTTAAAGCTCAGCACCTTTCTTTGCCATTTTCTCAAAATACTTTTGATCATTTTTCATAATTACAAAAATATCTTTCAAACCGAAAAAGAGATCTTCTCTCTCCTCTTACACAAACCTATTTCCGGCCATTCTTTATGTCGTTCTCCGACTCATTTCAATCTCAACCTACAATGGATCAAATTCGCCAAAAAATAGAAAAAATGAAGAATCGAAAAAAAGAGAAAAACAAAGGAAAAGATGTTGTAAAAAGATCAATTTAAAGAGGGATTCATTGATTTATTGATTTATACTATTGATTTGGTTTTGATTTTTTTATCTTTTGGTTGTTTTGATTGATTTCTCAATCTGAATTAAAAATAAAGAACTAGAGAATCTCGATGAAAGAAACATGTTGAGAGAGACGTCTCTTCTGTTGGGAGACACAATTTTGTTGGATTGGGTGGTAGAGTAAAGATTAGGTCAGAGAGAAGAGAGAAATGTTGAGATAGAACGTGAGAGGAAAGAGATTTATATGGAAGGTAATTTTGATATTTAATGAAAAGAGGTGTAGATAGTAAAAGAGGTATACAAAATTATATGTCTAAGAAGTTTTGGGCCTTATAAATTCCACTAAGAGTTCAAAAGCAAAAGGCTTAAGAAAGTCACCTCGTGTTTAAACTATAATTTGGGTACAAATGGCCTTCTAATCATGATTCTATGTTTGATTCATGAGTAACAATGACTGGAGTAGCAACATGAGATAAAAAGAAGTGCTTAGGTTTCCGTGTGAAGCACCAAAGTCCAATCCACATGAAATAGTAACAAAGTTGGCCTATTGAACCATAGTTTCATGCCAACAATAAGTTCAATGAAACTTTGAGCTACAAGCACCGAAAATCAACGTCAAGTTCTCTCTTGAAACTTTATATCAAACACATCCTCAGTGAAGTTACCCGGAGCCACTCCTCTGCACATTGACTTCAAGGTGGGATAGATAGCTCACAATTATACATGAAACTTTGTATTATAAGCCCAAAAATTAAATCATGAACTACATTTCTTTCTTACTTTTCAAATCTTTCATAATTCTCTTCTTAGGATGGAAATAATAGCCTACCAGTGAGACAAATAGCATATGGTTATACAATGAGATCTTTATTTTAGTCTGAAGTACATGGTTAGGCTGTGTGTGGTAGCTCAGTTGGGTTAAATTCAAGCAACTCAGTTAATATAATTATATTTTTTAAATGTGACTGAATTATAGATTTTCTGGAGTTCTTTAGGTTTGGGGTGGGGCAGCTGCCTTATATCGACCATGAGTAGGTCTACCGCTGATGGCCAATGGCGGATCTACATTGAGTCGAGGTGGGGTATTCGCCTCACCCAAAATCTTGAAAATCAACTTAAAGTCTATAACCCATGGTGAGATCCATGGGCTACAACATATAGTTCATCTCATCCAAAGCCATTGAAGGGGCTATTCTCCCCACCCCAAAAGAGTTTCTACATTCGCCACTGCAGATGGGCAATATATGCTTTCCTTAAAACTGAACAATATCTATGTCCACAGTTTGCATAACACAATCTTTTGGTACCATATGTATAGCTTCATACTCTCTCTCATATATGTGTATATGTATGTATGTATATGTATATGTATATGTATATGTGTGTGTGTATAGTCGAAAGCCAGTAAAAAATTCAAAGGCAGTCTTGTGCATGTAGGGTTCGTGAATTGGAGAAATATTGCCAAAGGTATGACATAGCTTATAAAGTAGATGAATGAAGACAAAACGTGCAAACTGTTCCTCTCTTCGTTGCATTTTATATAACACATGAGGCCTTGTGAAGCATTGTACAGAATGATGGGAAGCTGTAGAATCTAGGTACACTCACAATGGTGATTTTCAGCATCTTTTCTTTTTTTTGGTGTGCAATGGAGAGGCCGAAGGCGGACGCATGCCGGAGTATTCCGCTCTTTTAGCATTTTAAATAACACTTAATTTCTTTAATTCTTTTCCTTATCTTTTCATTTTCATTCATGTATGAAAGTTTATTAGGGTTTAGGCTCTACTAGATAAACACACTCTCAAGTATCGAACCCATGACCAGTGACAGACCCACTTTAGAGTGAAGTTACATATGCGCTTCACACAAAGTATGAAAAATTCTTGAGTACCTTATTATATATAAAGAAATACAAATGTTTTATGACGTTAAATACAAGTACACCTCATTCCAAGTATAAGTGTGTCTCGTCCCAAAATAGATCCAGAGTATACCACTAGTGTAAGGTACCCAAGAGAGCTTTTGGTTTCCTCGTGCAGTTTCTTAGCCCTTCTACAGTATTTCTCATACTTGGCACACTGAAAGCCGAAGCCCGAATGCATGCTCTAGTATTGAACTCATCACCTTCAACTTGTGAGTTGACCCCCAAACCAAGTGAGCTATAGTTCCTCATGCATATAATTTTAAAGTACATTTATTTATCCTTTTTCTATTAAAAACTCGAGGCCTACCTTGATTTAGTTGTATATGGTATTAGTATATTAGTTTTTTTTTTTTTACAAGAGGAGATCAAAGTCTTACACACATGCAGTCTCGGAGAATGGAACTCCCCACCAGCAGCAACGACGTTAGAGATTCCCGCTGTCGGGAGCTATAATAGTATGGTTTTAATGTGGCAAAACAGGCAAGCCGTGTGTTGACTACAGGCTGCTTAAAAATTTATTAATTAAACAAAATAAAATAAACCAAAGAGATTGAGAGCCCAGTGTGGTGGAAGAAGTCCAGCCTTAGAAAGTATGGCCTTTCATTTAGTTTTGAAACAAAGTCAAAAATCAATATTAGTGGGAGGGCCTTTCATTTATAATAATGCTATAAAATGGCTTGCCATAAAGAACTTATTCACATATAGAAATTTTTTCATAGTTTTTTTAATCTTTTATTTTCTTTTTTCCTTGCAAATATGTAAATTGATAGATGTGCCCTTCGATTTAGAGAAGATGGCATTAAGTAAACTCTTATCAAAACTATCATCCATCATCATATCGAACAATCATCGCATCAAATAAACTTTAGTGAATTCTCAGGGTTACTCAATATTGATATTGAAGAAGATGTTAAGATGAAGCTCATCTAACAATACTTAGGTTACGCACCAAGAGCGTTAGCTCAACGGCACGGCGCTCTAGCACCGTTGCTGCTGGTGGGGTGTTCGACTCCTAGAGGGTGCATGTGCGGTAGGCTGTTGAATCGAACCACACCCAAGGTTCCTCTGTGTCACTCGCAGTCGAGGAATCATGGAGCACTCTATAAGGAACAAGTAAAAGGGCTGCTGCATGAGATTTAGACCTGGCCGGTTCAACGGGAACCTGGAATCAGAACCAGATTTGCTGCCTTACGGTTCTACCAGCTTCAGCTTCGGTTCTACAACGCTTTGGTTCCGACTTTGACGGTTTTAGTTCTGGTTTCATTTGAAAATTTAATGAAGGGTAGGAATTTAAAACTGGAGGAAGAAATAATGACTTGGAACTGTCGGTTTCGGACCTCCGGTGACGGTTTTGGTTACTAAAATGTCATGTCCAGTTCCACGACGATTTTGAGTTCTCGTTTCATCTGAAATATCCATGTGGCAAAGGATAACACACCAAAACAGAGAACAAGAAACCTACTGGAACTGTCAGTTCTGAACTGCTGGTTCTGGTTCTACTTCGGTTTCCCGCTAAATTGGAAATGAACAGTGGGTACTGATTCGGCTTGGCGGGCAGTTTGGATCCTGTTGGGATGGGTCTAAACCAGCCACCTCTTGATGAGGGCCTCAATTCTCAATGGGAAGGACCAAAGCTTATATATATAATCATATGTTAGAAGACCATAAAACCACATGTATATACATTAGTTAGGGGTCCTTTTGACAACTGTATTTGAAAACTAAATGATGTACATAATCTAGTAACTTCAATATAGATTCTAAGATTCATTAGCATGAATTATTTAAAAGCATTTTCACCCAACTATGGTCAATCACGTTGAGGGCATGCACTTCTTTTTATTTAAGAAGAAAACTAGATGTTTGTGTTGATCACGGAGCTTTCGATCCCTTATCGGCATTCCGGGAGAGAAAATATAAAAGGAATGTGCAAAGGGGTTAAGGTTAGAAAGAGATTACGAGGTCATTATAATTATAAGTCACTCTTCATCATAGTGAAAATCTTCTACATGAAATAGTCATCTTCGACAAAACCACGGAAAACGTTATGTTATGCTTTCTTTCTCTTTGACATTATGAACAGTTTCTTTGATTGTGCTTGTGCTTTTGAATTGTATTTGCGCAACAGATACCATACGCACTGATGCATTTTGTAGGATAGGAATGATGGTGATGTGTTACAGCATTGCTTCAATCAGTTTTCTTGGAAACCTTACTGGACTTTTAATGCACTTCTACAGTGGCCACGGTGTCCTGGAATAGAGATATAAATAATGCAACTTTTACTGGGAAACGTTGGCATTTTGTGGTGGGTTGAAAGGCAACTCAAAGTGCTTGATCAAACATAGGAATAAGGAATCATGTGCTTGCCTCCATTATTATTCAATTCATATGAAGCTCATGCATTTTTGTGGGGCATTGCATTTTCTCTCCCATTTCAGGAAACAAAAGATCAACACTCTTATCTGGTGTTTGATTGGCAAATTATGTGCATTGAATTGACTATAGTCTTCCACTTGTAACCTTTGCTTCCTCATTAACTGATCTCTCACATCATCATCAAAGCCCTTAGTAAGTGTTCATACATACAAGAGAGTAATGCCCTCTAGATTAAAGAAGTTGATTTATTTTTGTTACATCTTCGTGATCGACATGAATTAGGGCTTGGACTAAGGTTTTTGACATTTACATAAAAGTTTTGGGTTGTGGGCATCAGTTATTGTATCCGCATAACGAGCCATGGCTCTCGTTTGCGATCGACATGATTCAAGCTGAAGCTCAAGGGTTTGATGCCATGGCTCTGTATATCTCGTATCGATCTGCCCTAACCAGCTCGTCAATTGAAACAAAAAAAAGTTTGGGTCGTGGAACAGTTATTGTATTTGCAGCCTTCCTGTATTCAAAATTGGTGTTTTGTATTGAAAGATTGATCGTTTGATTTCCTAAACTCCATGACATTAAATTAGGATCCCAAGTAGATGTCATACATTTTGGTAGATGTTAACATCTTGCATTTAAACCAGACTGCACATATGAATATGCTGATCAGCGGCAGATCTAGAAATTGTGACAAACAGCTTACTGAACTGTTTAGGGTGGGGCGAACTATGTAATATAGCCTGAGGATTCATCCTTGGGCAATAGCCTTTTCGTTTCATTTTCAGAAATTTGGGTCATGCAGATGCCCCATCTATTTATCAAGATTTCATTAAGCAGCTATTTATCAAAGATAAACAAGTATGAATCTTAGTTTTACTTTTAAATAATATAAAGATAACTATTTAAATGTAAGAAGCTACTTCATGTTTGTCTTGTCTTGTTCGTAGTTTCTTTTGGTTTGAGCTTCAATGAGCAAGGGAATGACCCATGAAAATGAGACGAGCCACAAAGAGGTCCCAGCTTGGCTCATCTTACAGCCATATTCATTATCAAGAGAACGATTACAACAAATCTAAAAGTAATAAATTAGGCTCAGAGCTTTAAACTAGCCTGTCTCTCAGTTATAAATTAAAAGCACAAGGAGCCACACTCTCCTGACTAGAAGGTCGACCCGAAAAGACCATCAATTTGAATGTCAAGAGTTCCATGCCCGGTTCTATGCATGAGTTGCATCTTCATGATGTCTATATATGGTAGTATTGTAAACAAGATTCATCTTACTTTTTTCTCACGGTGGGAGCCCTTTCATACTTAGTTTTTCTAGAGAATTTATAAGTATTATTGTACCACTAATTGGATTTATAATATCATTATCTCTGTACTTTATCGATTTATTTATGACTAAGTTGCATTTGTATAAGAAGAATAAGGGTTCTCCATTGTATTCTAAAAGTGTTTGTCAAGGTCCATTGCATCCGATTATTTGACATCAATGACCATAAATAAACTTAAAAATTAGCTTTTATCATGCCTCTAAGAATAACATTATCCTAATTTTCTTTTCAAGATATTAAATTTGATCTCTAAAGATCACTCAAAGAATTGCACTATTTATAAGAACTTGACACAAACAGTGCACACTTGACAATAAGGATATGCCCAAAAGAGCTGGATATCAATTCATATCCGATCCCATTCATACTTCTTCTGTACATATATGTTTCTCTCTTCATCCTCAACAGATAGGTTTGAGTTCTCCCCACATATAGTCATCCTCTTTTTGCCACTACAAATCATATAAATGGGAGTCGATCGCCCCGAGTCCACGGTTTCCTTCTCTTTCCCAGCTTCGGGTCATTGGCTCAAACCTGACCCAGACCGGGTCCGTCGCTGTAGAATAGGCGGATTTTATGCTTCTACTGATATCACTAAAGCAAAAGAATCATATTCTCCAACAACAGGCGACCCTTTCCTTTTTCCTTTTTAGAGGAGCTCCAAATATGATCTTATCTATCATGTGTGTATGCTTTGGCTATCAATGACGTCCGAGACCCAATCTCTGTCTTTTCCACTTCGCTTTAGAGCCAACAGCTACCTAATTCTTCCCCTTTATCTATCAATTCATGTGGAAAGTAAACGAATAGATACAAAGGCACATACTTATGACCAAGAGCATCAGTGACAAACGCTAGAATTGCTGGCCAATTGGCTGAGAAATCATGTGATCCTAGTGGAGAAAAAACAAGCAAATAATAATTGTAGGAGTGGCCAATGGAGTATGGATAATGTGCAAGTAGGTGAGTGTGTTGATATATATATATATATATATATATATATATATATATATATATATATATATATATATATATAGGTTCATAATCAATCTAATACATGGTTAAATCTACTCGAGCATCTTTATTGTCTATTTGACATGATTAATGACAGAGATTTGAGTTTAAAAATGAATTATATTATTGTATTTTACTAATGGTGTAATTCACTTTTCAAATTCAAATCTCTACTATTAATTGCGTCGATCGAACGGTAAAAATGTTTGAATAGATTTAAGCATGAATGAGTTTAAGAATATAGCACTATATGTATATATATCTATGTATATATATAAACAAAATTGTGCCCACCACTGATACTGGGCATGAGTGTAATATCAAAAGTTGTAAGAGTATCTATAAAATGATAAAGAACCACCTTATTACACTTATGTCAACAAAAAGTAATGCATGAACATATATATATATATATATATATATATATATATATATATATATATATATATATAGAGAGAGAGAGAGAGAGAGAGAGAGAGAGAGAAACTTGAAACATATCTTGAGATCAGTCACCATAGAATATATTTTGGACAATGGCAGATATAGGATTTTGTTTTAGGATAAGGTGAATAGCTCACGGTTTTACACTAAGAGGTATATTATAGGCCATGGGTCAAACCAAGAGCTATATTTTTTAATTATATTTAACTGAGACAAAGTTGTGGTGAACTTAGAAAATAGCTCAGGGTTTAAACCGTAAACTATGAATAAACTATACCTTTCTCCAAAATTTGGGTGAGGAGGACGTCCCACCTTGCTTTATGTAGATAGTTCATCGAGATGAAAGCAGGGAAAGGCAAAAGTTTTAGCCTCTAAGAAATTTTAGAGGGCTAGGCGAGCCCCGACTGTAAATTAGGTCTTTAGGAGCCGCTATTTTGAAAATATAGGAGTATTGAGGGTTAAATCAAAGAACAATAGCTCACTTTGTTAGGGGTTGATTCACAAGTCATGAGTTCGATACTTGGGAGTGTGCATCTCGCTTCAGTCCCCTCGAGTTATAAAAAAGAAAAAAGAAGAAGAACTAAGAGTCTTGAGGAGATACAAGACTTGGCTCCACCATAGGGAAGTACCACCAGACTCGGGGTGGCTTATAAGACCTTCAAGTTGAAGGTGGTCATGGGTTCAATACTGGGAGTGCGCAACTCTGACATAAGGCCAAAATAGCAAGTTCCTTGGGGGCAAGGAGGCACTCTCAAGGTTTTACACTACCCGGCCGGCAACATTTCTCCCGACCATGGTTCGATTTTCCGGTAAGTTCGTCGCCTTACTTTGTGCCCATGTAATTTTTCTTGCTTTTTTCGTCTAGAGCCTTTCCATTGATGAGCTTGACCATGTGATTTGCATCCCAGGTTTAAGAAAACATAGGTAAGATTCAGTTCATTGTCCATGATCAAGTCTGGAAGATTGGCACCTATAGCAAGTCCGGTTATGTCATACCCAAAGCATATCGCACTTGGGTACCGGGTCGGCTCCCCCGGTCGTTGGATCTGCCTAACCCGGGCTTGCCGATAGGAGAAAATTAAAGAAGAAGAAAAATTCCATCTAATTAGATCTGGACAGGGAAACTCGAACGAGACATGACCGGTTTCAGGTAAACCAAAAACGGCAATTTCAAACCGCTGGTTCCAGCAGCATTCCGCTCCCGCAGAAGCTGGAACCAGAATCAAACTGGCTCCTCCCCAGTTCTAGATCTGGGTCTGGGTCTAGTAGTTTTGGTTCCAGTCAGTACCTAGCCGGTTGGAAACCGGCCATGTCTAACTCGAACCATTCAAACGCTCACTTGTCTAAATTTCTGGTTGTTAGTTTTTGCAGGTGTTGAGAATTATCAGGGTCGGATGTGCATAAAATTAATAAAACGAAACCAACCCGAAACCAGGGCCTTTAAGGTCCGATGGGCCTGACTTGTGTCGCGGGTCGGGCTTGGGGCAGTGCCACCGGGACAAGGCCAATTCTGGTCGGGTACACTTTAACATGTACCAGACCCGATACCAAGCCTTGGTGATTCCACCCACTACCTAGCAAGAGGCATTAGTTTTGGAGGACACTGCGACACGATAGAGACATGGATACGTTCCTACCATTGAAGACCATTATTCTTTTTCTTTTTCGCAACTGGAAGGCTGAAGCCAGGTAGCGGGCACACCCCGGACATCAAACTCACTACCTCAGTCTTAAGAGTAGTCCAGAGCCCTCTCAGGTGAGATAAAGCTATGACTCCATTAAAGACCCTTATGCTAGTTGTGGGTTTATGGTTCTACACACACCTATATATATATATTAAATCCACCAAAATAGAGAATCAAAAGGAACCCATCATTTCTACTATTTGATGATGAAATCTGAATTAAAATAAATGCTTTTGGAGATTGCGTTTATCACCTCGATCATTTATCTCAAATAACGAATGGTTGTGATGGGTTTCTTTTTGTTCTCTATTTTGATGAGTTCCTTAAATCCAAACTCTCTTTTATCACCTCAATCGTACGGTTGTTATGGGTTTCTTTTGGTTCCCTATTTTAGTTGGTGAGTAGTTCCTTAAATCCAGACTCTATATGTGTGTGTGAATGAAGAACCGAGACAATTGAAAATGATTATCAAATTTTCCCTGCGATGCCCCTCACTACCATCCATCAGTTCCCCTCAGTAGAAAGGAAGAATGAGAAACGTTGCATCTTCTACTACAACAACAACTAAGCCTTTTCCCATACTAGACGGGGTCGGCTATATGGATTCTTTGTTTCCACAGATCCCTATCATGTGCTAAACGTTGCATCTTCTACTGTCACAAGTAATTAATTATGCATTCTTGTCGGTCTTTGACCTTGCCGGTTAGGACCATCCTATGTCAAACACGGCAGCTCCAGTTCCATGAAAACATAGAAACAGAGGCAAACAGGTCCCCTTCAAGTCCAAGTTCAGTTCGATTTAGTTCCGGCTTCATTTGAGAATTTCATGAAATGGTAGAATTTAAAAGATAAACAAAAGGACAATTTGGAACTACCCGTCTGGTTAATTCGACAGGTGGAACCAGAACCAAACTGCCGGGCTCCCAGGTTCCAGTTCCAGTCAATTCTGGAGGCAGTTTGAGTCCAGTTGAACTCACGAACCAGGTCCAAACTGGACACCTCTAGACCTTGCTGATTGCCACAAGGATCAGCGAGGACAATGATTCATGCAATGGACAGCTTCTTCCCACATTAACATTCTGTCACAGGAAACCAACCAAAACAAAACCACAACCAAGCATTTCTCCCATACTAATATGAATTCTTGATCGACACGGCAATCCATCTTGAGTTATACCCACACTTAACTCTCAGAACAGAGATTTCTACCTTGTCAATTCTTACATTTTACAAAACAAAATTACCAATGTCACTTGGACATAGAAGACACAAGCTACTAACATCAATACTCTTACTAATTAGTTTCCTGAGCAGTATGTTCAAAGTTCAAAATCCACAAGCAAGGTATTAAGAGCCAGGTCCAACCGGAAATTTTCAGTCAGAATTAGAAATATCAAAGTCAGCAAGTCACGTATGAATAGGTTCAACTGTTTTATTTGACAAGTTCTCAAAAAAAAAAGGAACTGATGAATTTGGTAAGAAAAGATTTCAAAATATATCAGTTCTACTGTATTATTTTACAACTGTTCTTGATGAAAATTCTGGACTTTTACGGCTTAACCATAGAAACCCAAAAAAAGAGACTCGGTTTTAGATTTTGAAATGATCATAGGAGGATGGTCTTCATGATAAAATTGCCCGCACGTGAATGAGGAAAACATCATTGAAGAAAGAGAAACCCCGATTGCTATAAGCAGACCGTCAGAAGCATAAATGAATTTGCAGTTGAGAAATAAGTCCATCTATGACATACTTGACAGAAGCCTTGACAACTCAAACCACATTGCTCCGGATGTACAATACAGAAAAGATATGAGAGGAAAATCAAATGAAATCCTTAACATAGAAGAGTCCCATGTTTATGAAAGTGAGACTACACGCGAAACTGAGATAAACATTACCATTGCAGCAAACTCTAAATATCCTGCACATAAAACTACCAAAAATTTCCCATGCAATTGCATGATAATTTGACATTTTTAATTGGTGGGTGCTGCAAGAGGACTTTAAACTCGTAATTTTTTGGTGCTGAAGAGTAGACCGTCAGCCTGACTTATGTGCTGTATGTGTGTCGGCCGCATCGGTCACATGCATCAGGGGTAGCATGACTAACAGTAGAAGGCATTTCTTTCTTCATCTTGGGCAAATCCAACTCCAGAACATCATTTAGCGCTTTTGATGCTTCATCTAGCTCCTCCAAACTAATTAGAAAACATGGAAATAAGTGAAAACTGTGGAAATAAAAAGTAGGCAATGCAGCACAAGAAAGATGAATATTTACTAGTCAATATCTCCCTTTAGCCATGCAAGCATATGACCATGTTCCGCAAGCATGTATCAATGTACAAATGATGCGTGTGTGTCCACAAATCTGAATGGAGACGAGGTCTGTAACTTAAGATGAAGCACGGAAATGTACCTTATGCATAATGGAGGAGCTAATCGAATTATGGTATCATGTGTGGGCTTCGCTAGAATTCCTCTTTCCTTCA
The DNA here is from genome assembly GCA_036023115.1 of Brasenia schreberi. NCBI lineage: Eukaryota > Viridiplantae > Streptophyta > Magnoliopsida > Nymphaeales > Cabombaceae > Brasenia > Brasenia schreberi. Next base: position 24,014,994 of record JAYKKT010000088.1, read on the forward strand.
ACTTGAGACAGATATCATAGGCAGATACAGGAAGAAGTGCCTGGCTGTTGAGTTCCACTGCGTTAAGCAATCCCTTTCCTCTAACCTCTTTAATTATCTGAGGAAAATTCTGCTGGACTTCGCTCAGTTTGTGTCTGAATACATCACCCATCTCAAGAGCCCTGGATATGAGGTAGCACAAAGTCAATGTTCCAATAACAAAATTACTTGCAGATGCCAACATTTTGGAAGAGAAAGGGATATTGGTCGAGGGTAAAAGCTTTCCTTTAGCTAAAAAAATTAAATTTTAAAATGACAAAAGAATAAATAAATAATAATGTGATAAGAAAGAAGAATAAATAAATAATAATGTGAAAAGAAAACCTTCAAATGGTCTAACCAACATTGAGCAATGGTTCAATAAAATCATAATTATCTCGCAATTTAAAGCTTCGTTGCGAATAAAGTATACATAGCATTTTCAGAATATAATAATTGGAGATGCAGTTTCAAAATAAGAGAGCATATAAACAAGTTATGACAAGGTTATGTTAAAATATCTACCTCTCAGCAAGCCCCTCGTCTTTGATAACATCCAGAGCAGCTATTGCAACAGCACTAGCCAAGGGGTTTCCTCCAAATGTGCTGATAAGTGATAAACCATAATCAGTTTTCATATCAACTTCCATATTGCAATTAATTTTTTCTCAGGAACAAAAGTAAAAAACTTCAGTCGGCTATGCATCTAATAAAGTAAATAAGTTGCTCATTAACCAAGAGTTAAAACAAAAAGGATTTCGAGATTTTCTCCACAGAAAGTTTACAGTTACCACCAACTAACATCAAGGTACGCAGAGTTCTCAAAAAGGATTTGTAGATTTTCTCCACAGAAAATTTAAAGTTACCACCAGCTCAACATCAAAGCTGCGCAACGCCTTCAAAAAGCTGACTTCTCAAAAATTCTTCCTCTACCCAAATCCCATATCGTGGACCTCCTATAACCACTAGTTCCATAAATATGAGCTGACTTTAGAGCCGACGTAGCTGTACAAAAGGTTCAAACCTTCCATGCTCTCCTGGCCTGATACAGAGCATGATATCCTTGTCAGCGAGCACAGCACTTACAGGTAGAACTCCAGCGCCTAAAGCTTTTCCAAGTATCTGTATGAAGCATGAAAACAAACTTATGGACATGAAAGCAAAACTTTAGTAATGTCAAAATCAGGCATGTCCATGGAGATTCAGATAAGGATATAGAAAGCCTCACAACAACATCAGGACGGACATTCTCCCAGTCACAGGCCAACATTTTTCCAGTGCGTGCAATACCGGTTTGTATTTCATCTGCAATCATCAATATGTTATGAGTAGAACAAAGGCTTCTAACTGCTTTAAGATAGCCATCTGGAGGAATTATGACCTGAAAATAAAAAACAATGAAATTAGTAAGTCTTGATTGGATCCACATATCATAGCACTTGCATATAAAGCCAAAAGGCAGGTTTACAGAAGCTGAAACATGAAAACATTACTTTCAATGGGAATACCAAAATTTTCTACAAGTCATTGGATAAGATGCATATGGTCCTTTATCTCTAGTTAATCTTAGAGAAGGCAAATGATTTGCTAAAATAATAACGGTTCCCTGATTGTGCACTTTCCGGTTGAAATCATTTACAGGTTCCAACCGAGCTTTGTGGATTCCAGTCTACAAGCATCAGAGGGAACAGCAAGAATTTAAGCACAGTGAAAAATCAATCACATGATTCAAAGCCAGATTACGAGTAAAGATGATCTTATACCTAAAAGTTGACTACTTCTATAATATAATATACAAGTACCAAGAATGGCAAAAATTTTAGCAATTTGAATCCTGACACTACATAGAGTCATAGACATAAGGTAGCAAGTGTTGTGTCTTAGCTGAAAATACCACAGATTTTTGAAGCAGGGTGTAATTAGTGTAGAAAGGCGTCTGGAAGATATTGTAGAAATGAAATACAGGGTTTTAAGTTATTCCAATTTTGCCACAGATCCTCTGAGTAGATAAGATAAGATTCATAAAGCACCAAGCAGGTGCACAATATACATTAAGATGAAATACTCAATATGATTCCACAATGTCCACAAAATCCAGAAAACAGAGTCTGATTGCTGGCCGGTCTCATATAAGGGATCAACCTTGCATGGCCGGTCTCAAGCCCGGATAAAGGAGGAGGGTTGCGTTAAGCTTCTAACAGCCAACGTAAAACTTTGTTGAACTTATCTGCCATGGAACTACAAATTATGACATTGCGTTGGGGCGTTCTATCTTAACAAAAGCCTAAATGCAGTGAAAAGTAAGCAAGGGTCTCCAAATCTTCACCCGAACATAGTGAATCAATTGTAAAGAAGGTTCACACATCATCAACGGGTATGAGTAGTCCCACAACATTCTTCCCCGAATGTAGTGAACAAGTTAAAGCAAGGGTCTACGTATTTTCAGAATAGAAGGATGTGAGTGTTAGTGATCAACTTGAATCTTGTTAATTTAGTGTTAAGTTCAGTTATATGTGTGTATGTGGAGTCGTATGTAAGGTAGATCCTTTTTTATATTCAGTCTTATGAAATATGGGTCCTATTGGATCATATTCTGATCCATTAGGAACTAAGTCTTATTAGTTACTAACTAAGGGCATTTAGGACATTTAAGTTATAATAGTAGTATAAATACCTAGTGTGTGATTAGGGTTAAGATTAGGAGGAATCACGTGAAAAGCAGGGGTGCGGCTGCCAGGAAGCCGACCTGCACCATGTTCCTCCATTTCATGTATTCTTCCAATTATCAATGAAAGAAGCTTTCCGTTGCATAACTCCAATAGTGGGGGCTAAGAAAGCTAGTCCTAGATAATAAGATTCGTATTGGCACTTGGAATATTGGAACATTGACCGGTAAATTAATTGAGGTGGTAGATAATATGATTTCGAAAAAGATTCACATTTTATGTTTACAAGAGACAAAGAAGGTTGGAGAAAAAGCAAAGGAGATTGAGAATAAAGGTTTTAAATTATGGTACTCGATAATAGAAACGGCTCGAAATGGACTTTTTATTATAAATAAAGATTTAAAGAATAGTGTAGTAGACATACGATGATATGGTGACTGAATTATGCTGCTGAAATTAGTGTTTGAGTTGAGACTTTAAATATAGTTTGTGCTTATGCACCCTAAGTAGAATTAAAAGATAGTATAAAGAAGCCTTTTGGGGAGGAGTTAGATAAGGTAATTCAAAGAATTTCACAAAAAGAAATGATTTGTTTAGGAAGAGACTTAAATGAACATGTCGGTAAAGATGTATTAGGATATCAAGGTATTCATGAAAACTATGGTTTTGGGGATATAAATGAGGAGAGTAGGGAGATTTTAAATTTTGCTATGGCTTTTGATCTCTTTATAGCGAATATAATTTTCAAAAAACAATATGAACATTTAATTACTTATAAGAGTGGATTATCACAAACACATTCATTATTTTTTTTAAGAAAACAATATATTGTGTTGTAAAGATTGCAAGGTAATTCCACGATAAAGCTTAATTACTCAACATCGACTTTTAGTAATGGATTAGCTGGTAAAAAAGTGGACAAAGAAGAATAGAGTGCACAGAGTTATTCGGACTAGATGGTGGAACTTCAAATGTGAGAAAGCATTTATATATATATATATATAAACAAAAAGTTCTTTAAGGAGATGCTTAGAATTATATAGGTACACCTTCTGATACGTAAAATAATATTATTATACATATTAGACAACAACAACAACAACAACTAAACCTTTTCCCATACTAGATGAGGTCCCACAGATCCGTATCGTGTGCCATGTTAGCAGCTAACTCACAATAAGCTAGATCATTCTTTATTGTTTCTTTCCAACACTTTTGTGGTCGTCCTCAACCTCTTTTAATACTTTCCAAATTTAGTTTTTCATACCTTCTTTCTTAAAAGTTCTTCTTTTGATCTTCTTTCTATATGTCCAAACCATCTTAAACGATATTCTCTCATTTTATCCTCTATTGGTGCCACACCTAATTTGTTTCTAATAACCTCATTATGTATACGGTCTTTTCTAGTATGACCACGCATCCATCTCAACATCTTCATTTCTGTCACAGACATCTTTTGTACATGCTGATGATTAACTGCCCAACACTCAGAACCATAAAACATGGCAGGCCTAATTGCTACTCTATAATATTTACTTTTTAACTTTAATGGTATCTTCTTATCACAAAGAATATATGATGCTCTTCTCCATTTTAACCAACCAGCATTAATTTTATGCGTAACATCTCCATCAATTCTTCCATCACTCCGAAAAATTGACCCTAGGTATTTAAAACTTTTCTTTCGGGGGATGCAATGTGTACCAATTTTAATTTCTATGTCCTCTGAGGTAACCAAATGATCAAACTTACATTCCATATATTATGTCTTTGTTCTACTAAGTCGGAGGCCTTTGCTTTCTAATGTTTCTCTCCATAATTCTAATTTTCTATTAACTTTTTCCTTAGACTCCTCCACTAATACAATGTCATATGCAAATAACATACACCAAGGTACTTCATCTTGAATATGTTTTGTTAACTCATCAATTACCATTATACATAAGTATGGACTTAAAGTTGATCCTTGATGTAACCCAATATTAACTTCAAAGAAGTCTATCATTCCTTCATGAGTCCTCACACATGTTTTTGCACCATCGTATATGTCTCTTATAAGGTTAATGTATGTCAATGGGATACCTCTTTTTTTCAAAGTTCTCCAAAGAACCTCCCTCGGTACCCTATCATAAGCTTTTTCTAGATCAATAAATATCATGTGAAGGTCTTTCTTTTTTGCTCTAAAATGTTCCATAAGACGTCTCAAAAGGTGAATCGCTTCAACAGTAGATCTGCCTGGCATGAATCCAAATTGGTTCTCTGTTGTACTTGATACTTGTCTTAACCTACGTTCGATAATTTTTTTCCACAATTTCATAGTATGGCTCACTAACTTGATACCTCAATAATTCACACAATTTTGAATGTCTCCCTTGTTCTTATATATGGTTATAAGTGTACTTGCTCTTTATTCCTCGGGCATCTTTTGGTTTTTCCATATTTCATTAAATAGTCTATTGAGCCAAGTGATTCCTATTTCTCCTAGTATTTTCCAAACTTCTATGGGAATATTATTTGGTCCTACCGATTTACCACCCTTCATATGTTTAAGAGCCTCTTTGACTTCATTCTTTTGAATACGTCGGTAGAAATTATGGTTTATATACTTTTCTGATTTGGCTAACTCTCCTAAGTTAATACTAACATCTTTATTTTCATTAAAAAGCTTATAAAAATAGGTTTTCCATCTATTTCTTATATCATCATTTGCAACTAGAATTTTTTCATCCTCGTTTTTTATGCATCTAACATAATTAAGATCTTTAGTTTTCTTATCTCTAGCCCTAGCTATCCTAAAAATATCTCTTTCACCCTCTTTTGAGTTGAGTTTTTTTATATAAATCCTCCCAAATTTTAGATTTTGCTCACTCACGGCCTTTTTCGCTTCCTTCTTTGCTTTCTTATAGGCCTCTAAAGTTTCACTAGTTTTCTTAGCATAATGTAATTTGTAACATGCCCTCTTTGCCTTGATTTTATTTTGCACTACTTCACTCTACCACCAAGCTTCTTTTTGTGCCGGTACACCTCCCTTAGATACACCTAACACATCTTTCACCACTTTCCTAATATGTATAGCCATATTGTTTCACATATCATAGGGTGTACCAACATAATTCCAAACATCTCCTTGAAGGACTTTTTGTTTAAATATATCTTATTTCTTGCTTTTGAGGTTCCACCATTTAGTCAGAATAGCTTGATGCACTCTTTTCTTCTTTGTCTATTTTTTTATTTGTAAATCCATAACTGAAAGTCGATGTTGGGTGGTTAAGCTTTCTCCTGAAATTACCTTGCAATCTTTACAACACGCTCTATCTTTTTTTCTACAAATAAAGTAATCAATTTGTGTTTGTGATAAGCCACTCTTATAAGTAATTAAATGTTCATCTCGTTTTTTGAAGATTGTATTGACTATAAAGAGATCAAATGCCATAGCAAAATTTAAAATCTCCCGACCTTTCTCATTTATATCCCTAAAACCAAAGTTTCCATGAATCCCTTGATATCCTAATGCCTCTTTACCGACATGTCCATTTAAGTCTCCTCCTAAACAAATCATCTCCCTTTGTAGAATCTTTTGAATCACCTTATCTAACTCTTCTCAAAAAGTTGTCTTTATACTATCTTCTAGTCCTACTTGGGGTGCGTAAGCACAAACTATATTCAAAACCTATGCTCCTAACACTAATTTCAACATCATTATTCGGTCACCATATCGTCGTATGTCTACTACATTATCCTTTAAATCTTTATTTATGATAATACCAACTCCGTTTTGAGCCTTTTCTTTAATTTAAAACTTGTATCCTTTATATCTTTTGCTTTTTCTCCAACCCATTTTGTCTCCTGTAAACATAGAATATGAATCTTTCTCATTATACATATTGGAGAAGTGGCAAAATATGTATTAGGCACATCTAAGGGAGTCATACCGGCACAAAAAGAAGTTTAGTGGTGGAGTGAAGTGGTGCAAGATAAAATCAAGACAAAAGCATGTTGCAAATTACATTATATTAAGAAGACTAGTGAAAATTTGGAGGCTTATAAGAAAGCAAAGAAATAAGCGAAAAAGGCCATTAGTGAAGTAAAAGCCAAAATTTAGGAGGATTTATTTTAAAAACTTAACTCAAAAGAAGGTTAAAGAGATACTTTTAGGATGAGGACTAGAAGATTCTAGTGACGAATGATGATATAAAAAATAGATGAAAAATTTATTTCTATAAGCTTTTTAATGAAAATACAAATATTAGTATTAGCGTAAGAGAGTTAGCCAAATCAAAAAAAGTATATAAACCGTAATTTTTATATGCGTATTCAAAAGAATGAAGTCAAAGAGGCTCTTAAATATATGAAAGTTGATAAATTTATAGGATCAGATAATATTCCTATAGAAGTATGGAAAATCCTAGGAGACGTGGGGCTCACTTGGCTCACAAGACTATTTAATGAAATATAGAGAACCCAAAAGATGTTCGAGGAATAGAGAGCAAGTACACTTATATCCATACATAAGAACAAGGGAGATATTAAGAATTGTTCGAATTATCGAGGTATCAAGTTAATTAGCCATACTAATGAAAATATGGAAAAGAATTATGGAACGTAGATTAAGACAAGTATCAAGTACAACAAAGTATCGAGTACAACAGAGAACCAATTTGGATTCATGCCCAACAGATCTACCATTGAAGTGATTCATGTATTAAGACGTCTTATGGAACATTTTAGAGCAAAAAAGAAGAACATTCACATGATATTTATTGATCTAGAAAAGGTTTACGATAGGGTGCTAAGAGATCTTTTTTAGAGAACCTTGGAAAAGAGAAGTATATGCATAAATCTTATAAGAGACACGTACGATAGTGCAAAAAACTTGTGTAAGAACTCATGAAGGAATGACAAACTCTTTCAAAGCTAATATTGGGTTACATCATGGATCAACTTTAAGTATGTATTCATTTATATTAGTCAGTGATGAGTTAACAAAGCATATTCAAGATGAAGTACCTTTATGCATGTTATTTGTAAATGATATTATGTCAGTGGATGAGTCCAGTGTTATTCATATCGCACCATATTGTATCGTGGGGTTCTACGATATGATACGGGGTACTGTATCGCACCAGTGTAAGTATCGCCCACATTATACGATACGGGCGATACGGTCAAGTATCCTTCCTAGCAGAAACTAGTAAAAACACGAGTTTTTGGCTTCTGTTCAAGGATCCCTCCAGTAGCTCCCCCCTCCGTGTGTTCAAGGCTCCAAAAAAAGTGTTATACGACGTTCTTGCAAAGCTCCCAACCTGGATTTTGGTATATTTTTTGCGTTTTTCATAATTGTTTTCTTTGTATTTGTTGTTTTTTGAGTTTTTCTTTTTTTGAATGATAAAATATGAAGTTATGAAGTGTGTGGATATGATTTTTATTGTATTCGTAAAATGAGAGACACTCTATTTGAGTGTTATTTGAAGATTGGGGATTTATGAAGTACTTTTATTTTCAGATTTTTTATTGGATTGAAGTGTTCAATTGCGATGGCAGAAAGGGGTGTTAGGGAATCCCAATCTTGGTTCGATGATCGGGCATGACAGTGGGGTACAACAATTGAGTGAAATAGATTAAAGATAAAATGTTTGTTTTGTGATAAGTTGGTTAGTAGTGAAATTTCACGATTAAAACATCACCTCGCACGAACTAGGAAAGAATTTGCTCCTTGCATGGGTAGAGTAAGTAAATTATCAGAAGTCATTAAATGACAATGTTTACATATGATTGAGAGCATATATGAGAGGAGATAACATAAGGATTATTTAAAGATGTTTGAGGAAGCGATTGATGATGATATTGGATTGGGTGATAGTATTTCTTTTGATGGTAGGACAGAGATTGGTAGTAGTAGTTCTCGACCATCAATCAGGGAAAAGAGAGTTGTTAAAGATGTTGCAAGTGGAAGTAGTAGAAGATCAAGGAGTAGAGGAAGAGCTTCCTCTAGCTTACAATCATTTTTCTCACCTAGCACTACACATGGTGCTTAACATACAATTCGTACTGCTATAGCTTCAGAACAACTACATGAGTAGGCATACCTTACAATGGGCAGATGGTTTTATGATACATGCATTCTATTTAATGTAGCAAATAGTTTTTATTTTCAAGCAATGGCATATGTAATTGCTAACATTGGTTGAGGGTATAAGATGTCTTCTTATCAAAAGTTAAGATATAAACTATTAGATAAGATTATCCTTGAAGTGCAAGAATATTGTTTGACTTTGAGAGAGTCATGGAAAGAGTCATGGAAAGAGTCAGGATACACTATCATGGCAGACGGATGGACAAATAAGTAAGGAAAGACTTTATTAAACTTTCTTTTTTATTTTCCTAAAAGACTTATATTTTTTTAGATATCTAGATATGTCATATGAGGGGCATACTATAGAGGTCCTAAGATAAGAGTTTGATAAGGTGATATCTGAGGTTGAGCTAGAGAATGTAGTTCAATTCATTACAGATAATGCAACTAACTATAAAGCAATTGAGAATGAGTTAGCAGATACTTATGAGACTTTCTATTGGACATCATCTGCAACCCATTGTTTAGATCTCATCCTTGAAGATATTGGTGAGATGGATGAGATAAAGGTAGCAACTCAATGTTACCAAGATATCACCAAATTTATCTACAACCATGCCTTTATATTATGTATGATGAAGAGATATACATATGGTGCAGAGCTCCTTCGTACAGTTATAACTCAGTTTGTAACTAATTTCTTATATGTATATAATATTGTAAAACAAAAGCAAGTCTTGAAGAGAATGTTGTTAGAAAATTAGCCCCAGTGGCCCGGCCTGGTAGGCCCTGCTGGCATCCAGCCCCCTTCCCTTTCTTGCCCTCTTCTCCTCTCTTCCCCATTCTATTTTCTCTTATCTTCTTCTCCTCTCCTATGCCTCATGTACTCTATAAATAAGGCTTTCATGTAATAGATTTTCTCAAGCCTTTTATAACTAAATAATATTCTTTTTAATAGTGTGCCTTTGTTGCATATGCTTTATTATAGTCTTCTTTTCTAAGGCTTTTGCGAGTGATACTTTGAAGTAATATTCATCAACCTTCCATTGCCACATCGAAGCATCGTCTTCATTACAAATGTTCTCCTCACATGAGTAGTAACAATTTGCAGAGTTGCCTCAAAATAGAATAAATATAAAGTAAAATGAGATTTCAGAGACAGTCTTCTGGAGTACATTTTGGAATACATGTGTTAAACTATTGAGGATTACATGTCCTTAAGTGAAGGTTTTGAGATTGGTTAGCAAGGAGAAACCATCCATGGGTTATCTTTATGAAGCCATGGATAAGGCAAAAGAAGCAATTAGAAGTAATTTCAATAGAAGAAAGAGGGATTATGTGCCCGTGTATAACATTATAGATAATAGATAGAAAACAATTGCATCAGCTATTCATGCATCAGCTTATTACCCAAACCCAACATTCAGGTACTCAACAAACTTTAAAAGAGACGGTGAAGTAAATGAATGCATCATTGATTCTATAAACAGATTTATCCCTGATAAGAGTAGAGTAGATGTTACATCGATGGAGATCTATATTAATGCTCTTCACTTGATGGGTTTGTCTGTATTTAAGTTTCTTAAATTTTATATTTATTGAGGATTAAGTTCTTCATGTTTGTCTTTTTCTAAAGATGTTTGGTGGAATAGGTTTGGAAGTGATTGCCCAAACCTTAGAGATTTTATAGTAAGAGTTATGAGTCAAACATTTAGTGCAATGGGTTGTAAAAGGAATTGGAGTTTCTTTGAACACATCAACACAGAAAAGCGCAACAAGTTGGAACATAAGTGGCTCAATAACTTAGTTTTTATCCGTTGTAAAATGCGGCTTCGACAGAGGTAATCTTGTATTAGTTACTACTTAAAGATTCAATTCAATATTTTGTTTGACTTCAATTGACTAATTACTTATCTTTCTTTCTTACAGGCAATTAAATAGAAAAGAAAACCAATTTTAGCCAATAAGTTTTGATAATTTTGATATACTAGAGGAATGGATTATGGAAGATAATGAAGCAAATGCACTCCTAACCGAAGAAAACACTACATGGATTAATTTAGAAGGAGCACAACACCATCATCAAGGGGATAAAGATTTTGATTTTCAAGTAGAAGGTGGTAAGGATCTTCAATAAGGAGAAGATGAAGATTATTTAGTTAATGATTATGATTACAATGTGTAAATGTATTTTTTCTTCAAAATATGTAAATTTTTTTCAATTATTAAACGGTGAATGATGAATATGTACTAAACTTTTGCATTATATAAATTCTTTCCAATTATCAAAAGTTTTCTTGTTTTTTCTGGATTTTTTTTATTTTTACCAATTTTTTAGTATGAAATTACAATAAAGAACGATACGATACGTATCGTGGACCAAAACGATACACGATACGATACGCGTCAAACAACACTGGATGAGTCTAAGGAAAAAGTTAATAGGAAATTGGAACTATGGAGAGAAATGTTAGAAAGTAAAGGCTTCCGACTTAGTAGAACAAAGACCGAATATATGTAATGTAAGTTTAATCATTTGGGTACTTTAGAGGACTTAGAAATTAAGATTGCCACAAAATGCATCCCTTACAAGGAAAGTTTTAAATACTTAGGGTCAATTTTTCAAAGTGATTAAAAAATTAACGGAGATGTTATGCATAGAATTAATGTCGGTTGGTTAAAATGGAGAGGAGAAGTAGGTATTCTGTGTGATAAGAAGATATCATTAAAGTTAAAAGCTAAATATTATAGAGCATTATTTAAACATGTTATGTTTTATGGTTATGAGTGTTGGGCAGTTAATCATCTATATGTGCAAAAGATATCCGTAGCAGAAACGAATATGTGAGATGGATGAGTGGTCACACAAGGAAAGATCGTATACATAACGTTATTAGAAACAAATTGGGAGTAGAAAATAAGGAAAAATCATTTAATATGATTTGAATATGTAGAAAGACGACCAAGAGACGCTCCCGTAAGAAGATATGAAAAATTAGATTGTGAAAATGTTAAAAGAGGAAGAGGACAACCACAAAAGTGTTGAAAAGAAACTATAAAGAATGATCTAGTTTATATTGAGTTAAATGCTAGCATGGCACATGATAGGGTTATGTGGAAGCAAAGAATCCATGTAGTTGACCCCATCTAGTATGGGAAAAGGCTTAGTGGTTGTACTGTCGTATAGGCATAAAGGTTACATATCACAGTTTATTTGATATCAGGAAGCATCTCGATAACATGAAGTGAACAGTTGCAGAGAACCATTACAGTTGTACAATGTGTGATATCTCAGGGTAAATTGTGACCCCTCAAAAGGCTCCTATTTCCAGGGAAACAGCACCCTTCCCAGAAGCAGTTGCTTCTACATGGAGTTTGCAACTTTGCTCCATGGAAGTCATCCTCAATTCAACATAATCCATCAGTGGTCTGGGAAGTTTGAACTTGCTTCCTGGAAGCCAACTCCAACAGAATTCAGCAAGATATGAATCTGAAAAGGAAACAAAACCTAACCTCTTGTTTCATATCCACAACCTACCATTTAACAAATGGCTGCCCCAAGGCAATCGCATGATGTAATTATCCCAAACCTAGAATGGCAACAGTAGTCACAAATCTCATTTTGTGGAATATTTTGCAAATGAGAAAATCTTCAGAGCCATGAAAATATATTTTCCTCGGAAAGGAAAATCAAGGCAAATGAATAACTTATTAAAAATAATAAAATAGATTTAATAAGCAATCATTTTCCTGTTAACCTTAGTAACCAGAAAACCCATAACTCTTTTCATGGTTTTAACAAAAAATTGATGTTTAAACTTAAACGTGAGTCCCTGAAAAAATTAGCCTTTTCCAAACATCAGCAGGTTATAATAATATTGGATGTGAACTTTGGCAAATTATTGGAGAAAGAAAAATGTGAAAAGCTACTGCTATCTAGGGAATCATGCATTGCTGTATGCTGTTAGAAATTGTGAAACGTGAGTAAATAGAAACATATCAATCAACTAAAACCAGTCAAGACCGAAAGCAAGCCTTTTCCCACATTAAGTGGGATCAGCTATCCCATATCAATCAACTATAAAAAAAGCAATCCATCTACTTCTCTTATAAAAGAGAAGTTGGACACACCACTGTGGCAGATTTAGAAATGGCTGACACACAAGAGATGATAAAAGATGGGACCAAACTAACTTCTAGAATGAGGTGTTCTAGTATTGAATTAGTTACAATAGTAATAGTAATAGGATGGGTGACCTCCTAGGAAGTCCTCATGTTGCACCCTCTAGCCGACCCCATTTAATGTGGAAAAAGGCTTGGGTAAGGATAAGGAGTAATAGATGTTGGTGAAATATTCTGCATCTAAAGCACGATATGTACAGGATACTTTGCTCAGGCACTAGATGGATTTCATTAGCTTTTAACGAGCACTAAATATTGTAAAGACAAAATTTCAATCATAAAATTGATAACATATATTCTAACACAACCTCCGAATTGCACATACCCCTGCCTCTCCTTGAATAGGCTCAAAAAGGAATGCAGCAATCTTCTCCCCGTGAGCTACAAACCAGCAAAGCACCAAGTTAGAGCAACAACAGAAAATATCGAATTTAAGCAGATGAAATAAATCAGTCATGATAACTAATAAACTTTCAAACCTTTAGAGATTAATTAAATTAGTGATTTAACTACTAAATTTTGCAAACCTTTAAAGACTTGCTCAAGTTCATCTACATCACCAAACTTGACTTTGACGTGACCAGGTAACATTGGACCAAAACCACGTGTTGCTTCATTGTCACAGCTCATAGATATGACTCCTAAAGTACGACCATGAAAGCATCCACAACAAGAAACAATTATAGCCTGCACAGAACAGTTCAAAATAATTCAGTTCCAAAGGGACTTGTTCAATGAGAATATCTGAGGCTATGAGCAATCCTGAGATACATGTACTGAAATTGTTGCATCGTGCTAAGCTAGACAAAATATTTCTGCAACCGTACCACAATGTCTCGTCATTCTGTAATAGAGATGAGTAAAACTCAGAAAATTCAGCTAATTTTGTATGAGTTCCCATGTGAAGTTTATGCTGATATATCTACAAGAAAGTTGAACACTAGGCACCCGTAGTATATATTATTTGTTAGAATTCTAATAGTTGATAAGTTCAAAACCCATCACATATGCGAGCCAGTGGATCCAAATCCAATACAATCAGCTTCTTGAAGACCAATCATTTACTATTTGATAAGGAATGCTACAATTAATTGATAAAACTTTACATCGTTAGTTTACATGATACAATTGTTTGACTACTTAGTGGAAACAGTGAATACCAGTTGAAAGACAGTTTTAATCAAACTAGTTGTTATGTGCCATGAAATTTCAGAAGTTCTCCTGGAGAACTAGAAGCAGTGGCAGAAAGATCTAACCAATTTCAATCTGCCGAGCTGTTTAAACCCAGAAACTTGCATTAGAAGCCAAACTAATCTGCTGATGGTCAATAATAACAGTTTTTAGAATAGTTTGTGGTTCCCCTACATGATAAGCATAAGAGATCAACATATCCAGAAAAAGGAAAAGGAAAAGTAAATAAAAATGCAGACAATACCATCACCAAAAATTCCAAAGTCAATTCCCCTACCTCATTGTTTGGAATCTTTTTCTTTTCATAACCCCATTTCCTGGCCAGTTTTAGTGCTGTCTCCACACCTTCAGCTCCAGTATTCATGGGCAGCATCATGTCATAACCCAGAGTGCTTGAAATACATTCCGCCAGAAGCGGAAACTTGTCATTGTAGAAAGCTCTTGAGCTCAAAGTCAGCCTCTTCGCTTGTACAATCAATGCGTCTACTACTTTTGGATGACAATGACCCTATACCAGGCAACCGAACAAAGTAAGCAACTGGACCAATAAGACAGACAAAGCACCCCAACGTTCAACACTGAAATAAAAAAGGTGCGACACTCTACAATAGTCAAGTTCTCGGTTACATTTTAAGATAAGCAACTAGCCTATCTGGACAATGCCTGCCTCGCAGATTCTAACGAGAGCTAGTTTTCTCATATACATAACGAACTTATTGAACTCGATGAAAGATTGCAAGAAGCAATTAAACTATCAATGAAAACTGGGCTACGCAAAATAATCGTCAGAGAAGCACCATTGATTCTTGACACCAAGATACTTTATGCTGCTGAGATGGACCCCTTGACATAAATTAAACTTAAGCACGTCTCACTCGGTTAAAAATGAGCACGCCAAGTACAGTATCTAGAGCAAGTTGAGGGGAGCCACTAAAAAACCACGCATTTATCAGACGGTCAGGGTAATTAAGCAGATAAGGGCCATTATATTATTAAGATGGATGATCCACATGACTTGCACCAAAACAAGACAAGACAAAGTGCGACTTTTAATCTATTTCTTGTTTGGGCTTGTCCTCTAATGATTTAACCGAGGAGAAGACCTGCATAGTGGCATCTTCTCTTTCAAAGTTAATATTTTGACTCCATAAGGGAATCCCACGAAAAAGATGAGCAAAATAAGTAAAAGAAGAGCCATCAACCCCTCCACAAACAAAGATTATCGCCCAATGATAGCACTCAGTAAACAGAAAACCATCCTGTTGTTTGAAGAACGTATAACACCAGACAATACTTGAATTCATGAGAGATCCGTGAGAGATAAGCAGGTACCTGGTTAACGGCCGAATACGCAGATAGGAAATCCAAGTATCTGTTTCCCTCCGGATCCCAAACACGCGCCCCTTCTGCTCTCGAGAACACTATTGGTATTGGATGATAACTTTTCAGCAATATTTCGTTTTGAGGTCATTTAAGGAAAGGGATCAAGGAAGAAACACCAACAACGGAAGAAGGCGAGTTAGGACCAAAACGAAGAGAATGGTGTATATAACCGTAGCTGGACCAGATAAAAAGATAGAAGAAAAAGGGGATCAAAGGAAAGGAATGACAACGTACTTGTGGGCGCTATACTGGGACTCATAATTCATGAGTTGCTCGGATGCAGTAGGAGACATCTTCTTGAGCGTTTCGAGGTTTCTACTGAAGATTTTCGTTATCAGATTCGTTGCCTGCTTCCTTGGAGCACGAGAGATGGCGGGCAACATGAGTCTCTCTCTCTCTCCTCTCCCCCCTCCTCTCTCTCTGTGAAAGCGGGGAGATCAACACACAGAATTAATAGGAAATCTTACTAGGAGGTTGTAAACCACAGAAAGGGTCAGAATAAATGGAGGGCTAGCGGGTATCATGAACATGACAATGTAAGAGAGAGAAAGAGGGAGAGAGGGAGAAAGAGAATGCCGTTACAGTAACGACAACTTGCTCACAGGCCAATGTTATGTTTTCTTTTTCTGGCTCAAGTCAGGCCAATGTTATGTTATTCTGTGGGAGAAGGGCGAGAGAGGTGTTGGTAAATGCTAATGTCGTTCTGTTCTGACCTCCAGGCTCCGACTGTAAAAGCAGCATTGAGAGAGTGTGAGAGAGAGAGAGAGAGAGAGAGATTTTAGTTAAATGATTGTTAACGACATCTTTTCCTAAAACTAAATCAAAACATAATCAAGTATTGTCAGGTGTTAATTGATTGTTAACGACCTCTTTTCCTAAATCCTTTTCCCTTGCTCCCATTGCGTGCTCGACTTACAACTGACATTTATGCTATATATATATATTATATATATATATATATATATATATATATATATATAGAGAGAGAGAGAGAGAGAGAGAGGGGGAGTGGATGTGGTACATAAACTTCGTTCATCCCAAGTATACTTTATCATTTTAGTCATTCCATCTTTGAACAGTTGAAATGTTAAAATAAAAAATATTTAATATATATAATACATTAAATATGCTAATTAAAAAATGTTTGAATAGATTAGACATGAATGAGGGTTTGACTAGAAAGAGATAAGCACAGTATTTAATCATGCAGGATCACCTATTTGATATAATTTCATCATTAAAGAACTTAAATTTTCAGATTTATAGATCTTTTTTGTTTTAAATAATTTTAATAGTAATGACAATAATTTTGATTGATAAAAAATAGTTTAGAAATATGAAAGAGTAATGAAACGTAAGGAAGGATGATAACTGATGGTGTGGTGGAACCATGTCAAATAGGAGATATTCACTACTATATACAATATTTTATTATGCATTTAGATTTTCTTCTTTCTCTCTCCTTCTTTTTCTGTATGTGTGGAGAGAGTGTGATTGAATCGTACTTATTATATATATTAACATTATCATGTATTCTTTTTTTCAAAAATTCTTAAAACTTTTAAATTATACTAATATTAAAAACCAATGAGTTAGTATCATTGAGCGTATTAGTAATGTGTAGATTCTATTTTCACACACATATAAAGAGAGAATAGCGCAGAAAGGGTCCCACTAGGTGAGCGAAACGGTACCACCTTCAAGAACGCATGAGTATTCGTGCCAGTGTGCATTTCCCGGAGCAAAGGTTTGGTTTCCTGGGGCACCGCGGACACAGTTTTCCTAAAAACAAAAGGCAAACAGGAGAGGTTCTCCCGTCGGCTTATATGCTGAAAATGAGCCAGACCATCACTAACTGTTTAACCGCCATAAGCATCTGCCCATGTAACTCCTCCTTTTTGAAGATGGGATTTAAGTTAAAAGCCATGACATTTCTTTCTCGCTAGCGCGCTCATTTCTACATAAACATATCGCTTTCCAATATAAACGACTGAAACTATAATAAGAAGACGGTGCTACATGCTTGTACAGTTCACACATCCTGGAACCGGTTTTCAAGAGGGGGGGAACGCCACTTATAATTGGTGCACTTTTCGAGTTCTTGCGATCTCCTAAGTTTCACAATGTTTATCTCTTTATTACATACATGCAACGACGGATCTAAATGAAGGGATGAGAGCCTCTCTTGAAATTTTGAAGTTTTAGGGTAAAATACATATTTTACAGTGATGCTTCAACCCCGACACGATAAAATGTGTCATCCCCTGCAACACTATTTTCTAGGAGAAATAGAAGCCTCACACGAAATTTTATGGTAAAATACATGCTTTACAGTGAATATTCATGCTTCACCCCTAACACAATAAAATGTGTCACCTCTTCCAAAACTGTTTTCTAGATCCGCCGCATTCTAACCATTCGGAGTGTGAAAATTAGACGATGCTTTGGGGTACCTGATCATAGTTGCACAAAGGAGCATCTCTCTCCCTCTCTCACACAGAGAAACAGGCAATTAGACTAAAGATCGTTGCACTTCCAAAACCAATTTCCTGGCACCTTGTTTGCTGAGATCTTTCTCGATAGTTGGATACAAAATACCGAACCCGTCCGGCTACAATCACAAACTGGTACTAGGAAGCAAAACATTAGTTCATTAACACGGCATTGAGACGGCATTTCAAGCACTTGAAAAGAGTTTGTCAAACTAGCAATTCGCACTAAAACGGGATTTTTAAGCCGGCCATCGACGTACAAAATTTTTCTAGAGCCAAAAGGTATGCATGTACTAAACCAAGTTAACCATGCACGTGCTTTAGCGTTTTGTGTGCTCAAGTGCATGCATGCAAAATTGTCCTTTCAAGTGGCCAAACTTGTGGTATATCACTATAAGCGCTTGGTATTGAAAGCCCAGGTACCACCAAGAAACATAATAATGGTGCACGAGGAGGGTCCCCCATCCACGGGCAACCCAGACATGGATTCACAGGTATGAAGGATCTGAAACTGCAGATCATCAACTGAGAGAGGCCCAAGCTATAGCCGGAGTTGTAGAAACCAACGAGGACAATCACATAGAACTTAGAAACCAAGATGCACCACGAACTTAAGATATAGCCACCGGCCACATCTCCATTTTACAAGCAAATCCGACTCTACTGAGCAAAGATTTCTTCCAGTCAACAATATAACTTCTGGCTACAACCTGGTTTATGCAACTTTCACAAAAAGCATTCCAAAACAAATAACCATCACAATCGTACCTTTTTTTGTACAAGGACCATACATTTTTACATTACAATCTTAACTCCGTATGAAGATGGTACTGTCCCATGATTTCCCGATCCTGACCCACAAGGCGACTATCACTGGAGGAAATTCAATTACAAAATATGGTAGAAAAACTGACGGTGTCAAAAACTTCAGTCTACGACCGATTAGAAGTTTACCAGCCATCTCATCTTTGTGAAAAGAATGGGTTTTCCCTAAGAAGAAAAGAATGGGTAACTCGACTCTCTGAGGCATGAAACTCTAATTGAGTTCAATGACTCCAGAGAAGTTGAGCTTGAGCAGCAGAGCAAAAATAAAATGTGCTCAAACATATAGAGTGAGAGCAGAAGCATCCCTCAGAATACCATCTCATTGGTCTCACCAACCCGGGGATTACCCTCAGAGTCAGCTCATGAGTCCTAAAAGAATATGCTCGAGTTCTAAATCACAAAAAGTGAACACGCCAAACATTCTGAGCGACTTCAAAGTAGGGCATCACAAGCTTTGAGCCCCAAGGACGGCAGGAAGTTTGTTAAGATAAAAGGATAGATAAAATCAGGAAAATAAACCGAGATAAGAATCAAATTTTGACACAAGCATCCGATAGAGCACGCTAAGACAGAAGTCAAAAAACCTCTGTAAGAAAACAAGCTTTAGGAACTAGAAGGAAACACAAGCTTGTTATGTTTACGGTAGACCGTCAATGGAAGCTTCTTCAACAGCTAAAAGGAAGGGCAAGAAGCATGCTCAGTCCTGAGGTGTATACTATACCGGGCCAACTTTTGGACAAGTAAACAAAGCGTGCTCCTGCATCCTTTAAGCCATGATTGTTGAATACCATAAGGGAGGCGTCTAAAGTGCCTAGCGAATCATCATATTTCCAAATTTGAACAAAATCTCGGATTCTCCAGGCATAAACATCATGCCCAGGGAAAGGAATTAAATTTGGCTAATCAGTTCATGATTTCCCAAAAGAAGGAACCTATACACAAGGTACAGAAGAACTGATTGCTGTGGGAAAAAAACACGGTATGAACAGCAAGCAGGCTGAACAAAGCATGAAAATGAGAGAGCAACCTTTCACATGAGCACATCAATGAGAACATGAAGAAAAGTAAGAGCACAGTTAGGCATGTACCAGTTTGAAAAGAGTAAGAAACAAAGCCACAATGCAGGAAGAATGATTCTACGAATCCTAAGACATTGATTGGAGATATATCCTTTGTGCATAGAAAGAGAAACCTAAGTACCAGCTATGATCCTTCATCTTGATAGACAAGGGAGAAGGAAAAAGATGTATGAACAGAGACACTTAAAGGCTCTAGCCTTAATCTTCTCAGGGGGGGAAACAAAGCCAAAGGCTGATAAAACAGAAAAAAGACCCCTGAAGGATGATAGTGAACCATGTAAAGGGAACCACTCCAAATTGAGGAGGCTTCTACGGTAGTTTAAGTGGCCATTATGAATGCCTGAAGCAGGTTTTCAGCTGTCCGCTTCTGCTCTGGCGTACCAGATATTTGCGCAATGCGATCTGAACGAAAAGTCTTGGACTCCACAATTTCTATCACTGCACCAGAAATCTGGAAAACCAACAATCCGTAGAAAAAAATCATATCAAACAATAGAAATTCCATTAAAAAAGGTACAGTTTGCCATACTACTAATTTACAAGCTTCTAGGAAAATTCAAAAGCATAACCTTGATAAAGTTAAAACCCTGGCCACAAAAGTTTGAAATTAGTTGTCGACCTTCACAAGAATGATGTCACACCATTAGCAGTTTTGACAGTGTCAGAGCGCCAAATAAAAGAAGAAAATTCTACCAAACCAAACCAAGACTTTCCCACATTGAATTGGGCCAGATTCCAGATCTCCATTGAGCTCAATCTCAAGTCAAATAGAATTTATCTCTGAAATAGCAAGATCATGTTTTATTGTTCCGAATCCAAACATTTACTCTTAGTGCAACCTTAGAGAGCAAAAGGCCTGGCAGATCCCCAATTACAACATGGGGGATACACATTCGCATAATATACTTTATAATGGTACAAAGTAAAAAAATCAAATGTATAGGCAAAAGTAAAACAATATAAAAGCAAATAGTGAAACGGGTTTTGTGTGGACATCAATGATGAAGATTGAGGACTACAAGCATAAGCTGGCAACCAAGTCAGTTGAAAGATGAGCTACATACAGGATGTGAATAACAAAAGCAATCTAGAAACAACAAAATCAAGTTAATCAGACAGTTGTTAAGTTTCAACAATAGAAACTGCACGGAAGGCACATGTACATGCACAAAGAGTACATATCGATAAGCCCGAACAAACAGTAACATGAGATAGGCAAGAAAAGGTGCATGCACGTGCACACAAGTTCATATTCATATGCACAAAAAAATGAGATAGAGACCAACCTTACGAATATTTGTAATATTTGCTCTACCTTTTCCCATGACTTTCCCCATTGCACTTCCAGGAATAACCATCTCCGAGCTTGTCGATAGCCTGTAATAATACAAATCCAATCAGCACAAGAAGATATAGAAATAGAAAAAGAGAAGCCAACAGTCCACGGATCAAAAGAAACCCACCCTCCATAAGATGTAGGTGTGGATGATGAAAGTGATCCATAACCATTGTCACCACCCTTCACACAACAAATAAAGGCAAAAACAAGATTGAGAAGTGGCAGCAGAAACATCAGTCATAATTCAAAAAGAATCCACAAACTAGTCCTTAAGCTGAACAATGTTTTTATGGTAAATAAAAAATGCCGTAGATATCAATCACATGCAGAACTTTAAACCTCAAGAACTCGAGAATTCCTAGAATGATTAATTTACCTGATATGACCCATAACCATGAAGAGCAGAAGAAGTGAGCATGCCTAATCCACTCCCAGATTCAACCCTTGTGTTATAATTTAAAGGAGCCGCAGAGGGGACAGCTGGGAATGTTGAAAGTTTTGGAACACTAGAATAAAGGGGATCAGAACCTGCACGATCACCATCCTTATCTTTGAGTACATCGTTCCTTAACCTTAACACAATCTGACCAAGGGCATCTCTTACACAACCAACTGCACCAGAAACCTAAATAAAAGTAATTGGTCATTCTCCCTTCAGAAAATTGATAAATGAAATAGACACAGCTAAATATAAACAAAGACAAACCTCAACTAGTTCTTCATCATCGGCAGCACATTTTGGCTTCTCCCCTTTGGAGATACGAATGTCAGCTTTTGTTTTTTTGCGCATTTCATTTATAATGGACCCACCCTTTCCAATAAGACACCCAATGACCTTACTTGGAACAAGCATACGCATAATAACATTCTCATCATCATCATCATCAGAAATGTCATTGATCTTCCCTTGCAAGAGCAGGACAGCCTCAACGGAAACTGATTTTACATCCTCAACAGACTGCAGCATGTCATATACCCAACATGTAAACCACATAAGCATCCAGAGTGAAAAGCAAAAAACAACTGAAAATAGCAATGCAGCCTAACCTCCGTAGTGCTTATGGTGATGACACACTCATCACAGTTTCCCTTGAGGTCATCAACATCAATACGAGCACCAGTTACCTGCCTGAGATTTTTTATGGAGGTCCCACCTTTGCCAATAACACGACCAATTTTATCAGATGGGCATAGCACCCGAACTACTAGTTCCTCAGAATGAGCAGAACCACCATATCCAGAAACAACAGGAAGAGAAGGATACAGAGGCCACTGGCTCCCTCCATCAGCAATATAACCATGGAGGTCAGATAAAGGTGGAGCAGAACCAACTACAGGTGCGAGAGATCTTGGTGGAAGGCCAAGAGGATCAGCACTCGGATAAAAAGCACCACCACTATAAATAGGCATGTCTGATGGGATAATGATGGGGGCAATTTCTGTAATGTCTGGGACACTAGTATCCAGAGGGATCTCCTCTTTTGGTGAGAACTTGTACAAGATGGATGACACTGCATAAAGAGCACTCTTAACTGCCTCATGATCAGCTGTAATCTGATACCATGGAAGCATGTCATTTGTTGAAGCACGAAAGGAAAATTAACACATAAAAGAAGAGACTTAGTGGCTAATAGCCTAATAGATCCGTGACACCATTGGAATTATGTAAAGGGGGGGGAACCTCAATGGGATGCACATGATTTCCTTTAATTAAGCATATTCTGTTTGTACTAAATCATGATGATGCAGGAACCTTAGTTATGGTAGTAAATCCCCTTCTTTTGGGTACATAATTCCCTTGTTTTACGTGATTGGGTTAAAGACAAAATCGGCATTTGACGCGTCATCCTCTCTACAACCTCAACATGCAACTTCAAAAATAACACGTTAATGACAATATTCATAGGATAACTTCCAAGGACATACAACTGTATCCAGTAATGAGTAAACCAAGAAGTTGTGTGATCCTAGTGAAGTAAATAATGGCTAATGAATACATAACGGTCAAATTGTTATCTCAACCTTACTACAAAGGTTAGAGTATGCCCAATCAGTGTTGTTTGTAGCTTATCATAACCCTTATATTTTTTCTCATGATAAGATACACCCATATCTTATCGTGAAAATTTTTAAGAATTATTTTAAAATCAAGGAAAAAAAATTATAAAAAAGTGTTATGAATCAAAATAAGTCGCATAATTTTAAAATTGTATATATATTCATAATTAGCCTACATTATTATTAAATCAAAGCAAAGAAAAATAAAGGTTCATACATACATATATATATACACACACACGCGCTCATAAAGAAAAAGTAGAAAACACTGATTTAAAAAATGCCACAAAAACTATAAAATAAAAGAAAATAAAAGTTTATATCTCAAAACATCAACTCATGCTCCAAGACCCATGTCGCCTGACATGGGTTGTATCGTATATTTAAAGTTGTATTGCACAATATGGCCCGATACACTTACTTGGCGATAAAGTCGTGTATCGATATGGACTGTATCATACAATATGAACCGATACACACAACATCGTAACCAATATTCATTGGTCAGTCGATTCATCTCCCCTTTGTAATGGGAAAGTTGCCACTGCAAAACATAATCTTTGCAATTATTTGTTTGCACATTAACCAGAAATTGTTTTGAAATGTCTTAAATTCCATTTATTCTCAGCTTCCAGCAACAATGTCACTCTTCCACAAGTGCAAAAGAATCACCCCCGAGAGTGCAAGCTAAGGAACGCAATAAACAATTGTTATCCGTATTACACAATATCGTAGGATACAACACTTTGTATCACAGAGTGTTGTGTAACGTGTGATATGGCATTGTATCACACGATACGACTAGAAACCCTTATACAAAGGGTCCCTAGCCAAACAGAAACCC
Organism: Brasenia schreberi; assembly: GCA_036023115.1. NCBI lineage: Eukaryota > Viridiplantae > Streptophyta > Magnoliopsida > Nymphaeales > Cabombaceae > Brasenia > Brasenia schreberi. The sequence goes on from JAYKKT010000088.1 coordinate 24,039,144, forward strand.
GTGTTTTTATGGGTGGCTTCTTTTGAAAGCTCCTTCCCATGGCTCCCCCCTCCTTGGTGTTCAAGGCTCTAAAAAAAAGTGTTTTGTGGCATCCGTGCAAGGCTCCCAACCCGTGTTGTAGGTATACATTTTAAGCTTTTCGAATTTTTTGTATTTATTGTTTTTTTGGTATTATTTGAATTTTTTTTTTAATGACAAAAGTTATGAAGTGTATGGATATGATTTTTATTGTATTCGTTAAGTGGGAGACGCTCTATTTGAGTGTTATATGAAGATTGGGGATTCATGCTAGGGACTCCCAATCTCGATCCAATGATAGATTGTGACAGTGGGGTAATGTTGTTAAGGGACACATTAAAGATAAATATTTGTTTTGTAAGAATGTGATTTAGTCATAATGTGGTTAGTAGTGGAATTTCACGATCAAAATATTACCTAGCAGAGACTAAGAAAGAAATTGCTCCTTGCACGGGCAGAGTTAGTGGCAATGTTTACATGTGATTAAGAGCATACATGAGAGGAGACAACAAAAGAATGATTTAGAGATGTATGAAGAAGAGGATGATGTTGTTGAATTTGGTGATAGTATTCATTCTGATGTTAAAAGAGAGGTTGGTAGTAATAGGTCTCGACCATGAACCAGGAGAAAGAGGGTTATTGAAGATTTTGCAAGTGGAAGTAGTAGAGGAAGAGCTTACTCTGGTATATAGTCATTTTTTCCAACTAGCACTACACATGGTGCTCGACTTAGAATTTGTGTTATTATGGCTTCAAAACAATTACATGGGCAGAATCGCCTTGGAGTGGGCACACAGATGGACAGATAGACGAGAAAGGACTTTGTTAAACTTTCTTTTCTATTGTCCTAAATGATTTATGTTTTTGAGATCTCTAAATATGTCAGAGGAGAGTCATAATGTAAAAATCTTAAGGCAAGAGTTTAATAAGGTAATACCTGAAGTTGGGCTAGAGAATGTAGTCTAATAAGTTTGATAAGGTGATATCTGAGGTTGGGCTAGAGAATGTAGTCCAATTAATTATAGATATAATTATAGATAATGAAGCTAATTATAAACTTTCTATTGGATACCATGTGAAGCCCATTGTTTAGATCTCACCCTTAAAGATATTAGTGAGATGAATCAGATAAAGGTGCCAAGATATCACCAAATTTATATACAACCATGCTTTTGTATTATGTATGATGAGTAGATATTCAGATGGTACATAGTTCTTTTGTGTAGCTGCAACTCGGTTTGCAACTAATTTCTTATTTGTACAAAGCATTGTGAAACAAAAGCAAACCTTAAAAAGAATGTTCTCCTGAGACGAGTGGCAACAATTTGCAGAGTTGCCTCAAAATAGAAGAAAAAGATTTCAGAGATAGGATTACATTTTGGAATGCATGTGTTAATCTATTAAGAATTACATGTCCTTTAGTGAAGGTTTTGAGATTGGTTGATAACGAGGAGAAACCATCTATGGGGCAGTTATACAAGCACTCAATCAGCATTGTCAGATAATTTTGACCAACTCTTTTCTTGAATTCCAGCTTTTTCAGCTAGCAAATTTACCATGATCGGTTCTCTTTTGTTCAAAACTAAGTATTCTGACCACAAAATAATGTTCTTATATCATGATATGTAAAATATATGCACTTAAGGACATATATTAGTGAAGTGCATCAGAAGAAACAACAAAGTAAAACGAAATTTACCAATAAAGGAAGAAAGACAGCAGGCCACGCAAACACCACCAAGTCATGAAATAAGAAAAAACAAACAGCCTAAAGTCATATGCAGATGAACATATCATGGTCTACCTGAACAAAGTTATCAAAAGTCATTGCACAAGAATGAGTAAGGTCAGTGGGATCCTTGGGAGTGACTTTGATGTTGGCACCTGTCTTGCTCCTCAGCCTCTTTATTGTAGCTCCAGATTTCCCAATCACATTCGCAGACTGACTGGCCGGCACAAGCAAGTGAGCTGTTACTTTCAGCTTCCTCTCAGAATCCCCGGCCACTTCCAATGCATTGACTATTGCGGAATGTAGCCTCAGAAGACCATCCTGAGCAGGGCAAAGGATCTTCTCCTCATCATCATCCATGTGAGTCTCCTTTTTCTCCTTCACATGGCAATAAACAGTAATCACCCTCTCATTTGCACCAGGAAAAGGGTCGACTACCTTGATTTTTGCTTTACTTTCTTGCCTAATGGAGTTTATTACTTTACCACTCTTACCAATTACACTTCCAATGACACCATCAGGGCATAGAATCCTATAGATTACCAATTCCCCATCAGATGATCCCTCTTTGTTTACAAATCTTCGTTTTTGATCGGATCCACCATCCCTTTGTGGGTTTGGTCGCTTTCCCGTCTCGCCCATCTAAGACACAAAATTACCAACAAAATAAGGAAAACGAACGGGAAATCCATACTGAGATCAAGACATCACAATGCGCAAGAAGATATCTAAAGAAATTACCACGTCTTGACAATTGCATGTGAACGAACTTACGATATTTATCAAGCTTATGAAGAGAAGGTGAAACGCGATAGTCAAGCAAGAAACTCAAGAACAGCAGGATACATCAATCACGGCTGTAGGGAAAAATGGTTTTTTCACATAGATTGGCGAAGGAGGAATCCATACGAAAGGATACCTAACAGATAACTAAACAGAACAGAGATCATCCAAAACTCTAGAATGCAATCGAATACACAAAGCCCCAGAGAGAGATAAAAGAGTAATAGAAAGCAAATGATGGGGATACGGTCTTGGAGACCGCAAATAGTGTTATTTCATAGAAACCTCAACATACTGATGAAGAAATAGGACGGAGAAAGGGAGAGAGCAGAGAGAGAGAGGTGGTTCGGAAACCGAATACACGTCGCAAAACCATAAAAGATAAGAAACCCGCAAAAACCGCTGGGAAAATCCATGAAGCCCTTCGTCATATACGAAGAAAATGTCCAGAAAACAAGAGGGAAAGGAGAAAAACAGAAGGACCAAAAGATGACGAACAAAAAAAACGCAGCGGAAAGCGCCCCCAAACCAAAGCAACAACGAACAGGAAATCAGAACCCCACCAAGGAGGAACCTTTAAGAACAGAAACCTCGAGAAAAAGCGAACACCATCGACAGGGACAAACCCTCGCATTGAAGAAAGACAGGAAAGGAGATAGCTCGTACCTCAATGGATAACAGAAAAGGCGACGGAGTGAAGGGAGGAACTGACGATGGGGAGAGAGGGGAGAGAGAGAGAGAGAGAGAGTTAGGGTTACCGCCAAGCTACGTCGAGGTACGAGTGCAGTCAACTTGGATGCGGATCTAAGTGCGATCTGGTTATATTGGTTTTGAATCCGGATCCGAATTACGGGGGCTAAACTAAATAGAAACCAAAAGTTGGGTTGAGGGGGTTGAGACTCGAAACTCTGAGGCGTACTAACGAAGGATTCCCCAAGTCCAGGGGAAGAACTACTTTGTTTGAAGTTGAATGTCTTTCACTCTCACTGGGAAACGCTTCACACACTCGAAGAGAACCACTTTGTATCTGGTTTGATTTCGACTTGAGAAGTAGATGACATCTACACAATATTCTGGCTTTCATATTTCATATACTTCTTGGGTAGTTGTAGTGTTATCCATCTTTGACAGTCATTCGCCCATCATGACATACTGGACTTCTTTACTTGTTTCCATTGCCTTGCAACATCATAATCTTGAAAGCAAAATCCATGCTAGGTCATCTACTTTCCTCTTGGTTTTTGATGATTGGTAATACCAGCTGTTATGATTTGCTTATTTCAACTCTTTTTCTTTTCAGGGTCGGTCGCAATTACCCTTATCTACAGACAAGCAACTTCTTCTCTGTAAATTTTTTTTGGTATAGGAGTTGCCCAATAGGTAGGTAGGTGTGAATGGAGGCATCTTTCATTTTCAATTCCGTCGAGATTTGAAGAATATTTTTACTTAAAGATAACAAAGAACTCGCTCCATAAATCAACTTAAACCTTATCCTGTAGTTTGCACAAGGTTATACCTATTATCTGGCTACTCCAAATGCATATACTGACTTTGGAATGAAGGTTACTTCTTTGATTTTGATACAGAAGAAAAAAGGCTTGGAGAAGATGAGGATCTTCTAGTGAAATTCGACTGAACACACTAGAGCAAATCCTTTAGATAAGTTACCCTTGAACCTACTTCCAATTTAAATGTCTTACATCAAGTATGACGCTAAGTGTGGTGCCTTCAGCTCGACTTGAAATGTGGCTTTATGAGGACATCTATTTTCCCCGGGTAGATAAATTTGTAACTACTTGTTCGCCATCTTTGGCATCTTTCCTTGAAAACATGGCAGGAATACTGGTCAGATGGCACTTCTTTATATGGCTAAGAAAAGCTCCATTTGCTTAACCGATCTCTCTACCTTTTTAGGTGATTTGGGATGCTATATATGTCATTCTTTTTTATTTGTGGAAATGACATATCATTCTAATTTTCAGGAAACCTTCATTTCCTATCCAAAAAGAGTTGTATGGACTTCTCATAACCCCTTGAGCAAGATTCTCAGATTGGATGTTGATAATAAGATCGGCCCTCAATAGGTCGAATCTATATTAATAGAAAAGGAAAAGATTCTCCTTATCTGAGAGTCATTCCTTTTTCTTTTACAACTACTTTGACTTTCATGAGACATCCACACTTTTGCTTCGATAGTATCTAAATAGAATTTAACCGATTTGATTTCATTTGTCTTACACTATAGAAACATTTTTTTGGTTTCCTTTCCATTAGTTCAGATTTCGTCATTTGAGAAAACAAGATATTTGCCACCTATCTGTTCTTTTGTGAAGCTTCCTTGTCACCCGTTAGATAAGATTAGATACAATCTTGTTTTTAAGGATGTTTGCGAACTTATTTTCCAAAACCCTCTTCACACACTTCTATTTCTTTATTTCTGTCTTCCTCACTTTCATTCTTGCTTTCTTCCTTCTGCCAGCTTTTCAAGGAAAATGTTGTTGAGTCTGTCATTGCCTCTCCTTTTACTTCTTCATCAGAAAACTCAACCTTTCCATAAGCGTTTCTAATTGAAACACAATTATATGGTTGAAACAGCTTTCTCATTCTTTGTCATTGTCTGTAACATCTCAATCTTCCTCTATGTCTATGTCTGACAACTCAAATATAAACTCGATTTGCTTCTGAGCTCTACATGGTCATTTGTCTGCATAATAACCCTTTTGTTTGCATGCATAGCGTGGATCATCTTTTTGCTTTCTTCTGAAAATTTTGCACAATTTAAAGGTTTGTCGCCTTTTAACTCGACGAAACCCCAAAAAGAAAAGGCCCCGTGGATAATAGGGGAAATTTCAACGGAATCATGGAAAGTAGTGAAAGTCAGGAAACACAAGGCAGAAGTGGCACATGCAAGAGTTCAGAGAAGCAATCAGTTTTTGTAGATTGAAGGATGTAGGCAATGAAGGATACCCTTTTACCTGGAACAACAATAGAAAGGGAGACGCTAATGTCCAAGCAAGGCTAGACACGTTCTTTGCAAATCTGATATGGAGCAAGAGATACCCTTATGTGAAGATAAGGCACTTGGTTTCCTTGCATTCAAGCAACAGTCCTCTGTTAATGATTTCTGATAAAGTAGTAAATGAACACTTGTTTTTCCCAAGACAAAAACCTTTCAAATTTGAGAATATGTGGCTAAGAGAGGAGGACATAGAGGAAATTATTTGTAGAGGTTGGTGAGTGCAGGAAAGGGCCCATTCAATTGCATTAACGCCCAAGAAGATTAGGAAGTTTACGCAAAAACTAATGATATGGAATGGTCAAAATTTTGTCCATGTGGGAAAACAGATTACTGAGTTACTGAAAGAGCACGAATAATGCACACCAGGCTGGCTACTACAGAAAATATCAAGAATATATTGAATGAACCTCTTAGATGGGAAGAGATCACATGGAAATAAAAGTCTCAAGTATAATGGCTTAAGGAAGGCGACTCCAATTCAATATTCTTTCATGGTAGAGCCTCAACCAGGAGAAAGAACAAAATTGTAAAGTTAAAGGACATGAATGTGATAATCGAAGAGGACCAAGAAGAAATAGAGCAAGTAATCTTTGAAGAGCTTTCTCAGAGCTCTATGCCTAACAACTTGGAGAAGGCTTTTTGAGATAGGTTCCCACAACTAGGTGAAAAAATGTTACATTTCCTAAACCTTCCTTTCAATAGAATGGAGGTTAAAGAGGCCGTGTATCAGATGGGACACGACACAACGCCATGGAAATTGGGGTGTCATTATCAAGATATAATGGCACAATTCAGACACATTTTCCTACGCAACATGGTTTACAAAATCATTAGCAAGATTATGGCCAACCACATTAAGGTGATTCTTCCTTTCTTATATCTCAATCTCAAATTCCTTTTGTGCATAACAGGCTAATTATGGACAATGTGATTATTATGTATGAGACTATTCATGCATTAGAGAATGTAAGAAGAGGGAAAGCAAGATATTTATCCATGAAATTAGACATGAGTGAAGCATATGAAAGAGTAGAGTGGTGTTTTTTGAAGAAACGGTGAAAAGAATGTGATTCCCACCTCTGTTGAAAGCAAGAATTATGGGTTGTGTGTCCTTGGTTATATTTTCAATCCCTTTAAGCGGCTTCTTGGGAAAGGAACTCACACCACGACCAGGGCTACGACAAGGTGATCTATAATCCCCATATGTACTGAAGTGCTCTCATCTTTATTACATAATGTTGTTGGAACGAATGATATCATTTGCCCCCAGAGTGTATAGAGAAGTTCGAAGAAAATTGCATTATTTTTTGCAAATGACCACTTACTATTGGTGAGAGCTAATGAACATGAACTTGAAAAGCATGTATGCCTTTTGGAAATCTATGAAGCAACCTCATGACAAAGAATTTTCTAGGATAAGTCCATTATGTTTAGCGCAAACACACCCCAAGCAATCCAAAAAAATGGTAAAGAGTGGAATCAAGCAAATAACACTGTCAGAGAAGTATCTTGGCTTGTCGACCATTGTCACTAGGTCCAAATAACTCTTTCCAACCAATAAATGAGAGGATGTGGAAGAGAATTTAATGGTGGAAGGAAAAGAAATACTTATTAAAGTTATTGTCAAGGCGATTCCTACCTACTCAAATGAATTGTTTCAAACTACATTCTAGTGTGAGAAACTAGAGAGGATGATATCTAGCTTTTGGGAGGGATACGGTATCGAGACTACAGAAATGCACTCACTGCCTTTCATGGGATAAAAGCATGGGCGAGCTGGGCTTCAGGGATTTGGAAGTCTTGAACGAAGCTATGCCAGCAAAGCGAGCAATGAAAATTCCATAGTAGCTAGAGCTTTGAAAGCGAAATACTTCCATTGAGGTTATTCATGAATGCTAAATCAGGATCCAATCCATCTTATACATGGAGAAGCATCATGAAAGGAAGATCAATATTAGAAGGGTAGATTTACAAGATGGGAGGTGGCGACACTATAGATATCTAGGAAGACCCCTAGATTCCCACTGTGGGTAAAACAAGATTGCAGGAGCCAAGAATCAGTTTGATGATATTAAGATGTTGAATGATCTCATAGATACTACAGATCAAGGACGGCGGTAGAAATTGGAGCTAATTAACAACATTTTCTTGGAGCATGAAACACAATCTATATCGAGTGTACCTCTAAGCAATACCTCTAGCCCTGACTCTGCGAGCCGGCTACCAAATCCCAAAGGAAACTATTCAGTGAAAAGCAGATATAAATTAGCTTGGAATATGGTGATTGAGCAGAGAATTCAGAAGGGGCGGACGGCATATGAAAACGTTGAAACTTTAAACAAGGTATGTCATTACCGAAATCAGTGTGGAAGCTAAAAGTGCCGCAAAAGTGAGGATCTTTATGTGACATGTGTGCCGTAATATCTTGCCTACACAAGAGAGATTAAGAGAGAGAGAGAGAGGTATTAATGCTAATAACCTCTGTTACCTGTGTAATGCAGGTCAAGAAAGTGTTGGACGTATTTTTAAAAGATGCCCCTGTACATTAGAGACCTTACCCCAACAATTGAAAGTGGTAATAGTATAGTGTTAGAAGAGGGAGTTCGTTGGAGAGCGAAGGTGATATTTGGTTTTAGAGAAATAAAACTAGACAAGGTACAAGACACCAATCCCCAAACTCAACTTTGCAGGAGGTGTTATTCCAACTGAGAAGCCTCAAAAAAGCCAGTTATGGCGAAATAAATGGTACAGGAACATCAAGAAATATAAATACATGGCCAAGGCTCCCAAAGGAGTTCACTAACATCAATGTTGATTTTGCTTCAACACTTAAGAACAATGTAATGGGGTTTGGAGCAGCTCTCAGGGACCACCAAGGCAAATTTATTGCAGGCGAAGCCATCCAAAGAGCAGATCGAGCAAGTGCATGTAAAGGGGAACTATTGGCCATTAGAGAAGGCTTACTTTTTGCTTGGACCAGAAAAAAACGAGGTTTGCCCTAAACTGAAGCTCTCGATCTAGCTGGCATTGCATCCATCACTCCCTCTCGACTATTCTCGTTTTGGGTACCTTCTCTTCCTCATTTTATACTTCGTTCTCTTCTTTTTCCCCTTCTTTCATCTCTTCCTCTTTTCTTCTCCTTCTCTCTGTCTTGTGTCCAAAAAACTAAAGGGGTAACGTAATCGATTGTTTCATGTCTGGGATAAGATTTAGATTTCATTTGGTTCTCTTGATACGCTTGGGCCAAGATTTTCATTAATTTTAATAAGATGCTCATTCGAGTAATATCGATTCTGTTATGTCTGCATCTCGTACCTTAGAGCTAACATGTGTAGCACTACAATTGAGAAAGATCAGACCTGGTTGTTTTAGATGATCAAAATTGCATCAAAAGCATCAGTGCTGTTTCACCTTTGGGAAGCCAAAGTTTCTTCTTTGCTATTTGAAGAAAGCACATCACAAGGGGATTCTAGTGTTGATGCTGAGAAGATGAAAAGATTCTTGTCAATGCTTCTGATGATCATTGTTGTTATTTTATGTCTAAGAAATTTTTATGCTGGGTTGTTTTGAGTATTACAATGAACGTTATGCTTAAATTGTTGGCTTCTCCGTCTTTCAAGAGATGGAATTCCGTTTCTTTCTGTGTGTCCCATTTTCACCCAATGTTAGCTATCGATAGTGTCTGTGGTAGGTTGGTGTTCAAAATATTGACAAACCAAGTGTTTCACAAAGGATTTGATGATGTTGAAAATGCAAAGAGCAACACAAAAATTTGGTTTCGCGGAATTGCTGTTACTGTTGAAAATCATAGTGACAGTTTTAAACACATGCTTTGCAAACGCAGAACCGAGTTGTACCACAACACCGTTGTTCCATCCCATACAATTCCAGCCCCACCACTTCCACTAGTTCCGCCCAGTACAGCAATGCAAACAATGGCCATACGTATATGCACAAGCACACACAAAGCTTGCAGCGTATAAGCTTGAAGCAAGACATGGAAATTCAAATAAACAGTCTTGAAGGAAAACATCTTTTTCTAGGGAAGATGTAAAATTTATAACTAAGATGCAAAGGAAACCACTCAAGTCACATTCTAGTGACAGCAACAAACATCAAAGAGATCAACAACACACCATTCATTGATTAGCCTTTCGAGAATCCAGAGAGTAGCCTACGAGATGATAGGCTATTGTTGATTCACTCATGCAAACAGGTTCTTCACTCGATCCCGAACTTCTTCTTCAACATGGTCACAAAGTCTGCGACCTTGAGAGGGTCCGGGAGAGTCTTGGACACAGTGTCCCTCTCCATGCACCTGCTCACCCAGGCTGACAGCTTGGGGCACTCTTCTTCGATCTTGAACTCGCCATGGCTCTCGTAGACATGGAACCAGGACGCGAAAGGTATGAACACAATGTCCATGAAGCCGAAGCTCTCGCCGCCGAAGAACGGCTTGTCACCGAGGGCACCTTCCAATGTCTTCAAGGTGTCAATGAAGTCTTTCTTGGCAGACTCTAGAGCTTCACCTTTCGTCTTCCACAGCTTTGTCCCAGCCTCGTAAACCTGCACCAGCACACCCATATTCGTCTATCAGTGCAAGAATCACTGCGAAAGAACCCCTCAAAGAAAATAAATCCCTCAATGAAAATGAACAAATTGGTAGTCGTCTTTGTTGGGCTAACGTCGTTTCCTAACAGAAAACACAGACACGCACTCATACGAAGCTAATCTCTCTCTCTCTCTCTCTCTCTCTCTCTCTCTCTCTCTCTCTCTCTCTCTCTCTCTCTCTCTCTCTCTCTCTCTCTCTCTCTCTCACACACACACACAAGAGAATAGAGAACCACAACCAATATGCCCTTACCACCGTCATCGTCGATAGATTGCTGTGCTTCACACGTTATATGGGTGATCCGTAAAACAGCTAACTCCAAAACCAATATTCGACAGAAATATTGAGATGGTGGAGAAGGAATCAATTAAAAGTCCTCGAAATCGCTTCCGTAACGAGAGAAATAATATTGAGAAACAAGGGGAAGAAAGAGACCAACAAAATGAATGAAACAACTGCACTCACACCACCAATACAACGCCACGAACAACGGAAACTAGAGAAGATCAGAGAGAGAGAGCTAAGACGAGCCACTAATTGAAACACCAACAACAAGAATAAAAATGGGAGAAAATATCTAAAAGGTGAACAGGAAGAGTGATATTTTCACCTTCTTATCAACAAAATCAGCCCAGAATCTGGCGGTGGCTCTCTCGTAGGGGTCATCAGGGAACAAGGGGTTCTGCTTCCACGCCTCATCCACGTACTGGACTATAACAAGCGATTCACAAACCGCCTTCCCCCCATGAATCAGAACCGGAATCTTCTTGTAAACGGGATTCGACTGCAGCAAAAACGGGCTCTTGTTGGCCAGATTCTCTTCCCTATACTCATACTGCACGCCCTTCTCTGCAAGCGCAATCCTCACCCTCATCCCAAAAGGGCTAGGCCAGAAGTCTAGGACTAACACCTCGTTATCACCCATCCTTTCTGTAGCTCGACAAACTCGCTTGACGCTACCCTTCACAGAAAAGAACGCTCACGAAGATGAAGCGAGTCTGAGAGCGAGAAGACTACATGGTGCTGTTGATTTTTATGGGACGAGTAGAGAGAAGAAGAGCGAGTCATTGGATTCCAGAAGCATCTCTAGCAATCTTGGCAGTTTGCACGTAGCGCTCGGGATCGAATTTCGAACTCGACACAACAACCTGGCGCAGAAAAGTCTGGCTCGTGGTTTAGGCAGACCCATGATAGGTTGCGCCGCGGTCGACTAGAAATAACCAGACACAAAGTCGGATTAAGTTGGTTCGATTTGGACCCAGACTCGACTAAACCTGACACAATAAATTATATATATCAGGTTATAGCTGTCAAAATAGATCCCAGCTTGTCAATCCAAATATAGGGGTGGGGCTACAATACTTAGCTATGAAAAGGGGTTTCATGTCCGTGAGCTGGGCTGGGCCGGGCTGGATCTCGGTATAGGGTTAAAAGTTTACACACCTCTATATATATATATAAGGTCGGCTACTTGGATTCTTTATTTCACATAACCTTATCACGTGCATGGCATTTAACTCATATGCTAGATCTTTCTTGATTTTTTTCTTTTCTTTGTTGTCGTCTTATACCTTTTTTAACATTCTTATAATTCTTATAGGTTCTTCTTTTAATCTTTTTTTATATGTTCAAACCATCTTAAACGATATTCTCTCATTTTTATCCTCTATTATATCACTCCTAATTTGTTTTTAATAACTTCATTATGTATACGGTCTTTTCTTGTATGACCACTCATCTATGTCAACATCTTCATTTATGTCACATACATCTTTTATATATATTGATGATTAATTGTCCAACACTCAAAACCATAAAACATGATAGGTCTAATTGTTACTCTATAATATTTACCTTTTAACTTTAATGTTATCTTCTTATCACAAAGAATACCTCATGCTCCTCTCCATTTTAACCAACCAACATTAATTTTATAAATAACATCTCCAGCAATTCTTTATCACTTTGAAAAATTGACCCTAAGTATTTAAAATTTTTCTTTTGAGAGATACGATGTGTGCCAATTTTAATTTATATATCCCCTTAAGTAACCAAATGATCAAATTTACATTCCATATATTCTGTCTTTGTTCTACTAAGTCAAAAGTCTTTACTTTCTAATGTTTCTCTCCATAGTTTCAATTTTTTATTAACTTTTTCCTTAGACTCCTCTACTAACACAACTTAATCTAGAAATAACATACACTAAGGTACTTCATCTTGAATATATTTTGTTAACTCATCAATCACCATTATAAATAATTATAGACTTAAAGTTGATCCTTGATATAACCTAATATTAACTTCGAAAAAGTCTATCATTCATTTATTAGTCCTCACACGTGTTTTTGCACCAATGTACATGTCTCTTATAAGGTTTATGTATGTCAATGAGATACCTCTTTTTTTAAAGGTTTTTCAAATATCCTCCTTCGGTACCTTATCATAAGCTTTTTCTAGATAAATAAATATCATATGAAGTTTTTTTTTTTGCTCTAAAATGTTCCATAAGATGTCTCAGAAGGTGAATCGCTTCAACAGTAGATCTGTCTGCCATGAATCCAAATTGGTTATCTGTTGTACTCGATACTTGTCTTAATCTATGTTCGATAACTCTTTCCTACAATTTCATACTATAACTCATTAACTTAATACCCCGATAATTCGTACAATTCTAAATGTCTCTCTTATTATTGTATAAGAGTATAAGTGTATCCGCTCTCCATCCCTCGTGCACCCTTTTGTTTCTCCATATTTCATTAAATAGTCTTTTGAGCTAAGTGATTTATGTTTTTCGTAGTATTTTCTAAACTTCTATACGAGTATTATCTGGTCCTACCGATTTATCATTCTTAATATGTTTAAGACCCTCTTTGACTTCATTCTTTTCAATATGTCGATAGAAATTATGGTTTATATTCTTTTCTAATTTAGCTAACTCTCCTAAGTTAATACTAACATCTTTATTTCCATTAAAAAACTTATAAAAATATTTTTCTATCTATTTTTATATCATCATTTGCTACTATAATTTTTTCATCCTCGTATTTGATGCATCTAACAAAATTAAGATCCTTAGTTTTCTTATCTCTAGCCCTAGATATCCTAAAAATATCTCTTTCACTCTCTTTTGAGTTGAATTTTTTATATAAATCTTCTCAAATTTTAGCTTTTGCATTACTGATTGTCTTTTTCATTTCTTTCTTTGCTTTCTAATAAGCATATAAAGTTTCACTAGTTTTTTTAGAATAATGTAATTTATAACATGTCCACTTTGCCTTGATTTTATTTTGCACTACTTCACTCCACCACCAAGCTTCTAGTCCTACTTGAGGTGCGTAATACAAACTATATTCAAAACTTTTGTTTTTAACACTAATTTCAATGTAATGATTCGATCACCATATCGTTGTATGTTTACTACACTATCCTTTAAATTTTTATTTATGATAATACCAACCCCGTTTCAAGTCTTTTTTTTACCTAAGTACCATAATTTAAAACCTTATCCTCAATATCCTTTACTTTTTCTCCAATCCACTTTGTCTCTTATAAACATAGGATATGAATATTTTTTCAAATCATAGTATCTACTACCTCGATTAGTTAATCAGGCAATGTTTCGATATTCTAAGAACCAATATGAATCTTATTATCTAGGACTAGCTTCCTTACCCCCACATCCGTCTATATTGAAAATACGGAGACCCTCTTTATAATTTATTTAATACATTCAGATGGTAATGTAGCGGCACTAACTTCTTTACCCACACTCATCCATGATGTGGGAATCCTCTCTGTAATTAATTCACTACATATGGGCGAAAATATAGTGGTCATTGCTTACTTTTCACTGCATTCGGCTTCTATAGTGCGTCGCTAAAAGGAGACGCCCCAATGCAATGCTCATAATTTGTGTAATCCATAATATAAAAATCCGACAAAGTTTTACACTGCCTGTCGAAAGCCTAACACAACTCTCCTCCTTTATCCGAGCTTAGGACCGGCCATGAAAGAGTGATCCCGTATATATTTATATATACTCGTTAATTCTAATTACCTAGTTAAAATTGGTCAACGATTAAGCTTCAAGAAGTAAAAACAAAATGTGGTTTTGTACTTTGACGTTGTAAAAGTATGAGCACTTTTATTTCTTTTAGTTAATTTTGATCATTAGTGATCGCTCTTTATTGGATTGTTATAATTCAAGGTTTGTAAATATATATATATATATATATGTGTGTGTGTGTGTGTGTGGAAATAAAGGAGTGATATGTGCTTAATTAAGCATAGTATTCAGGTTTCATCAATCCAACCATCAGATACCGTCTTTCACTACCTTTTATGACTATTCTATTCTTGAGAACCAATTTTCATATGCTAAAACCACTTAAAAAATTAGAAAATCATGTATATATAGATATTTTAATTTTTAAAGTATTTTTGATATTAACAACAACAGCTTTAATCAATAAATGATGATTTTAATCGGTAGAATAGTAGTTAAAGGTGATGAAGGGCCTATAGTTGAATTGGTAAAACGATACATACGGCTCAATTAAATACACCTCTCTGTCTCTCTCTCTCTCTCTCTATCTATCTATCTATCTATCTATCTATCTATATATATATATATATATATATATATATATATATATATATATATATATATATATATATATATATATATATATAAGCTTATCGGATAAGGGCAGGGGATTGGACGGAGCCAGCGGTTTCATGGCCCACCTGTACACAGCCCTGGTTTTTCTGACGTATGGGATAAGGGCAGCGCTGATCCCACCAGTTACTAGTTCAAGGATTGGGCGGTGTCAGCTTCCTGGCCCACCTAGATTATATGGGCTGGCCCAACTCAACCTTGATTTTTCGGAACCCAAAGGGGGCCCGGGTCGGGCTGGCTATTGATAGCTCTACATATAGCACCAATTGGGCTAGGTCAACCCGAATCCTATCAGGCAAGGTCCAAGTTTCGAAAAAAGACAACAAAAAATGGGTCGGAATTGGATCAACTTGGTTTTACCTGAACACAACCTGAACCTGAATTTAACCCTTAGTACAGAACATCTGAACCTGGTCAACTTGGTTTTACCTGAACAAAATGGGTAGATTTTATAAAACTATCAATTTTCAAAATGTGAGGTTAGGTAACAAAATCAGAGTATCAAAGGAGGAGATCGTGATCAATCAAAACCACCGGATTATTTTAAAAAATATCATAGTGAAAATGAATTTTATAATTTGATATTCCACCGTACATTGTTTCATTTTCACAACACTGAAATAAAATCTCGTGGTGATCAACATGTCATGACCAATGTATATGAAAAGGTATCTACAACTTAGGATTTATGTCACACCCGCACTGGTCGCGACTATGACCCGCTTCGAGCCGATGCCACGCAAGCCTGATCGTGTGATTTCTGTGACACACGACACAGGTGTATTGGACACGACATGTCATGTCAGACACGATATAAGAATTAGGACACACCTAAAAAGGGGCAAATTCTCTTAGTTTTCGACATCGATTTCATCAATTTCCGATGGCGAGGTGCTGGTCCCCAACCGACCGCCTGTCTCTCCTATTCCAATCTAGCCCAACATCAGCCATCATTTACAGTGTTTTTGCCAAAAAAACTCAAACAAAAGAAAGAGTTACAAAAAATGGGGAAAACCGACGAATCATAACCTTTTCTCGACCAAATTGATGCTCATTACACATCTTAATCTGTTAAAACCTTTCGTGCTACATCACCTTAATAATCCAAGCCTAAAACAATGATTGAATGCAAGCATTTCTCTATGAAACTTAAGAAAACTAAAAACAGAAAAAGATAGTAAAAATACCTTTTTACTCACCCGTTTTCTTGAATGTTGGAGCTTAATCGATCCTTCTCAAAGTTGGAATCACCCACGCATATGTATATAAGAATGATCGACCGCGAATCAGTGTTAAATAAGGTAAGAAAGAGTTGTCATTTCCTCCTTTCCCTTTGCAAACAATAATGCATCGTGAGTTACTCGGCTGCAGATTTTAGGTGGATCCAAATCCATGTGAATTCAAATCCAACCCTATTTAGTTTATTACAATTTCTCAATCCATGAAATACCTTCTCCCAATAAAGAGCTACTGCCGATAACTTTTTTTTTGTTGTTGCAAGAGGAGGCCGAAGCCTTAACACATGTCGGCACATGCACTCTCTCCGAGTTGAACTCCCGACTATCAACAATGGCGTTAGAGTGCCCTGCGGCTGAGCTAACGCTTTGAGTGCTATTGTGGGAAAGCTAGTTGACTCAAAAATAATCTTTAAGTTGTATTTCATGAGTTCAATACGTGGGGTGTCTCAACTTCGGTATTAAAACTTATCTTCTCCTACTTAACATCTCTTTTTATAACCTCTAGTTCAGTTACAAATCCGAAATTGTAAAACTCAAACTGATGGTTGCAGAAAGGAGCTAAATCACTAATGTCCTTTGAAGAATGTTACTGTTGATGCCGAAATGCATTATTTTCTCTTTTTTTAATGAGGATTAGAGTTCTCTGATGTTACTCTGTATTATGTTTAACTCCACCAATTGAAACAGCAACGAGTTCTCTGTCCGTGTAAAAGAATTTTTTTGCTAGTGTCATTAAAATTGTATAATCACTTTTGACGATTACAGTTGTGAAATGAAAGACCTCAAATAAATTGCAGGATGCCCTCATTCTAATGGGGCCTTGCTGTTATTAGGAAGGATGGTCATTAATGATGGCTTTCTGGCATCCTGAAAATAGAGAAAATTCTAAAGATTATTTTGATTTAATGCGTTGCTACTTATCACTGTATTGGTTCATCGTTTAACATAAAGTTTACATAATGATGTAGAATTTATAACAGAACCCAGTTGGAATTGTTTGATAATTGGACCCAAAACTAGCAGTTACAAAACATAACTCGAAGCAGTTTAAACTTAGTTTTGGGTAATTTAAAATCAGTCATGTCTAATCCAACTCTACCTCATTGACTAAGAGTCAAGGTAGTCAAAGCTCATTCAAGAGAGAGAGGGGGAGAGAGATTCAATGTGCTCATTCAATTGTTTTTGAGGAGTATGAATATAATAATTTTTTTTTAAAACTTTAACAAATTTAAATTACACTTATATCACAAAAAAATTAATCTTTACCTAACCCTTACCCGCTCACCAACTGTACGCACATATGCATACGAACATACACGCGCGGTCAATCAAGATGCAAAAATTCAACTAAACGACTACATGCAAAATTTATTACTAAGATGCAAGAGACATCGTTTCTCTCACATTGTGGTGTCACAAAAATTTCAAAGAATAGCCCACGACATGGTAGGCTACCGAAGAATCAATAAACCACCACTCATTAGCCTTTCCCGAAAGAGAAATTCAAAGAGTAGCCAGCGAGATGATAGGCCTCGGATATTCATTCTTTACTCGACTCCCTGCATCTTCTTCATCATGGACACAAAGTCCAAGACCTTGAGAGGGTCGTGGAGAGTCTTGGACACAGTGTCCCTCTCCTTGCACCTACTCACCCAGGAAGACAACTTGGGCAGCTCTTCTTCGATCTTGAACCCGCCATGGCTCTCGTAAACATGGAACCAGGACGAGAACGGTATGACCATGATGTCCATGAAGCCGAAGCTTTCGCCGGCGAAGAACGGCTTGTCGCCGAGGGCACCTTCCAAGGTCTTCATGGATCCAAAGATGTCATTTTTGGCTGCCTCAAGAGCTTCTCCTTTGGTCATACATGAACAGCCTAAATCCAGCTTCAAAGACCTGCACACAATACGTTATTAGGGCTCTCTAATCACAACATAACAACGATTACTTTCTCTCCTCCTATCTCTCTTCTATGCTCTCCTTTGCCTGCGGTATTCGTGCTCTAGTCCTTCTCCGTCACGTGATTATTCGCGTCCCCTTTTTCATTCATAGTCAATTAAGTGTGATCAAAACACTTGGAGTTGTGTGTGTTTTATCTTGGGAAGAAAGCACAAGTACTTAACTAAAGGAAGTTCGCAAGGCCTACTCGTACAAAAAAGTTTTTATTATTATTTTACTTCTTATTTTATTTTTCGTACGATTGTTTATGGCTTATTTTGTATCTGCAATTGTTGTTGTCATTTGGAGAATGTTTACATTTGTTACATGTTCGTTTATCATCCATATATGTCAAAGGATTTTGTCAACAATAGGTTCGTTTAAGAAGACACAAGACGTGTTTTTCAAACGGGAATGACGCATTTCAACCACATCTCCCCAACAAGAGAGACTTTATTGATGAGCTTTTATCGAAAATGACCACATTTTTTTGTTTTTGTTTTGACCAAAAATAAAATTAATATATCAAATAAACAATTAAAAATATATCAAATCAATCAAGTACCTCACCGAATCAATGAAACCCTCCTTGAATAATCCTCTATATTTTTTCTTCGATCTTATTCGAAGCAATATAATATGGTGGATGATATTAAACCAAGTTTTAAGTCGAAAACTGATATCAAACGGTCGACGACATAGAAAAATCGACAAAGAGAGAACAGAAAGATATTTTCAGACCTCAAGGATATCATAATAATTTTCGGATTTTTAGCAACAGTAAAATCGATAGAAAAAGGGTCTTTCGATGGTAAAAGGGGTGAAACAAAGAAGCGGAACAACCAAAAAAAAAATCATTCAACAGTAGGTAGAAAAGGATCTCCCTCTCCACACACACAGGTTGGAAGCGAAAAGATCAACAAAAACCAAAGTGGGGACATAGAGAAGCTAAAAATCGGAGAGCTGATTGAGACAGTTTCGCCTTCTTATCGACGAAATCGGCCCAGAATCTGGCGGTGGCCCTCTCATAGGGGTCCTCGGTTAGCAATGGGCTATGCTTCCACGCCTCGTCCACGTACTGAACAATGACGACCGATTCACACGCCGATTTTCCGCCATGAATCAGTACCGGGATCTTCTGGTGGACGGGATTCGACTCCAACAGCAACTGGCTCTTGTTCATGAGATTCTCCTCCTTGTACTCGTACTGCACACCTTTCTCGGCAAGCGCGATCCTTACCTTCAGTCCGAAAGGGCTGGGCCAGAAGTCCAGGAGTATCAGCTCACCATCAACCATCCTGCCCAACGCGTTTGACGGAATCCCTCAGAGAAAAGAGAGCTCACGAAAGCTCGTTTGATGCAACGCTTCTGAGAGAGTGAGAGAGTAAGGGAAGAGTGAATGAACTCTGCAGCATGCTGTGAGTATTTATTGGGACGAGGAGAAAGAGAGTTGAGATCCTTCTTCCCTGTGTTGAGGTGGAGTCATGGGGCCATTGAAGCTTCTTTAGCTGTGAGTATTTATTGGGACGAGGAGAAAGAGAGTTGAGATACTTCTTCCGTGTGTTGAGGTGGAGTCATGGGGCCATTGAAGCTTCTTTAGCTGTCATTGTAATCTCTGGTGTCATGGATGCCATTACCAATTCGGTTGTCTGCCTGCCTCCTCGTGTACTGGGTAAGGGTGGCAATTCCGGACCGACACGACAACCCAACTCAAAATGCGGGCCTGAATTGCGGTTTTGGCATCCCAGGTCGCGGCTACTGGTTCCTGGTCGTGTATGGGATGACTCGGACTCATCGAAACCTTACATACACGTATTACGAGGTTGCAGTCGGGTCGGGTCATCCAGAACCCATGCTTTAGATGGGTCGGGTCGGGATGACCTGGTATTGACCTGAACCCGACCCTCCAACCTGATTTGCCACCCCTAGCACCAGGCACCTTTGCCTTTGTGGGTGCCAAAACAACTGGAATAGGTTAGGCAGCACAAGAGTGTGATGTAGGTACATGAGACATGCGGCTTGTGGTTCGGCTCGGTTCAGCCTGCATGGCTTTTATGTTCAATTTGTGATCTACATGAGCTGAACAAGAGTTAGTTTATTAAACCTTACGAGTTGAATTAAATGATCAAAATATTGACTTAATCCATAACATGGGAATTAAATTTTCTATCAAAACTATGTATCAAAAGTTATGTTCAACAAGCAGCTGTATTTAACTTGTTTAAATTTGTTCATATTCGGTCCATGTTCAACTTAGCCCGAAATAGCTACAAATGGGTTACACATGATGTGCGACAACAATGGGGATCGAACTTGGGTGCTTTCAACTCGGTGCCTTTCTCCCATATGGGCAATGGTTGAAACTGTGTTTGTCATGGAAGTCCAAATGGGTTATTCTTTTCTTTTTTGGATAATGTGTTATTCCCTGGTATTGAACTCCTGATTATCGTCTTGAATATTAGTTTTGTGTTGACCTTCTAGCAAGGATAGCCATGGCTCCTTGTTTTATTTTCTTTCTTAATATCTTTTTGACGAAGTTGTTTTATCAGCTTCCATCCCAAAAGACATAACACCAAGTCTTGATTAATATGTGGTGATTTGTCATACCACTCGTGGTGGGGGGTTCGACTCACGTCAGCCGCATCGGGCGCGGGGCTAGGATGCACCTAGGCTAAAGTCAGGAGCGCCCGGTTCTCCTCATTTTGTAGGGACTTTATACCTCCACACTTGGTCTTGTTTTCTGCTTATTTGCTTTGGTTCATGTAAGGAACGGGCTTAGAGACCCAAATCTATTGGTGTCTTAGTTTGGATCTAGTTGTGTCTTGATTTGGGTTCATATAAGAAAATGGGTCCTTAATATCTAGATCCATTTGTTCTTTCATTTGGTAGGATTTGGGTAGACATGGTCCATTCGGAACCAGAACCGGACCGGCCATAGGACTGCTGGTAATCATAACTGGGTGAACCGGTTCCGAAACCATAACCATAACTGAGGACTCCTCGGTTCTGTTACAGTTTCCATTTTTTCGAAACGGACCCAGAGCCGGTGGTTTCAAATAGCTTTTTAATAAATATTATATATATATTATTTACCATTTCTAATTAAATGTTTAGTGTAGGCTTAGCGTTAGGTTGTTTCCCACGGGGCCAAAGATCTGTTTCTTTTAAAACTAAACTTTTTAAACGGATTTTGGATCTAGAATTAGAACCAACTGTTTATATCGATTCTCATTCTAGATTCTAAACAACTCAAAACCGGACATGTCTAGATTTAAGTATATAAAATAAGGGAGAGGAAAGCTCTCCTCGTCCTCGTCTTCTTCCTCCCCGTTTACAACCATGCTTCAGGGTGACGTGTGTGTTAGATTGCGAAAAATGGATGTAGAGCATCCGGCATGAAGAGACGGTGTGCGGATCACAAGTCTCACCTTACCGGTGGTGAACCACAGGCTGATCGGGACAAGGTCCAGAGCCATCCCCAGGACTATGCACAGCTGTTGGTCGTCCATCGGACGGTTAGCCGGTAGCAGCCCGATGACATGACTCCGGGAGCCTGAATGTTAAGAGGTGTTTGATAACATAGCCTAAAGTACAGGTTCTGCAGGCCCAGTTCCAGCGGCCCACCAATAGGCTGTCTTTTTTTTTAATGTAAAAGCGGGAAGATGGCCCATTTTTCTAGTATAGAGCAGGGTGCGCGCGTTGGAAAAGCAAAAGAAATGGAGCCTGCAATTCCGGTACTGTGGGCCAAAAGCACGTTATCAAACACCAACCAAGTAGAAGGCAGTGGTAGGCATGGGTGTTAGTGTTGAAAGAGCTAAGCGTTATTTGTCTAGCTCCGTCTCCAATCCCACCATCTGTGAAAGGCTTCGGCCACCCTCACCATTGCTCTGGTTGTGAAGGATTCTGTCCAGCAAAGGTTCCCCTCTGCTGCCTTGAAGAAGAAATTCTTCTTCCCTTTGCTTCTAGGAGCTGCTACCCACGGTTGCTTCAGTTAAAACTCAAGTAATTAAACTCCTCGCACTTAATCCAACAAAAGTAAGCTTCATGAGTGCCACGCCTCCAGCCTCTAACTAGAGGTGCGAAATGGACCTGCCGGTTCTTGTTCAACTCATAAAGGTTTTGCTTGGTCGAACTCGCGAAGTTGGCACTTCTGTGGACTGCACGCGTGCCCCTACCAGCATCCCATTGTTGCGATTTTCAGCTCTTTGATAGGTACTCTCTTTGAGCACTTCTTTTTGCCCAATTTCAAACTTAACATAAAAGTCATTGTGATATCAGTAGAAGATAAAAGGGAGAATGAAGTAAGGTAGTTTGGATATACGAACAGAAAGCCAAATAGAACTTCGATATCATGTTGGAAGTTTGAAAATAAGCACTAAGAAAGAGGCCGTATAAAATCACAAACTTCGAAAGATAACTATAAAAAATGATCTTGCCTTTTCGGATTTAAGTATGAAATGGAAGGACACCTTAAAGTCCATGCACCTGACCCGAACTAATGTTGGAAAAGCCTCAGGTTTGGTTGCTTTTTATGCTAATTTCACACGAAGTTGGTGGAATGCATAATACGGGTGTGATTGATCGCCGAAATTCCAACCACATCAGTGAGAATCTAGATATAAAGGTTGTAAAGAAGCATTCGGAGACAAAAAAATACACACAAGTAATGCTACAATTGTAAATATTAGATATAAACCTAACATTGTCCTCATGTTGTGTCAGAAAATGATAGGAGAGAAAGATAAACCTAACATTGTCAAGTTGTGAAAATTAGCAATTACATGACAAATAAAACCTTTAATTGGTGGCTTCCTCAAATAGAAAGATCCTGTTAGTTTCCACTATTCTCTTTTCCAGCCACTGACCAAGAGCATTTGAACGATTCAACAAAAGCTGGGGAGAAACTAGACATACGGATCATACTAATAGGCTTTTTAAAAAACGAGTATCATGCACCGATCAATCTTTTACGATACAATATCGCACTTAGACACTTCCATGAGCTCTCAAATCATGTCCACATTGGTGTCAAATGAGATAGAAATGCACAAGGAATGACGCATGTCGTCATTTTGAGGTAAAGGAGCCACACATGCACCCAGGAAGTTAGCCCACCCGGAAGGGCTCTCCCACTAACGGATGCAGGCATGAGTTTGATTCTTAGAAGGGTGCATGCATGTGGGTGTGTTACGCTTCGGCCTCCCTTTGTTACAAAAAGAAAGAAAGAAGAAAATACATACATATACACCACTCCACCAGAAACCAAACTCAAAATCATACCTTCTCTCAGACTAACCAGGCTCGGCTATATGGCTTCTTAATGACTATTATGCTTGATTTGGTGTTGCATTAACATTCAATTCTGGAAAAGCAAGATCATATTCTATTGTTACCTCCCAAAACTTTTGGGACATTCATCTACCTCTTTTGAAGTGCTCACCGTTCAAACTCTCACATCTTCTTATCAAATCTCCATTTGACTGCCGCCAAAATTCAAATCACCTTATCTGCGTTGCTCTCCTTTTATTTGTTATTGGCACCATACCACTATCTAATAACCTAATCACAGTTTTGATTATGGCTAGCATGCTTATGACTCAGGGAAGGTTGCTGTGAGGATGCTACAGCTGAAGAAGAAAAACACTAACAATTGAATACAAAGATATCTTGCCAATGGAATTGGTTGTGTTAGATCCTGAAAAGATTCCAAGATTTATGAACAGATGACAACACCAATAAACAAAAGCAGCCAAATGATAGAAAGAGTTAGAATCTGTCCTTAGCAGCTGTACCATATACAATAAGATACGGAATAGTTCTCCTCACAATGTATATAGGAATTGCAAAATTTACCCCAGAAGACATCCCTGTTCCTGCATATTGCACACAAGAAGCCAACAATGTCTATAGCTGATAGCAATCATAGCTTACTGACAAAAAATGTATATATATTTCAAAACATGAGATTAGGGATCTATATCTTTAATGTTATTGCCCCTTTTCTCGATTTTAGTTAGAACAAAGAAAGCAACTTTTTGCAAAACTCTTAAAACTGCCTTAAGAAATTTGTTTTATTATTAAAATGCATTTAATAAAGAATGATCACAAAAGTGTTGGAAAGAAACAATAAATAATGATGTAGCTTATTGGGAGTTAACTGCTAACATGGCACACGATAGGGATCTGTGGAAACAAAGAATCCATGTAGCCGACCCCGTCTAGTATGGGAAAAGGCTTAGTTGTTGTTGTTGTATTAAAAATGCATTTATATTGTTGTATTATTTGACTAGACTTTTCTTTTTTCTGTTCAAAACTTTGGTAAACAGGCTGATAGTAAAATGTACAAGGTTCACCAAAAATCTGGTCTTTCAAGTGGGATTACATGTGGTCAGATTCAAGATCCTGCCAGATCCAAATATAACTTTTTTGTGAACACCATCATAGCCAAGGTCTGGATGCGGACAATACAGTATATGAATCCAATATAAAGCAGTCCCGAAACAAGCCACTCCATAAGTTGGAAGAAAGAATGCATAATGGATGAATACCTGTCTCCCTAAAAGAATGCTAGGTCTGTGCTACATGCTCTGCTTTGTTTAATATGGGCGCTAGATTTCCCACAGTAAATGGATCCTTCACCTATAGAGATGTCAGTCACCTGGAGACTTCAGCTTGTCCTCATGTTGTGTCACTTATGTGTAAAATAGGAAATCGTACAAGAATGAAGCCTCATGTCACTTTGACGTGCTTCACTGAGATAGTTGGACACACGAGAGTTAATTTCCAGGCTTTTATGAATTAATGCTATTTTAAGCTGTCGGTGATTCAAGGAGCACCTAGAGCGGTCAGCTAGTTGTATTTTGTCAAAATTCCCACTTCCTATTGTGTTCCATACCATATTAAAACAGGTCCAGAGCTTTCACTTGGAAAACCCTTTCCGGGAGATCTAGAACACGAACCATTTTTCTCCAATAACCAGATGAAAGAGTGTTAAACAATTGAAATGCCAAAGAAACTAGTGAATTCTCATTCATCAAGTCATAGTGTGAAAGAAGTACATGCAGAATGAACAAAGTGTCAATGATTACCTTCGCGAGTAAAAGTAGCAGTGTTGACTCCAATTACATGCCCATATGAATCAAGTAATGGCCCCCCAGAATTTCTTAAGGAACTCTCTGTCAGTTCTTGTTGTCCAGGAATGAGCTAGCACACTTCCAAGACACATATAAAACTGAAGTAATACCTTCACATAATTGACAAAATTAGAGGGGAACTATCATCACATGATTATTTCAATAAATGAGAACTCTGACATATAAATGCCATTGAGCAAAGAAAATGTTGATGACACTTCTAAAGAACTTACTAGAGCTAATAACTGCATCTGTTTGTCTTGCGCCTTGAATAGGGCGTCCACTTGGTGAAGGTATCTCCCTGCCTAATCCACTCACTACCTGTAAAAATAGAACAAAGAGAAATAGAGAAACATGCATTCTGCTAACAAGCTGCAGATTGATGTAGCAAAATATGATTAAAAAATTATTGAATCATGAAAACAAAGGTGGTACTTTTACATGAATATACCAAAATAAATCAACTTCTGTGATAACGGTTGTTGATAGGTGCATGGTGAACTAGGGGTAACCTAATATGGTTTTCCCAATGAACAACTAACTATATTTCCCTCCATAGCTTTGTAATATATGTCGAAAGAAAATTCAGAAGGAAAAAGAACATAATGAAATAGCTTCTCTTAGT
Organism: Brasenia schreberi; assembly: GCA_036023115.1. Lineage (NCBI taxonomy): Eukaryota > Viridiplantae > Streptophyta > Magnoliopsida > Nymphaeales > Cabombaceae > Brasenia > Brasenia schreberi. Next base: position 24,064,920 of record JAYKKT010000088.1, read on the forward strand.
TCTCCATCTTTTCATGAACATGCAATGCAACCTTTGTGAAATTTAGAAGGAAAGCAACTTTTTATACAACAGAGACTTCAGCAATAAGTAATATATAACTTCTCCGATACTGCAAAGAGCTCTTATCCTTCTGTTGAACGTGCATTCTAGTCTAGGAATACATGGACTATGTTCAAACTTAACTCATCAGAAGACAGTCAATGGTCCAGGTATCAGATAGTCAGTACACAAGTTTTGAGTAGTCATTCTATCCCATGCTTCTCCCAGTCTGTAAAGAGTTGTTCACCTCTGTTCTACTAAATTGGTAATATAGGAATGTATGGACTATGTTCAGACTTAACTCATTAGAAGGTCGTCAATGCTCCAGGTATGAGAGGAGTCAGCACCTAAATGTATCCTAGTGTTGAGTATTCATTCTAGCCCATGCTTGACCTCATCAGCCAGCCATTGGTAAGCCTTAACCAGTACCTTCAGAACCCATTGGGCATGAGAGGATGAGACCCATTACATATAATTTGACACCCACAAAGAACTACCAAGTAATCTATCTTTTCGTTGCCTATCATTACTTCCATATAAATGTATAGAAGTATATTCATGATTACATACTTTTTTATATAAGTTTTCATTCCATATATTTAACCATGTACAAACACCATACCAACGAGAGACAACTTTACCATAACTAACTTGAAAGAAACATATCTTGGATCTAATTTTTTCCACCTGTATCTTCTAATTGTTTCCACACCCATCTTGGACAATTAAATGCGTTCTCTTTTAATAAATAGATGAAGGAAAAGGAAATATATGTTGAAGCAAAATTCAAGTGTCCAGAATTACAAAAGAACCACACAAATTTCAACATGATGGGCACTGTAGAGTGTACTCAATTGCAAAAGAACTGTATAAGTCTAAATATGATTAGATGTACCCCAGCAGTTACGCTCATTCCCAAAAGGATTCCCGATGGCAAAGCAGATTTGCCCAATGTGCAGATATTGTGATGTACCAAGTGCTGGTTTTAGCACGTTATGTTCGATATCAACCTGCACACACGCATATGATAGAATTCACCAGTTGAAGCTGCGTTACATCTATGCCTCCAGGACTAGAAGCAGAGACATTAAGTACCTTTAACACAGCTAGATCATAAGAAGCATCAAAACCTATAAGTTTCCCTTCCTTGACAACGGTGTTGTTACCAGCATCCAAGAGTAAAACCTAAGAAATACATGCCAATCTATGATACATAGCAGCAGAATATTGATCGTCTCAAATATTTTACATTATCAGAGAACCAAAATAAACAAACCTTACATTTCTGGAGACCTGTGGTGTCTGGTAGCCAATTTAGCAACAACATGATAATTTGTTACCTGCAACAGTTGCAAAAACACTCTTATGGTAACACAATGGTTACACTCGAAAGAAAGAACAGAATCAGAGCTCTGTACACAAGCATACACAAATCTGGAAACACACATACACACAAGTTTGGTGAGTAGGATAAATAGAATCTTGTATAATGCATTTTCTTATAGTTCAGACCGCAGAGAACATTGATCATAGTTCATTTGGCATGACACATTCCCCATGGTTTATAAAATTGGAGAATAGTTAGGTGCATAGCAACACTATTACATATAAAAAAGAATATTTATATCTGACCTCAACAACAAACAACAAATTAAGCCTTTTCCCATACTAGACTAGATGGGTCGGCTACATGGATTCTTTGTTGCCACATAGTACTATCATGTGTCATGTTAGCAGTTAACTCACAATAAGCTATATCATTCTTTATTGTTTATTTCCAACACTTTTGCCTGAATGCAAGCATAATAACTATCAAAGTTACAACAGCCACCCACACAGATAAACACATGCAGATGCATGCACACACACAGATATAGTGATAAATCCATGTGAGAGAATAGCTTCCTACTATGTGTCCCATCTTATCCCAAATGAATCCTGAACCTGTGCCTTCAATCCTGGCATTCTCATCGTTCATTGCTGTCTTTTGGTTGTTATCTCTCCCTGTCTCTACTATTTCTACATCCTTCATTGCCACCACTGAAGGTGATGCATCCTGTGGCACAGTTTAATGAGTAGAAACAAATATCAGAAGAACATAATCATAAATCATTTAGAATTGAGTAATTTTGGTGAGATGGAGTCATGTAAGATTGTTCTGGCTAGGTTGAAAAGAACATATGTTGTGCATTGACATCACCCGTAGCAGTACAGCTCGTCTAGCTTAGGAGATCAGCTCCTATAGGTACAAGGGTTGCAACTGGTACGTCTCGTTCAGCACGATGGTTTACTAAAATCAAAGGAAGACTTTGACATTTCATCATTTTCCTAGTCAAAGTTTCCTATAATTGAGTGATTTACATAGATTGTTAATTGCGCAAATGCGGATGCCAAATAACATGATTCTCAGTCTGACGGCTGTTCTATCACAACAGTCTTTGCATTTTGATTTGAATGATATGGCTAGAGAATCGACTTAAATGAGTGGTTAGGATTTCAAAATAGTAATTTGCGAATGGCTGAAACAGGGTAGCAGCAAGTTTCTGCTGCAGTTTTACTTGCGGTACTCAAATTAGTCTTCGGCAAAGCAACCAGTTTGCACTTTCATACCGAACAATCAAAATAGAGAACTGTCATATACATTTTCACGCACGCGCACACACATGTACAGATATTTTTCATCAAATAGCAAGTTTCTGTACTTTTATATTCCGGCTTTCCAGAAACATGTATAACTAAACTACTAAGTTTTCGAAAAGTTAAATCATACGATGCTATCTTCAAATGTTTAGACTATGAGCTTCTCAAGTACTGCGTTAGACCATTTGTTGATCAAATGTAGACAGCTCGCGAAATGAGCTCTTAATCTGATAAAACGAGCTGGCCAATGACACATTTCAGCATCCATACAGCTATAAACGGGCAGTCTGAAGGATTTCGCCATTTTGGTCTCACCTGGTACAACACTTACTGTCACACCCGCACGGGTCGCGACCACGACCCAGCCCGAGCCGATGCCACGTGGCCGCTTCTCGCACGGGCGTGATGGTGAGCATTAAACAAATACAATACCAATTTAATTCAAACTCAAGAAATATCTAACTCAAATAAATATTCATACCGAAGTTCTAAACAACACGTCCAAAATGGTGCGGGGCTCACCTAACAATAACCCCGAATAAAAGACTTTCTAAATTATTCAACACTTATCATACCATCTAAAATAAAAATGTTGCTCTATCAAACTCCTACTCTGCCCTGTGTGCCTTCGAAGTGCTAGCTTCAGGATGAGCTGTAAAACAATAGGGTGAGCTCCTATACATAGCTCAGTAGGGAGGTTAAACATCTTTAAACAGAAAACATACTAAAAGCATGCATAGTTTCACAATCATTTCATAACAAACATATTTACCTTGAAATCATGATCTCAAATTCATACGCACACACTCACACACACACACACATCATTATTTCGATAATTACAGCCCATACTGTGTCTGCCCCAAAGGCCACGGGAGTCGTCCGGCCCTCCCTAACGTGACCTCGGTAACCCCGTCCACGACGGTAACCACGCCGACTCTCACGGCAGAGTGCCCGGGAACACACCCTGTATTCGCCCCAAGCCGGATCGCCCGAGGGACCTGCAAGTCTCTAGAGGCCCCACACAAACCACACAAGTATGACTCGTATATTCACACATCATTACATTTCTAAAACCAATTACAGTTCATCACATTCACAAATCATATCCAGATCTACGAATATCCAAATCAAACTCATATCCACACAACATTTAAATACCATGTTCACACAACACATGCATATCAAAACATGTTCTTTATCAAACAGTGTCATAAACATGTTCTATTTAAAAGGTATATCAAATAACCCATAATTGCGAATAACATTTCACAAACTTCAATAAAACAATTATCAATCATGCACATTGAAATCTATCTAAAACTGTAAAATCACTTCTAGCATGGTTCTGTAAAAGAATGCATAACCTCCTACCTGAAGGAACGCTAAGATCCAGTCCCCAAGCTGTTGGGTCACTCTTATCACCACCAAATCTTTCAATTTTAATCTCTAAACAATTACAAATAATTGAAACATTAAAATTTATTCAACTATAAGTCTAACGAAACAAACTATATCCGAATCGAATCCTAAACCCCAATTTGGATCCGTTTAAGTTATCCGAGATCCAAATCGATACCCAATTTCATACCTAATCCGAATGAGTGACACAATAGGTAGTTTGTGTCACTGAATCAATACAAAACCTGTAACTACTGATACAGGTCTCATTCTTGTCCCAGACACCCATTTCAAGACACGACCCAAACTAGACCCATTTCCGACATAGAACCTATTTTGACACAGAACTGGTTCTTAACATGCGACACGAGGACACGACACGAACCAGTGTCGGTTCATGACAATTCAGACATGACACGACATGAAAATGAAGGACATGCCCAAAAGTTTTTTTTTTTTCCAGCATCGATCTCGTCGGTTTCCGGCGAAGCATAACCGTTTTCCAGCCAAATCAATGCCATTGCTTACCTACCCCACCAAAATGTTTAGTTCTACCTCAAACTTCCAATCCAAGCCCAAAACTATGATTTTCAACAAGCTTTTCATCAAAAAATAAAAAGAAAAAACGAAAATCTGAAAAAAATATTGAACTCACCGGATTCCGGCCGACTCCTCCTGTTTTCCAGCTAGTTCAAGGCTGCCCCAACTCCCTGGATAATATAGTATGAAGGACCCCTTTTATAGGCCCTTCATACATGGCTGTTACTGCACAGCCTGTGCAGTAACGCTTAAGCGTTACATTCTACCCCCCTTAAAGAAATTCTGTCCTCAGAATTTAGAAAGTACCTGAACAGATATGAATACTTCTCTCGCATTTCATCCTCGAGCTCCCAAGTAGCTTCGCTCGGCAAATGATGACTCCAGTGTACTTTTACTGTCCTCAAAACTCGACGACGTAAGACCTGTTCCTTTCTATCTAAAATGGCTATGGGAACCTCTTCATAAGACAAATCTTCATGTATGTGTAGCGGCTCGACTTCAATGATATGTGAGGGGTCAGGAACATACTTTCGCAACATGGATATGTGAAATACATTATGCACTCCAATCAATGACGACGGCAAGTCCAATTGGTAAGCAACATCTCCAACTCGTTTCACGATTTGGTAAGGCCCAATATACCTAGGACTCAATTTACCCTTCTGTCCGAAACGAATCACTCCTCGAGCTGGAGAGACTTTTAAGAATACATAATCACCAACCATAAACTCTAGATATAACTCTTTTGTCGACTCGAGCCGTCCTCATCTTTTTCCCCGAATCATTTTAACCTTCTCGGCTTGTTCCGTTGTATAATCTCGGGTCCAATAGTGCGCGTCGCTGCCTTGGTACTAACACATAGGTGTTCGACATCGTCATAGATCCCATACAGTAGCTTCATAGGTGCCATCCCTATGCTCGAATGATAACTGCTTGTTGTAGGTGAATTCTATCAAGGGTAGAATGTCATCTCCAACTCCCGCTTTGCTCTATGGTGCAAGCTCTAAGCAAATCTTCTAAAGTTTGATTGTTCTTTCATCGTGATTAACCATCGGCTTGCCCGGATGATAAAGCGTAACTAAAGATCAACTTTGTCCCCAAGCTTCTGCAATGACTCTCCAAAATTTGGAAGGTAAATCTCGGATCTCTATCTGAAACAATACTTGTAGGTACACCATACAGTCTAATAATCTCTCCAATATAATACAATTGAGTCTAACTTATTTAGCTTGATGATTCGATCGGAATTGGTAGAAAATGTGCTAGACTTAGTTGAGTCATCTATAATTACCCAAATAGCATCATATCCTTTTTTGGTCCTTGGTAATCCGACTACAAAGTCCATTGCACATCATGTTATCCCACTTCCATTCGGGGATAGATAACGGTGATGCAATCCCGCTGGTCTCGATGTTCCATTTGGCTTTTTGACAAACTGCATAAGTAGATACATACTCTAGCTAACGTCACTTTTCATCCGTGCCACCAAAATTGACTTCTTCAAGTCTTGATACATCTTCGTCATGCCCGGTGCATACTATATTGGCTTGTGAGCATGATTAATGATGTATTCTCTCTTGAGATCCTATTAGGTACACATAACTATCCCCTGTAATCTCAAAATTCCATCCGTTCCACTAAATTCGCAAACTCGAATGTTTCATTTCCCTTGCTTCATCCGTTCCTCAAGACTTTGTAAACCGATCATTTCTTTTCCTGCTCTTAATTTTTCCATCAACTCGCTTTTAGGCACTCTAGGTAACATGTAAAATGTGTTAAGATGGTCAAATCTTATTTTTCAATTCTGCAAAGCATTTTAAATTTCTAAACTTTTCTACAAAAAGATCCATTCATCTCGAACCATCTATTATGATCCTTTTCCTTGATCATCAGTACAGAATCGATTCTACTTAGAGCATCTAGCTACAACATTTGCCTTTGACTGTGATGATACGTGTTCCATATTGTAATCCTTAAGAATTTAACCACCTCCTTCTTTGCCTCATGTTCAACTCCTTCTGATCATAAAGATACTTAGACTCTTATGATCACCGAATACCTCAAACGTTGCCCCGTAGAAAATGCCTCCAAATTTTCGTAGCAAAACTACAGCCGGCTACTAATTCCAAGTCACGTGTGGTTAGATAATTCTTCTCATGTGGCACTCGCAACCGTCTTCAAGCATAAGCCTACCTCTTCCATTCTTGCATTAATACATATCCTAATCCCTGGTATAGAGCCGCATCGTTTATAAACTTCAAACTGCTAAAGTTCGGATCGGGTAGCATTACATAACACCGTAGAGGTAGTGAATTTTTTCTTCAACTCTTGGAAACTTTTCTCACAGCCTTGGTCCATCACTCAAAAGTTTGAGTTTCTTTCCTAGTCAGAGTTGTTAAGTGGTCCAAGGCAATCTTGGAAAATCCTTCAATGAACCTCCATAATATCCCGCTAAACCCAAGAAACTTTTTATCTCAGTTGCTGTCTTTGGCCTTTCCCATCGTAGTACCGCTCCACTTTACTAGAATCTACTTGCAATCCCTCTTTGAGATACACGTGACCTAGAAACTTGACTTCTTCCAGCCAAAACTCACACTTTTCTAATAGTTTGCATATACACTATTTTTCTCCTTCAAAGTCTTCAGAAATACTATTCTTAGGTGGGTTCGAAGCATGGTCCTATTTCCTCGTCTCTTCGAGATATATCAAAATATCATCAATAAAGACCACAACGAATCCTATCCAAGTAAGGTCGAAAGATTCTGGCTCATGTAGTCCATGAAGATAGCTGGTGCATTCGTCACACCAAACGGCATCACCAAATACTCGTAGTGACCGTATCGGGTGCGAAAAGCTGCCTTCGGGGCACATCCTCTGTCTTCACTCGTATCATGATACCCAGATCGCAGATCAATCTCTGCAGAAAACACCTGCCGCTCCCTTCGCCTGGTCCATCAAGTCGTCAATCCCTGAAAGGATATTTGTTCTTAATCGTCACTTTGTTCACCTGCCGATAGTCCACACATAATCTCGAGGTGCCATCCTTCTTGCGAACTATGGCACCGGTGCTCCCCATGGTGACACACTTGGCCTCGACAAATTGCTTTTCCAAAAGCTCTTCTAGCTGTTTCTTTAGCTCTGGCTAACTCCGTCTTCAAGTGCCATCCGGTACGGTGTTATAGACACAGTGACCAGCTCTAAGTACTAAGTCGATAGCAAACTCTATCTCTCGTTTCGGAGGTAATCCCGGTAGATCATCACGAAAAACATGAAGAAATCCATTAACTATACTGATATCATTTAATAGCTTCTCTTCAGCACAAGACTGCATAACAAATGCTAAGTATCCTTCGCATCCGTTTCGTATATAATTATATGCTTGAAGAGCAGATATAACTGATACTGGGTTCTCTTCTCGCTAACCTTGGAAAACGAAAGTAGTCACTCGAGGAATAGAGAAAGTAATCTCTCGCTTCTTGCAATTAATCACAGCACGGTTCCTAGATAACCAATCCATACCCAAAACTACATCGTAGTTCGAAATCTCCAGCAAAACCAAGTCGGCTCTCAAGTCATGACCACCAACCAATACAGAACAATCTCGCAAAATCCGATGCGGCACAATAACATCTCCATTAGGGAAACATACAGAGAATCCATCTAATGGTTTTGGGTCTAAACCCGTACGACTTACAAAAGTAGGTGAAACAAAGCAATGCGATGCACCAGAGTCAAATAAAACACGCGCAAGCAAACCACAAACTGATAAGGTACTAATAACCAAATGAGAGGTACCTGACTCATGGCCCTCTACAGCATAAACGCTACCCTGGTTAGTTACTTAAGGGTGAGGCAATCGATGTGGTCCTTGTTGACGAACATGTACCAAAGGACGAGGAGGCCCCATAGTGCTTCCTTGAACTGAAGAAGAAGTAAAATACGTAGCCCGTGGATAATCAACCTTACGATGACCGAACTCTTTACATATGAAACAACGACCTCTCATGTCTTCTTTCTGTACACTGCTAAATGTCTGAGTCTGATCTGGTTTAAAGTTCTTCTCTGAAGGACATTCTCTAGCTCTATGACCCGTGCCTCTATAGTTATAACATGTGATCCCTCGATTTTGTTGGTTGTTTTGCTCACGTGAAGGCACACTTCTCGCCTTAGTCTGACTACCCCTATTTGTCCACTGATGAGCTTGGGTTGATTTACTTTTCTTCGTGCCTTCATATGAGTTGCCAAAGGTTGGTTTTGCTGGCCTCTTCTTACCCTTATAATGCAACATATCTGTCTCTACATGAGTAACAGCAGCTTGTAATTTATCAATATCTGTATATATCTTTCCTCTCAGTGACTTACTGATCGGATCAGAAAGTCCCCAGAAATATTTATTTGCTCGTGCCTCAGGAATTACCATACCCGGGTCAAACTGTGACAGCCTTAGGAATTGGTTGGTATATTCTCTCACTGATAAATTGTCCTGCTGCAGTTGATTAAATTCAAGTTGTAAACGCATCCGATCATTGTGAGAAAAGAAATGACTGAAAAATGCCTTCTTAAATGCCTCCCAAGTCCACGGAGTGCTACGAGTCCCTTTTTGTGCTCTCCACCACTGTTTTGCATTTCCTTCGAAAAGACTCGACGCCAACTGCACCCTCCTCTCCTCGTCGGTAGGAGCCAATATGTCGAAAGCGTTTTTCAGTTTGTCAATCCATTCATAGGGTTCCAATGGGTCTGTAATTACTCCTTTGAACTCCTTACAACCGTTTTTTGTCAAGTGTTGAATGGTTACAGTGGATTCTCTCGGAACGTGTTGCAATAAGTTGATCATCTGACCAAGTAATATCGTTGCATCTTGACCACCTTGCACAAGAGGAATATGTGGTGGCTCTATAGGTCCTTGAGGTGTACCAGATGGAACCTCCACTACTACAGCAGATCCATACGATGGCATTTCGTCATTATCATCACTCATAACGCTTAGAGTTAAGTTAAGATCCAATCCTCGTGGGTCCTACACATAAATGTAACATTATATTTCAACGATTAACTCGCTATTAAATATACTTTAACAACCTTAGGTTCTGATACCAAGTTGGCACACCCGCACGGGTCGCGACCACGACACGGCCCGAGCCGATGCCACGTGGCCGCTTCTCGCACGGGCGTGATGGTGAGCATTAAACAAATACAATATCAATTTAATTCAAACTCAAGAAATATCTAACTGAAATAAATATTCATATCGAAGTTCTAAACAACACGTCCAAAATGGTGCGGGGCTCACCTAACAATAACCCCGAATAAAAGACTTTCTAAATTATTCAACACTTATCATACCATCTAAAATAAAAATGTTGCTCTATCAAACTCCTACTCTACTCCGTATGCCTTCGAAGTGCTAGCTTCAGGATGAGCTGTAAAACAATAGGGTGAGCTCCTATACATAGCTCAGTAGAGAGGTTAAACATCTTTAAACAGAAAACATACTAAAAGCATGCATAGTTTCACAATCATTTCATAACAAACATATTTACCTTGAAATCATGATCTCAAATTCATACGCACACACGCACACACATCATTAGTTTCGATAATTACAGCCCATACTGTGTCTGCCCCAAAGGTCACGGGAGTTGTCCGGCCCTCCCTAACGTGACCTCGGTAACCCCGTCCACGACGGTAACCACGCCGACTCTCACGGCAGAGTGCCCGGGAACACACCCTGTATTCGCCCCAAGCCGGATCGCCCGAGGGACCTGCAAGTCTCTAGAGGCCCCACACAAACCACACAAGTACGGCTCGTATATTCACACATCATTACATTTCTAAAACCAATTACAGTTCATCACATTCACAAATCATATCCAGATCTACGAATATCCAAATCAAACTCATATCCACACAACATTTAAATACCATGTTCACACAACACATGCATATCAAAACATGTTCTTTATCAAACAGTGTCATAAACATGTTCTATTTAAAAGGCATATCAAATAACCCATAATTGCGAATAACATTTCACAAACTTCAATAAAACAATTATCAATCATGCACATTGAAATCTATCTAAAACAGTAAAATCACTTCTAGCATGGTTCTGTAAAAGAATGCATAACCTCCTACCTGAAGGAACGCTAAGATCCAGTCCCCAAGCTGTTGGGTCACTCTTATCACCACCAAATCTTTCAATTTTAATCTCTAAACAATTACAAATAATTGAAACATTAAAATTTATTCAACTATAAGTCTAACGAAACAAACTATATCCGAATCGAATCCTAAACCCCAATTTGGATCCGTTTAAGTTATCCGAGATCCAAATCGATACCCAATTTCATACCTAATCCGAATGAGTGACACAATAGGTAGTTTGTGTCACTGTATCAACACAGAACCTGTAACTACTGATACAGGTCTCATTCTTATCCCAGACACCCATTTCAAGACACGACCCAAACTAGACCCATTTCCGACATAGAACCTATTTTGACACAGAACTGATTCTTAACATGCGACACGAGGACACGACACGAACCAGTGTCGGTTCATGACAATTTAGACATGACATGACATGAAAATGAAGGACATGCGCAAAAGTTTTTTTTTTTTCCGGCATCGATCTCGCTGGTTTCCGGCGAAGCATAACCGTTTTCCAGCCAAATCAACGCCATTGCTTACCTACCCCACCAAAATGTTTAGTTCTACCTCAAACTTCCAATCCAAGCCCAAAACTATGATTTTCAACAAGCTTTTCATCAAAAAATAAAAAGAAAAAATGAAAATCTGAAAAAAATATTGAACTCACCGGATTCCGACCGACTCCTCCTGTTTTCCGGCTAGTTCAAGGCTGCCCCAACTCCCTGGATAATATAGTATGAAGGGCCCCTTTTATAGGCCCTTCATACATGGCTGTTACTGCACAGCCTGTGCAGTAACGCTTAAGCATTACACTTACCGTCTTAGCTAGTGAAAGCAGAAACTATAATGTAAAAAGTTTTATTTGTCTAGCGGACCGACTGATTCCACAACCACTAGAGGTGCTCATTTTTTCTTTCCCTTAATTGCATAGGAAAACATCAGCTAGAACTTTAAATGGAAAGGATAAGGACAATTCAGAGTTTTCTTTCTCAGTGAATGAAGTATGCATAGAGAGACCTCAAAGTCGCGAAGAGCGATGTTAGATTGCTCGTCGTTGGTAAAAACCGTAGACATACATGTAACATAATATGCAACAAATATAAACATAGCTCAATCATAACCATCAGTCGCACATCCAAAATAAGCAATACGAAAAACAAAAGCAAAACTTATGTATGTGAATCACCATTGTGAACTTACCTTACAAAAATCAGCGTTCTGCTATGAGTATGTATGGATACGTGTGCCTTCCTCCCATGATAAAACACACACATAACTCGAAAAATATATACCTAGCTTCGAGTTGACTTCAAACACACCTCAGTCGCCTATGATTAGAGCAAAAAGAGCAATCACCCACGAACACACGAACAACAACAGTACCATTGGAGTACTGAGAGACGAGAAGAGAGAGAGAAAGAGAGAGGAATACCGTATGTACGTGTAAATCACATATCGTGGATTTGATCCAAATGATGCACCACTTTATTCTCAACCGTCCCACCTTATCCGAAACTGCCCCACTTTATCCGAAACTGCCTTATCTTATCCCTATCTGTAACAGTGCAACTTTTGACCGTTAGATCAAAAGTTTTCTGTACAAAAAGATAGATAAAGACCCAAACCCAAACTACAAGCCCAAGCCATTAGCCTGGCCCTGCCCAACATGTGTGCACGTGTGTGTGATATAACGTGTCCTCCCTAAGCTCTTCGAACTAACATTAATGATCTACCAACTATATAAAAGGACATGAGGGTTTGTCACATCCATCAATATGGGACTAAACTTTGTATTTTCTTGATCATCTTTCGCAAAAGTCCCTTATATATTATTTTTTACACTTTAAGACTTTTACATATATTAATTAAATATATAAGAATACCAACATGCATTTAATGTACATTAAATGAACATTGAATCCAACAATCCTCACAAAATCCTTAAGTGTAAAAGTGTTCTTTTAATACAACCATAATATTATGCTTTTAGTAATAGTACCATCCGGTGTGAACCATTACTTGAGTTATCTAATATTACCCTTACAAGACTAAGTAAACATACGCCTTGAACCTGAATCTTAGGTGTAAATGTATCTATTGGTAACAACATAATAAAAGACTATGGCGTGATCTATAGGGGTGATGCATTAATGGTCGTGCGTTCATATCTTATATCATGATTGATTTCAAGAAACAACCTAATTCCCCAATTGCAGCTATATAATGTCAATCACTTAGTTGGGTATCTCGAAGGATGTACTGCTAGCATCCTGTCCTAATACTCGATCTCACTTAGAGAATAATCTCTTACTAAACTTGTAGTCATAATACTTTAGGTTTATAGGGGACAGACACACATATATTAAAAGTATCACATAATATAAAGTGTCATCCTATTTACTAAATAACTTGTTACTACCATATTAAACCTACTTCGTAGTATCTCCACTTAGGTAAGTTGGGTTGTCACTGCTTGTGAATAAATCGTGGGTTTCAGTCTCATTTCCAACCTCGATTTCTCAACTAATGCTACTGATAAACCTTTAGTCAAATGATTAACTATGTTATCTTTGAATACAACAAAATCTACAACCATTACGCATCAGAAAAAAGAGCCCTTAGAGACTTCAGTCTGACCTAGATGTATCTTTGTTTGCTTTTGGTTGTAGTTGGAACTACTGATCTTAATAATTGTAGTCATGCTATTACAATATATTGAAATTATAGAAAGCGGCTTCTTTATCATAGGTAAACTGGACATAAGTCCCTTAAGTCATTCAACTTCCAATCCAGTTTCATCCAAAGCACAGAGTTTTGCCTCAAAGGTAGAACGAGCTAGAATAGCTAGTTTCTTGGATTTCCAAGTGACAGCGTCACTACCCACAAGGAACACATATTTACTGACTCCATTACTCATATAATTCTTAGCTATCAACTAACATCACTAAATCCTTTCAAATCCGAATGATGTTTACCGTAATGTAGTCTAAGAGAAAGTGTTTCCTTCATATAGAGAAACACTCGGTTTAGAACTTCCTAATGAGTTTTATTTGGACAACTAATGTATCTACTCAATTTACACACAATAAATGCAATATCTGGTCGTATATAGTTGGTTAGATACATTAAACTACCGATAATATGAGAATATCGTAGTTGAGACACATGAATACCACTTTCATTATTATACAAAGCCTTACATAAATCATATGAGGTCTTAATAGATCTACAGTTTATATATCTAAATCTCTCTAAAACTTTCTCAACGTAGTGAGACTGAAATATTACTATACTATCAGTAGATCTTGTGATTTTAAGCTCTAAAATCATATCAGTCACAAATATATCCTTTATCTCAAACTTACTACATAAGAATGACTTAGTCTCATTTACTATTCTTATATCGGAACCAAACAATAATATATTATCTAATTATACGCAAAGAATGATGAAATCATTATTTATCGACTTGCAGTAGACACATTTATTATAATCATTAAAAACGAAACGAAAAGATAATATCACATAATCAAACTTTTCATATCATTCTTTAAGGGCTTGTTTTAAATAATATAATGATTTGATAAACTTACACACCTTAGACTCACGAGCCACTAATCCCTTTGGTTGATTCATATAAATTTTCTTATTAAGGTCACCATGTAGGAAAACAATTTTTACATCCACATGATGGATTGTGAGGTCATATATGGAGGCCAGTGCTATAATCACTCGGATGGTGGCTATTCGGGAAACTGAGAAATAGGTATCAATGTAATCTATTCCTTTCTTTTGTGTGTATCTCTTAGCAACTAATCTGACCTTATATTTATTGATTCTTCCGTCTACATTTAATTTCTTCTTAAAGATCAACTTGTAACCTATAATAGAATAACAAGGAGGTAAATCCATAAATTTCTGAATTTCATCGTTAACAGCTTTCTTTCAAAACTTAACATCGAGTGAGGTCATAACCTACTGAAAGTAACAAAGTCACTTCCAAAGTCCTCTGATCTCGAAATAAGACAATCAAGGTCACCCCACATTTGTCATCCTTTTCACATGATTGGCAATGGAACCAATAGTAGAATCATAATATTTAGAAGATACACTTTGGGGAACTTCAGTCTTCATGGGAAACATACTCTCAAAGAATGTAGCATCACAGAGCTCAATAATTATGTTAACGTCTATGCAAAAAACATCAGATCTAATGACCAATAATCTCTACGTATAGCTTGTCTCCATATAACCCAAAATTATAACATCAACTTTTTAATTCTCAATTTCTTTCTCTTATTTTCAGGGATGAGTACTCTGTCAAGACACCCCCCACACTTTGAAATATTTGAAATTAATCTTTTTACCCTTCCAAAGCTCAAAGAAATTACTTTCCTTATTCTTATAGAGAACTTTATTCAGAATATGATAAGCCGTATTCAAAGTTTTTTCCCACATGTAGATAGGTAACCCGAAACTTGAAAGTAAAGCATTAACCATATCACACATGGTTATATTCTTCCATTCAACTATCTCATTAAAATGAGAGAAATACAAAGCAATAGCCTCATTAATAATACCATTGTTTTGACAATATACTTGAAAAATATTTAAGGTATATTCTCCTCCTTGCTTAAATACCTTGCCCGTTTGAGTTTGTGTTTCATTTGTAAACATTTAAAACTTTTCTAAAGCTTCATCTTTACTTTTAAGTAAATAAATATAACAGTATCTACTCTAATCATCAATAAACGTGATAAAATCTCTTTTATTATACCTTATAGTTATCCCATTGAATTCACAAATATCAGTATGAACCAAATAAAAAATATTGGATTTCCTTTCAACTGTATGGAAAGGTTTCCTAGGTTGCTTCGCTTGCACACATATAACACATTTATATTTTCTATCTATGAAAGTTTTAGGAATTATTTTCATGAAATCAAGGTTTACATTACCCAACCTAATATGCTATATATCAAATGATTCAATATTGCATACATAAGAAGAAGAATATGAAACATAAGCAGAGGCTTTATTATAATTAAAAGTCATACAATAATCAACAATTGGTTCTACATGAATTTTAAATAGATCATCTACATCACAGAAATAGCTCTTTCCAAAGAAATACCTAGTACTAAGTCATGTAATGACGATTTTATTACATTTGCAATCTAACCTTAATCCCTTGCTAACTAAAGCAAGACCACTTAGGATATTTCAACGAATCATTGGAATATGTCTAACTCCTTCAACAGTTAGAACTTTTCTCGAAATAAACTTCAAATCTACGTGCCATTTGCCCTTAACTTCAATAGTTGAATGATCCTCTAAGGTCATTGTTCACCTATAGACGACCTCATAAGACACAAACAAAGACTTGATCAGTACATACGTTTACATTAACCCTAGTGTCTACTATCCAATACTATAACTTGTAAATAGAAATGACCTGGAGTTTAAGGGATAGATACCTGTAAACACCCGAAAATAAAAAAAATTCGAAATATCTCAAAAAGGTTCATCAGACTTTAAAGCCAAAAATTGTTTCAAAACGTGAAATACGAACTTGTTTGAAGTTTCAAAAATTACAAGTTTTAATCAAGTCTATGTTTTGAACTAAAATCTATTTTCAAAACCAAGACCAACACAACCCAAATGTCATCATATGAAGGCAAATGCAACATCTCTCGACATGGAACAATTGTCAAGTCCTATGCCTAGCCCGAATGAAGCACACAATGTGGAGTTTTTAAGTTCAAGCCATGAAACATCCAAGCAAAAACCAAGCTTAGCCGATCCAACATGCAAACCAAGGAGCAAGACAAGATCAAAGCCGAAACCGTGGAATTGAGCTACGACAAGAAATAAGTTGGATCGTTTAAGAATCAAATTCAAATCACAAAGAAGACCAAAGAAAATCCCAAGCATAGTGGAATGAAAACATGGCTAGGCACGTCAAGGCTTAGCCAAGGACCGACGCACCTAGGTCGTTTCAAGCTCAATCGGCCAAGTATAGGACCAGCCCACATGGGCTGGTTGAAATGAGTGAAAGGGGGACCACTTGCACATGGGCTAATTGGATCAAGAAGCTCTAAGGAACTGCTCCAAAACCCGCCCCATGGAATCTCCTAGAACCAGCCCCCTTGGCCTATAAAAAGGGCTCGGGGGGGTGTGAAACCCATCTTGAGAAGAGGGATGAAAGACTGCCTAAAAGGTGGGAGTGTGATAGGTTAGGTGCAGGGCATTTCCAGCAAAGGAGGAGGACATCCACTTCCAGGTTTGGGGGAAGAAGAGGATAGGTAGGTGTGCCAAGGAGTTTGGGTGAAGAAGAAGGAACCAAAGGGCTCTGGAATTCATTCTTGAATATCCGGTTATTGTGCCAATTCGTGTAAGTACATTTTCATCTAATTTTAATGCATCTTCTACATTCAAATTCAATTAAATAGAGTTGTAATAATGAAGCAAAGTCTCCCCCCACGTTGTAATAAGTTAGAGTTTGCTGCAAATTTCATTTGATGGATGAAACATTACACACACGCACGATAGATGTTTGATGTTATGCTTCTTCCTTCCTATATACTATAAACCCTCTATACTTCTAATCCCTTCTATGCATAAGCTATAAAATAATTTCAATTTCTTTACATTTCAACAATTTAAATTCAGAGTTAAGGGTTGTTGCAATTTGTTTTGATGTGAGTTTTGCATTTGCACGTATTCTCTATAAAAACTGAAACTCGTTTTCTGCATCTACATCTCTCATTACCGTATTTTTAATTCTTGACTCTATGATCCAAATGTGCTGAAATTTTAAGAACACTCTATGCATACACCAAGGTCTTAGAAATAAAATTCTCAAGAATTTTAGGGCCGTCCAACCATGTAAATGAAACTGGGCAAAACCGAACAAAAATCTGTCAACTGTTTGCACAGTCAGTTTTCCACAATAGAGCCTGGGTTTTTATCCCATAACTCTATGTGTAGGAGCCTAAATTAAGTGAATTTTGATTCATTAGAAAGCTTACATACATAACTTTCCAATAATATCAAATTCATCAAATTTGGAACTCGAATTACAGGGATACAGACTCATCTTTGAGTCTCTATATTTTTGTGACATGACAGTTTCGGGTACTTGAGAAACATTGATTCATTGATTTAATTTTGTTTCAAAACAACTCCGATTTTAGATTTGTAAAGTGCTACAGACACACCATAGGCTTTGCTTGATAAAATTTTGGTGATTTTTGGAGGTCTGTAAGGTATATAGATCAATTCGAAAAACAAGACCTGAAAATAAAACATTCTGTTTTTCAGGACTTTTCATTTCAAAGTTTTGAATCAAGTGCATATGTAACTTCTTTCACAAACACCAACTCTTCACGTGATTTGGAATTCATCTTGGTTTTAAAATTGAAATTCCCAAGCATTTAGACTAACCCTTGAGCACCGTTTCAAGAAGGTCTAAAGCGAAAAGAGTTTGTTTGCCCACAATCACCTAAAAAGTCATATATTTTCAAAAACTTTGCTAATTTTGCAAACTAGTTGGCACGCTCGTGCAAGCATAGGTGTAAAAACTTTCGTTTCGAGTTTTTCTCATAAACTCCAGAATGAAAATTTTCATGTCTACAATACCTATCACTAGCAGGTTCAATGATCACCACCATGTTTACTGTAGCTCCTTCAGCGGTCGGACGTTTCTTGGATTTCTTGGAGGGAGAATCCCTTGCCCAATGTCCAACCTAACATCAAAGTCAGCACAATTTGTTTTGGGATTTCTTTTGGATCTTGACTTTTGGCTTATGCTTCATATGTTTTCCTTTAGTATCATTAGGTTGTTTCCTTCCAACTGTCAGGTTAACCCTAAAGGTGTTGTCCAGAAGCATAACGAGTTTTTGACTTCTATGCTCTTCTTCTATTGCTATGTCTACCATTACATCATGAAGGGTCATCTTATCCTTCTTATGCTTGAGATCTAGGCCGAAATCCTCTCAAGACTTAGGAAATTTTTCTATAATAGATATAACAATAAACTTGTGAGGAAGTTTCATTTTGGCTTCATTCAGACCATGTCATAAAAACTGAAACTCATGAGCATGTTCGGTTACAGATTTCTCCTCTACCATTTGATACTTAAAGAACTTTGCCACATAATACTTTTCAAGACCCAGGTCTTGAATATTGTATTTTCGATCCAAGGCAGCTTACATATCTTTTGTTATCGTCGAAGAGGAAGAACTATATATATTAAATAAAACATTTGATATTGCCGATAAAATGTAACGGCATAGAATGTCATTTTCCTTTCACTCGGCGTTCTATTCGAGCTTTTAGGGTCGGTATCATCGGGTTGGAAACAATCGGGCTCAATGTAGAGATGCAACCCTAACATGGTTAACCAAATTTTCATACGTTGTTGCTAGAGTTTAAAATGTAAACCGACAAACTTTTTCGGCATAAAGGTCAAGTCAACCTTAGGTCAGAAGTTAGTAGTCGTAGACATATTTACTATAGTGAAAAGTGATTTTTTCTAAGATTGTTGGTAAAAACCATAGACATACATGCATAATAACATAATATACAAAAAATATGAATATGTCACAATCATAAACAACAATCATAGATCCAAAATAAGCCACAATCAAGCCATACGAAAAACAAAAGCAGAAGCAATATCAAAAACTTATTTGTACAATTCACCCTTATGAACTTGCCTTAGAGAAATCAGCGCTCTGCTATGAGTACGTATGGATACCTTCACTTTCCTCGTAGGATAAAATGCATACACAACTCAAAAAGCATGTACCTGACTTTGAGTCAACCTCAAACACACCTCAATCACCTATGGTTGGAGCAGAAAGAAGATCACCCATAGGTATAGGGACAACAACAACACCACGGGCAGATAGAGCACTGGGAGATGGAAAGAGAGAGAGAGGGGAATAGGGTGCTTAGGGAGGACCCCTAACGTGCGCGTGTGTATTACGGACAGTGGATTCCATACAAACGACGCACCGCTTTATCCTCAAGGTTCTCACCTTATCGAGAATCGCCTGTCTTATCCCTATCCTTAACCGTACAACTTTTGACCGTTAAATTAAAAGTTTTCTGTGTAAAAAGATAGATCAAGACCTAAACCAAAACCAAAAGCCCAAGCCTAGCTTGGCGTAGCCCGATGCACATGTGTAATATAACATGTTCTTCTTAAGCTCTTCAAACTAAGTTTAATGAGCTACCAACTTTATGAAAGGATACGAAGATTTGTCACATCAATCAATATGGGATTAAACTTTGTTTAATCTTGTTTCGCAAAAGTCCCTCTTATATTACTTTTTATATTTGAAGACTTTTACATATATTAATTAAATATATAATAATACCAACATGTCTTCTTCATTTTGTTCCTCAGATAGAGAGCCCAAGAGGAGGAGTACAGATAAGGGGAGAGTGGTAATGGCTATAATGCTAGATCGACGGCACAAAGCCACTGCATCAGTTTCACGAAGATGGCGGTTGTTGCATCTCTGCTGTTCTGCAGGTGGGGAGCACGTGCGCTCAACGAGGGGTGGAGGATGCCGGTGGGCAGCGGACGACGCCACCACCATCATCCTTTGCCAGGAGTGTGAAAAATAATCGAATTTTAAATCCTTTAAATATACCGTCAAAATAAAAACACGAGGAAAATACAAGATAAAATCACGATGAAATTGGTTTTGCGAATTCTTTAATTTTGGTGGATGACGAATGTCGAAGATATAGATTCTTTCGAAATTCTTCAACTACTTGTATCTAGAAATAAAAAAGAAGTGAATTTACCACTATAAATTTATTATTTTTGCTATCAAAACCAAGCCTTCGCCGTAATTTTGGTCAAATCAGCGGCGACCCTGTTTGTCTAGATTTATGCCTTTTGTCTATATTTATGCCTGGCTGGTTCAAGTGTTTTGCCTCTTGTTCCCCTTAAGCAAGGTCTCGGGTACGAATTTTGTCACAGGAGAAAACTGGTATTAGGAGAGCTTCGCCTTTATAGTAGGCTGAATGGGCTGCCGGTTCCGTTCTTTCGGAACCAGGAATTGTAAAAAAGAAATAAATTTTCAAAAAACTACTGAATTGACGGTTTGAAGGGTTGGTTGTAATTTCTGGTTTGGGTTTGGGTTTCTCCACCTCGTGTCATAATATCAATTAATTTTAAAAAGCTCATATCATATTTAAATGTTTTTTAATATTTTTATGGTCTTTCTCTTGTGTCAAAATACTTGTCACATAGTTTCTCAAGGAATTTTATTCGGTCATCCTTATGTGTTCAAATCATCTTAAACACAATACTCTTATCTTATTTACTATGAGTGTTGACTAAAGTTTTTCTCGAGTGATGTAGATACAAACTTGTCTTTTGTGTAACCTTACAATCATTTCAACATCTTAATTTTTGTAACAAAAGACTTTTATAAATATCAATAATTAGCATACTAGTGCTAAGCATCTTATAAGATTATTCATGTAGCTTTTAATATTTATGCCACCTTTTTGCCACATAAAGTGCCTAAACACCTATCCTTTTAAGAGTGAAATGAATGTCAACTTTTAATTTTTATACCACCTTTTTCATTTAAATTTGTCAAACTTGTACTCTATACAGTTTGGTTTGTCTTTATTTTACTCAATTGAAAACCTTTTGTTTCATTTAAATTTTACCGGGTTTAAGACCCGGAACTGGCAGTTATGAACCTGTAATCGGAACCAGGTCAAAGCTGGTTTGGATATGGTTCATGGTTTCGGGCAAACTGGAATGGGCCATGTCTGTATGATATTGCCTCTCTTAGAAGGAAAAAGGGCATGGGTCGAAGTGGGTGCCCATTTTGGTGCCTGTCTTCTTTCTTGGAAGAATTATGTATCTGTTGGTTATCTTCACAAATCACTGATATGTTTTTATACATTTGAATTGTGTCAGGATTGTGCAAGTTAACTATGTCAAATGAATCCCAGAGCATGGAAGAAGTTTTTTTTTTCTTCAAATTTATGGGCATGAGAGGATCATGCTCTGATTTGATCAGATGAATACAAACTGAATTTAATGTGGCATAACTTAACAAGATACATTACTTCAATCAGACTTCCACTCAGATTAAGCTAAGGAGTGCCAGATTCATGTACTGTCATGTAGCATGTTTACCTTACATGGCAATGCAGGGAAGAAAAGGAAAGCTCACACGTTATGGCTGAGCTAGTTAGGAGGTGGTTGATTGCAGAAATTCAATGATCTACGAATCTAATGAAGTCTTTCAATATATATATATATATGAAACTTGTTGAAGCCCCATTCATTTTCGATGCTGTTATAGAAAACGTTCAACCTAATAACTGCTCCACTCATAAGAAGCCGCAGATTTTGTGCCAATATGCACTCTGTTATCCTAGGGCCATGGTATTGGTTTGGATCTTTCCTTCCTTTCAGATAACGAGGACAGGTACACGAGTCCTCAAATCTTAATTTTAACCCCGATTGCATTCTTAAAATTGGAAAGCTGTGAATTAAAATCTCTTAAATCTAATTTCTCTCTTTATATATATATATATATATATATATATATATAGAGAGAGAGAGAGAGAGAGAGATAAATAAATCTTGATGTGATTGAGATTTCAAATTTAAAAAGCAAAAGTACACACGTAAATAAAGTCTACTTGCAAAAAATACATAATTTTTTACTTTATAAAAATCTCAATCATCCGTCGCCAAAGATAATGGTTAAACTTTATTTGGATTTGCTAACACCCAAATGTGCTAGCATATATCACACACTCTCTCTATATATACAATCCCAGGAAATATGGTAAATGCACATCCTTATTACTATCCACATACCCTTTATTACTGTCATTTCGATTTTACTCATGCTAAAATTTAAAAATTATCCCGATACCCCCCGATAATCTAAACACATTATATTCATAAATATATATATATATATATATATATATATATATATATATATATATATATATATATATATATATATATATATATATGACTTCATACTTAGGTTGAATATAAATTGAATACTTCTTATCGGATGCTCGTGATATACTCGATCCAATATATGATATTGAACCATCCACCATCTCATATTCCTTCAAATTCAATTGAAAAGAAAGAATAAAAAAAAGAAGGAAGAAAAGGAAGAGAAAAAGAGAAAAGGGAAATTATTCAAAAAGGATTTTAGTGATTTTTAGAGGTATATTGTTGATTTGGTGTAATTTTTTTCATTCATTTCATGAATTGGTTTCGTTTTCAATTGGAATCAAAAGAAAAAGCGACGCTCAATTCTCGGCTTGAGACGCGGCTGAGTTGCATATCTCCTTGTTTCACATTATATTTTCTTCTTTCTCTCTTCCTTTTGTTCTTTCTCCTCATCTGTTCTTTATTCTTTTTTTTTCGTGAGGTTAGAAGAGTACGTGTTGTTTCTTTTCCAAGAAGCAAAAAACAAATAAAATGCTAATCATTGGAATAAAGAGAAGGAGATGCTCGAAATGGGTGAGAGAGAAGAGAGAAAGTGATGAAGCATAGAGTGTCTAAAAAAGAGTGCAAATAGTAATCTCGGAATTATAGAATCCATGAATCTATGAATGAGTGTGCACATGGACTATGGTCTCTTCTTGTGTACTTGTGATAACATGCAAACATGCTCTCCTTTATTATATGTATGAATACTACTTAGGTTGAATATAGATTGAATACTTCTTATCGGATACTCGTGCTATACTCGGTCAAATATGTTTAGGTTTTACCTCGATCCAACTCGAACCTAGTCAAACCGAATAATCCCAATTCATTTGGATCAGAATTGGTCGAGCCAATATTGGCATCCCCATTTCTGCCTAACCTATATTGCTTATTGAAAATCATTAGTGAATTATCTTTATAAAATAAAATTCGTAAAAATTGGAAACCCTTGACTGATCTGAATGGGTGGAAAGGCGCGCTTGAATTGAGTCTTTGGGTTGGTGTAAGGTGGTTTCAGGCCCAGGTTCGAGGCTGGTGACGGAGTGGGCCCTCTTGCGGGTGATCCATTATATGTAATACACAATAGAATAAGGAGAGGAGGCGCGTAGAACAAGGAGAGGTATGAGAAAGGGCTCCAGCTTTCATAGAATACGAACAAACAACCGCAGATGACTCCATTATATCCCTACGTGGATTCATAGCTTTTTCCAGGGAGCGAGAGAGGGTTCTCTGTCTCTTATTCTTCTTCTTCCCCGCCGCCGCTGTTCCTCCTTCGCATGTGGTGTGTTCTCATCGACTAACTCAATGGAGGCGAAACCGCAGATAGCAGGTACTCTCTCCCCGTGCGTGTGTTTCTTTCTCTCTCTCTATATGTGTGCGGATTTTTGGTTGATTTTTTTCCGTTTTCGAAGATTAATTGGGGATCGTTGGGTTAGGTGGTAATTTGCTGATTTTCGGGTTCCTTCCTTTCATCGTGGTGTTTGCTTCCTTTGATCGATCTGTGGAATTGGGATCTTTTCTTGATACAAGAGGAGGCCGCAGCCTAAAACACACGTACAAACTCCATGCACCCTCTGGAGTCGAACTCCCCGCCAAATACGACCTACCAGTTGAGCTAACGCTCTGGCTGCTGGAATTGGGATTTTTTGATGGTGTGGTTTTCTTTCTTGGTTGAACATGACCTTTTTTGCGCAAAGGCGAACGGGTGATTGGATTACTTTCTTTAAACAATAGGAGGTTGCAATGGTAAGGATCGATGAAAGATGTCGCAACTTTTTATACGGATTCTTGATGACACGTGCGGCTTTCCCTTTAGAATCTGAAAGTGGATTTTGGATCAGATGATGAATCTGAGGATAGCATTTTTTGCTTTGGTTGATTTTGTGCAATTTCCTTCCGAATTTTGTGTGGTACATGTAAATTAGGAAGCGTGGTGTGTGGCAAGAAGGTGTATTCTTCAAAAACTTTTGTGAACGTTTGTTATTCTTGGAAGGGTAGTTGGATGGGCAGGAGAAATTACTGCTATATTCCATTGTTCATTCGAATTCGGGCTTCATAACTGACTAGATTATCATTCTTGCTGTATACTCCATGGGATCCGAATTTGAAGTCTATTAATCCTCTAGTCTGCCTTTTGTCATTTCCCTTGTCCCCCTTGCATGTAAAGCTTTGGTCCTCTTTCATAATGGATTTTGAGTGTTTTGGTTCTTTTCCACTGTGCTTCTTTTTCTGCTTCAGGCCGCTGGCCTATCATACACTCAAAACTAGTGAAAGCCTCTTCGCATTTGTCATGCAAGTTTCAGTGGAGACTGTTACAGAGAGGGTGATATTGTCAGTGATTTCTGTTCAAACATCCTTGACTATGGATACAGCGTTTATTCACGATCCTTGTTGTATAGGTTTTGGGCAAATGAAGGCCAATCATCTTGTAGTTTGTAGTATGGAAGAGGAACAAGGTCCCTACTGTTCTGTTTGGTAAATTTAATTTTTAATTGAAATGGAAACTCTAGCTCTAGGAAGAAGGGACATAGCAAATGAGCTTGCTGAGAGTGGATGATAGGTGTCAAAACATCAAGCTCCCTATCACATGAAAAAATGATGTGGCCAACTGCATCTGACAAGAAGATGCTATTGAAGTAGCTCCTTACTGATCACTCCTTGAATATCATGGACGTGGATCTTGTGATGGGTGAACACCTGAGTACCCGTATGAGATGGAGATAAGTTGTATTCCAATTTTGCATAGGTAAGGAATCCCAGATGACCAGATCTGTTTAGTTGGATATGACTATTCAATGTAAAATTTCACTGGATATGTTGCAATCAAGCTACTTGACTGTGATGAATATGATACCATCAAGGATGCTCTACACAGACACATATATCTGTACTTTAATAGAAAGTAATGGTTGCAAGCTTCGTTTGATCAATCTGACCCACCCAGCATGGCTCAGGTTAGGGAGCAAAATACTAGATTGCCTATTACGAAAATCACGTTCTTTTCAATGTAAGCTTTTGGTATTGCCCTTGCCTGTGACTTTTGAGCCCCTAAAATGGTGTGCCTACACAGCACAAACAAATTACTTCAGAAGGTCTTCTTGACTAAATATGCAAGTCCAACATGGGGTTTGAATTAAGAGTATGAAAACATGTAATACTGAGTAATTTCCACTCAGAACCCTGTGGGGTCTTGTTCCCTAAGACCAGGCCATGCCAGCTACGGCTCTGGGAACTTGGCTCAAACTCCAAAATTTGGTTATTGCCCAAACTTAGGGTTAGTACCATTCCAAAGTTTTTTTTTTCTAAAGCAACTTTTATGGGGAAATTCTGTGTGTGTCTGAGAGAGAGAGAGAGAGAGAGAGAGAGAGAGAGGGAGAGAGACTCATCTGTATGAGGTGTGGTTGGTGTGGACAACATGCAGGATCGAGGACCAAATGGTGTTAGCCACAATGGCTCTGTTTCAAAGAATTAACAGGAATGGCTTTTGTCTGGTCTGCAATGTGGTTTATGAAAAGCAATTTGCTTATGAATTTAGATCATGTCACTGCAGGTAGCTTACCACCTCCTAAACCTTGGGAGCAAGGAGGTAGTTCGTCTGGTCCCACTCCATTCAAGCCATCAACCACTGGTAAAACAAGTGAAGTTGTTGAAGCATCAGGCACAGCTAGACCGGGAGAAATTGTAACAAGCTCGCAGAACAACAATGCTGCCAGAGATGCTGTTGGGAGGCCTTTGCCAACAAGGCCATGGCAACAGAGCTACTCCAATGGCTATGGAGGTATTTGCTTCTTCACATGAACATGTTCTTCAAGATGGACCTGGTTCCGGTTTCTCATTGTGGGAAAAATGCAGGCTATGGATCGGGTTTGAATCATGGTTCCACTTATGGATCTGGACTGTATGGCTCAAGTTATGGTGGATTTGGTGGAGGCATGTACGGAAACAGCATGTACGGGGGCTACGGTGGTTCAGGGCTTTATGGTGGTGGGATGTACAACAATGGATTTGGTGGACCCATGGGTGGGTATGGAATGGGTATTGGTGCTCCTTTTGGTCAGAACGATCCAAATAATCCATTTGGCCCACCTTCATCATCTCCAAGCTTTTGGGTTTCCTTCCTTCGCACGGTAAGTGACATGTTTCTTTTAGTTTGGTTTTCCTTCACGCGATCATCATCCTCGTCATGCTTTTTTGTTCCATTTACATGGGTTTGGCACTCAAGCCGTAGCTTGGCAAGGGTCTACTAGTGCATATTAGCGGTGAATGAGAAGTTGATAAGAAACTTTTTAGAAGTGAACCAATAAGTGCTTATAGGTATAGGAATAGAATTTGCAGAAAACATATTTATACTTTATATTTTATAGCTTTGTTATCATGGAGTCACAATCCACTTGTTATCTGGGAATACTATATTATAGCAAAAGTTCAATCCTCCTATCAATAATCTGGAGTCATGTTTTCTATGATAAGCGAATCTAGTCTGGAAGCACTTGGTTTCTATCTAATGACGCAGCTCCCCTAGAAAGTGAGCCTCCCAAGATAGTGGAAGCTTCTGGTAGCCGTTCCAGCATTGGCATATATAAAGCTAGACTCTTCTATGTGCTTCTAGACTTTTGAGGGCTATCTTTTATTGTTTTCAGGCCCGAATGATAAAACTTATAGCAGTCATCAGATGGAAAAAATGTTGAATGGAACTGTTGAGTTCTTTAGTGGTGCATGACATCAAGAAACATCTTACTTTATTTGTCAGTTCTGGTAATGTTGGACGAAGCTAAGATGATTGCTTCAAGGAGTAATTGTAATTGTAACTAAGAAGAGCTACACCCTTAAGGGGTGGAGCTGCTTCTAGTCCTCCACCGAGCTTTGGAACCGGAGCAGTAGGCAATTGCTGTTTTGTCTGTGTATGCTTGCCTTTCTTTGACGAAGAGTAGGTGATATCTTCTTTGATTAAACAACATAACGAAAATGTTATGGTGTCTTGATTACAATATATATATATATGGAAAACCATTAAGGACTCGGTAAATATAGCTATTAGTACACAGCCGAATAAATTCTTGATGCAAGAGTATACTCAATAGGAAAACGTGAAATGGAAAAGAGAGTAACATAACGTGAAAGAATAAAGTTACAGAGGAAACGCAGATGAAGATGGTTTTCACAGTGACATAGGTTTGTGTTTTGGCAAATGAAACATCGTAATATGTCTCGTAGGCGTCCATGTGAAATTGGCTAGGTGACTTGGAGTTTCTTCACAGTATTCTTTTTCTCATTCCAGATGCATGGCGTTGTTACATTTTTTGGACGAATATCAATCCTCATCGACCAGAACACTCAGGCATTCCACATGTTTATGACTGCTCTTCTTCAGGTAAATTAAGTGAAGTTTGCATCACCAGATGGCATTAGAATGGCCCTTGTTTTAACTTCCTGGCCCTTCTTGTCATTTCAGCTATTTGACCGTGGGGGTATGTTGTATGGAGAACTTGCGAGATTTGTGCTGAGATTGCTTGGAATCAGAACGAAGCCCAAGGGCATGCTTCCAAGTGCCCCAGGCATGCTTCCTGCGCCAGATGCCCAAGGAAATGGCCATGTCCAGGAACCCAAGGGAACCTCAAGCTCATGGGACAACGTGTGGCAGGAGTAAAACTAGCAAAAGAAGATGAATGAAGCCCAATGCAAGCACGTAAGCTAGTCTAAACTGAGAGGCTTGTGGAATCATCGATCTGTTTCGATGCCATAAGGATGTAGCTGGGAAATTTCTTTTCCACCATGGCAACAGATTTCAAGAATACCTAAGATGACGGTAACCATCCTTTGTGTGAAGAAAGTTGCTCTATTTGGGATATAGCGTGACATGGTATGATGTGTATTGATTTGTTTATTATATGCGAACGGCCTGAAATGTATGGACTTCTATGTAATCCTCCTGCCATTAAATTGGTTGGATGTGTAGTATAAGTAGTCTTCCATCTGTATTTGCTTTGACATGTGCTTGCTTGCATTTTTATCCCGTGCTTAACATGCACGAAGACGAAGCGGAGATTGACTGGTGGTAGATCATGAATCAATGAAAATTCTGCACGTACCTGTTTAAATTTCAAACGTATCTGGATATGCCAGACATTAAGTGCATGTTTGAGTGGAAAATTAGAAGGATATCTAAGATATTATCTCATTTAGCTTTGATGTTGACAGCGCATCCTCCTCCCAATGGCCAGAGGAAGCTAATCACGCCCTGACGAGCTTTTGGTGCCGCTGTTTGGGGCACGGTTCAGTTGAGACCCTCTTGTCAGTTGCCATTTACCATTAGAGCTTGCAAAAGGTGAATCAGAGGGGGCAAGAATCTTACCTGATCTGAGGCCTGCGTGCTTGTTATACTAAACTAGAATCAGATTTGGTCGTAATTTTTATGCCATCCGCTAGAACATCCAACCAATGTTCTACAATCTATTATTATTGAAGCCTGTCAGATGGCGATGAAATGATTCCATAGTCGTCTGATTATATTCAAATATTTACCGTAAATGTGATTGGAAATAATGAACTAGCTCAAGCTCTAATGAGAGTGGAGTTCATTGGGGTCTCCCGAGGGGGCGGTGGAGATTCAACATAACTAACATGGGTGCATACACGTGATTTGAGATCCCCAATCCTCAAACCCAGAAGTTTGAAATTAATAAGCTCTGAGAGAAACATATATTACCATGAGCCGGGACAGTCTGACGATAATTACGAGGCTTATGGATTTCCTCTGCTTTTCAAAATATCAGCCATCAAGCAGAGATCTTGTGGACCTAACCAACGTTATACCTCCTTCGGAGTTCCCAGTTGTAAACCTCAAATCAGCTCCCGCCTCGGTATTGTATGCAAAAGAAAGAAATTCTTGTTTCTGTCGAAAAACTTGGCCACATTGACAGAATACCTATCTTTTAATGACTAAATCAACAGGCATCAAGAACAAGATACATACCGAAAATGAGTAATAAAACAGTACAGGTACTAGCGAGCTCAATGATCAGGGTCTTGCCATATCTTGAGAGTTCAATTCAAAGAAACCACATGCCCACAAATAAGGCAAGCTCGTCAATAAACGAGTGAAGCGTAGACCGTCAAATTAAAATTTTCTAGTGAAAGAGCCTGGAGTGACATCAGACACGTTTCATCCCATTTTTGCGTTCATACTCGAAAGTGTAACCAAGAAAACAAAAGGGGTGCAGTTTTAGAGCTCTCTCTCTCTCTCTCTCTCTCTCTCTCTCTCACACACACACATACAGAGCAACTGTTTGAGCAGAGAGAGAGAGAGAGAGAGAGACTTGTAGGCGTCATACAGCAACTGTCGAGCATAGCCATGAAACTCCAGTTCCGGATAACTAAAAGAACTTTGCACAACGAAGAAACTTTGGACTGTCAAAAATGATATTTAACAGATTTGCATGAAAAATTGCAAAAAAAAATTCTCAGCCTCTTCGTTGCTGGATATGCGCTCAAAGAAAAAAACAGCTGGAACACACAATCATTCATCAAGACACGCGGAACAAAATGAATGAACCCATCCTTCCGGCATTGATCTGCAAACAGCATAACACAAAAATGAGAAAGACAAGCCAAGAAAGAGATGGCGGCTCTGGAAACTAAAACAAATTGTAAATGAATAAATAGTTTTATCTTGCAAACAAACAGTGAAGACATAAAGTGTTCAATCCGCCACGATGCACATCAGTGACGCCCATCTCAAACCAGGGACTGAACCTATCAAAAGATACTCCCAAGAGGAGTGATATATGGTTGGAAAACACCAGCGAGTATGGGCCATTGACAACTGCAAGCAAATACGTGTGTGAGACCTGAGCATGGTTTTTCCTGATTCAGAGTAGGCTACTTTCCAAAAGATACGTTAAGAAAGGATAAAACGGCATGCAAGGTGTCTAACCTCAGCATCTCCATCATTGTTGCCCTGACATGAATGGTTGTATGTCCTTGAGTAGGCGCTCCCTTAGTGCTTGTGGTATTTGGGAATTAAAGGATCTCTTAGCCTCAGATATTAAAAGTCGCCTGCAACAAATCGAGGAACTATTGTATTAGACATCAAAATATCATTTAAAACGCAAAAAACATATACTGCAATATTAGGTCATTAACTGTCCGTATGTTACATTGGTGCTCATGCGGGTGCGAGTAGAGAGATACCACACAGCACCTTTAAATCATGGCGGGAACATGGCTAGATATTTGAACATTTTGTTCTTTCATGTAATTGAGTTTAAAATTCAAGCATATATAACTGAATTTTAAATCAATTATAAGAAAGAACAAAACTTCAGAATGATTTTACATCGAAATACTATAAATTATATCTGTTAGCATCTCAGTACAAAAAATGTCTACATAGCTAGTGCCGAGTGGAACAAAGTGAACTTAACAGTATGGAGCGTCAGTTCAGGCAGCACCGTAACAAAAGTGCGGGTGTGGCATAACACCTTTGGAAGTATCATAGTTCCAATATCCGTAGGCACCAAATCAAGCAGTTTAATGTTCCCCGCATTGACCAAAGGAAACGATATAATATGTATCACAATGTATAGCAAAAACCTTTTTTGGGTAAAAAATACTCAAAAGACGACTACCGTATTGGTATGATACACTACGATGTGTATGAGAGTCACAATATAAGACACTATGCTCAATTCTTATTGCTATTGCCACTGCTACGCTACATATAGGTACAACCTAGACTGGATGGGGTCCTTCAGGAATAAGCACTCATCTTTAAGCATTTATAGATTCCAATACATATTTATCATGTCTGCTCACTTGAATAAGGATCGAAATTGTTGCAACTTGCCACGTGTGACAAAATTGGGAGAGCCTGGCTACTTTTAATATGAACTCGATTTGTATATAGATGTTCATCAGCCTTATATCTAGCTCCTCCATTACTTCTTAATGCACTTAAGAGGTACCATAACATTCTTAAAATTGTAAACTCTAAAGGCCATGAGCAAAAGATACAACAATTCAATGGAGTGAGAAAATAATGTGCTAGATAATGGACACCACAAAGGTATCATAACTAGACACTTAAATAAGACCTTTCATCTTTTGGTTCATTACTCCTAGAAGGCCTAAAACATAGGCTAGGACTCTAAGGTGTCCGGTTGTGCTAGGGGTACAAGGCCTGAAGCAGTTAAAGCATGCTGCTTGCCATCCTAGTGGCAAGCTATTTTTGCAAGAGTTGACAATTGGATCATCACATTATAGATTTCAACTAACAAACTCAGACGATTTTTGTAAGGTCATTACAATTAGGACAACAAATTACAAAATCATTGGCAAGAAGTAACATGAGAGAAATGCGCATTGACAATGTTGGTTGATTCTTCCATGCATTTCTTTACTGAAATGTTCAGTAAAGAAAATATCCATTAACCTTTCCCCATGTGTTAGGAGATGGCAACTAAAGGTTATGATTTGTCATTAAAAGAAATAATAACATATGGCAAGTAAACAATTGATCAGGCACGTCTCCCATGAATCATGAAGCTGCAACAGATGTTTAGCAATAGGATGGTGCAAAGGAAGAGGATCAGTGTAAAAGACTATCATTGACAAGTGAACGAAGAATGGTCTATCATGCATCAAGTAAAGAACTGCATGATCAAGGAAAAGCTAATTATGACAATAAGATCTACACTGTTGGGTTATTCACATGTTTAGCATAGACAAAGTGATGAGTGGTGCACAGCAATTAGAACAAGCCGTAGTAACAGGATAAAATCAAGATGGCACAATGAAAGTGTTAGAAATCGGGTAAAATCCCTGAATCCATTTTATTGAATTATCAAATCTATATACAATCAGCTACACCAGTTATAGAGCTAGAGAAATGAAATTTTCAGCAGCAAGTGAAGAAGGGATACAAAAGGGCATCCCCCACCGGTTATCTTAACTAGCCGTTGGGGGCCAGCAGCTGGCCCCCAACGGCTAGTTGGGGGCAGTAGCCAGTATATCTAACTGACTCTGACCCTAATGGCCGGGCCAGGTAGTCAAACATCAATGGGCCCTAGTAGCCTGTCTCCTATTACATTTATACTTTAACATAAAGAAGCTCAGAGAAAAAGGAAAAAGGAAACAAAACATTTGTGATAACCTTAGTTTTTGAACGGAAGGGATAGGAAAGGGTGACACTGTACATGTTCAAACATTTTTTGAGAAAAAATGATACATTAAAAGAATGAAGAAGAAGAAAAAGAAAAAAACAGTGGTCTTGATGTTACACAGGCGCAGAGGACAAGAAACTTGCGGCTAACAATTGCTAAATGCAGAAAAGACTAGTGTATGAGGTAGAGAAATCCCAGTGCAAGCCAGAAAAATGATATCGTAAACTTTATCATTTATCAAATCAAAACCAAATGACAACAAGAACCAGAGAGTCCAACACTCTGGAGGCATTTTTCTTTTCAGATGAGGAAATATTATTCATACTATCTTTTCAGACGAGGAAATATTATTCATACTCATAATGGTTTCTCAGAGTCTGCACGTCCTTGTTGAAAGACCTCAAAATTTATCCAAAATTTGTTTGTTTCAGGGTACAACCAACCTTAAACCAAATAGGAGAGGAGAGAAAATTTTGATTACGATGAGGTCACATTTAAAACAAGTTCCCCATACTTCAAACACTCATATAGTTTCAAGCTGCATTTTCACAATCCTCCTAATTCAGTTTCAACTACATATTCAGGGCTGAGGCACTGGAAGAAAGTTCAGGTTGTTATTGTAGAAGTGATTTCTCACATTCATAAAGAGTAGCAAATAGCAAATTAAATGAAAGAAGAGAGAAAATCTCACTTTAGATCAGTATGAGGAATGCTTGAGTCTCTCATACATAATCTTTTTTTGTTGCGCATCAAAGTACAGACTCCATCATACCAGCAGCTTGTCCGCAGGAAAGAACATGATTCTTGGCAAAGCCTGAGAAACCACATATAAGTCCATCAGGTATTTTCACCAACATCAGTTTGCATAGAACCAGGAAGAAAACTATCAAGCCAGATGACTCACCCAAGCTATAATACCACAAATGCATCATGACGCAACACAAAGGGAATATCACATGTTCATAATCTCATTGCGAAGTAAAGCATTGAGCCTTACAATACTTACCTGGACAAAAGCAGATCATCAACACTCTAATTGTCAACATCATTTGCATGTCTTGCATTATCACTAGTTTCAAGATATATTTACACATAAATGACCTATTCTGAAAGTTGAAAGGAAGAAAAGGAAAGGAAATAAGTTTTGCCTTATCGACACTTTTGAACAATTACCCTACAATATGAGGGTTACAAGGTACAACAACTAAGCCTTTTCCCATACTAGATTGGGTTGGCTACAAGGATTCTTTGTTTCCATAGGGCTAGATCATGTGCATTGCTAAAAGTTAACTCAACATAAGCCACATCATTCCTATTGTTTCTTTCCAACACTTTTATGGTCTTCTTCTTCTTCCTCTTTTAACATTTTCACCGTCTAGTTTATCTTACCTTCTTACCAGAACTTACTTTGATGGTCATTCCATGTATCCAAACCATCTTGTGAACGTTACAAGGTAATAAAGGAAATTCCCCTACAGGGGTTAAATTATATATAGGCAAAAGATAAGCCTAATAAGAACAGCCACCCGAATGCTTGGGTCAGTTCAGTCAACTAGTGCATGCACATCAAAGGTCAACATGACCCACAGACATCAACAAAATCAAACCTACATATCAGAATACCATGTTCCTCCGTCTTATTAATCTTCAATTTTCAAATTCAGTACCAGTTTCTTCTCTTAAAACTTGTCCAAAATTTGCACAAGTTTCAATTTTCCACACTGCTTTTATGTGCAATGTCTAAAAATTACGAGCTTGCAGATTTCAAAATTTGGAGTTGGAATGATGCTTAGTTCCTCTAGATTAGGTATTTGGAGTCAAAAAACTAGATATGCTTGCTTCTGTAGATTATTCTTTTAAAATGTACATATAACCGTAACAGCCAAGTAATTTTCAAATTTTGAAATTAAAATGATGTCATACTTAACATCTCTAAATTAGTCATCTAAAATGTATACACACACACATGCACAACATACAAACACAGAGAAAAGCATGAAGCACAGCTTGTCTTCCCATATCCTGGTTCCACAAGAAACTCACGCATTATCAAGTGTTCAAGATGCATATTTGTCCTTATAACCTGCTACAAGAAAGTTATGTCATATCATGCAGGTTCTCACCATATCACATATCTAAGTTTTCATGTAACGTCACAACCTCTTGTTCCACATAAGTGCAGGCACTCAGACAAAATTCTCTTTCTTCTAATTTGCTATATTTCTTCAAGACTAATTCAGTACCATTCACAAATGGTCAAACTCAAAACACAAACAAGCATAACCAAAGAAACTAAAATATTTACATAAAAAATGAAATGAGATAAGAATGCAAACATTTTTTTTAACTCCAACTCTCCCGCAAAATGTTCTTTAACGCTTGATGATTTGCACCATTTCTCTTGTTCGGACAAACTGTGCAAGCAATTACTACTTGAATTAGCATTATCAGCACTGTGACTGTCACACACTTTCCTTTTGGTCCCCATGGCATTGGAATTGCTTATTCTGTCCACAACCCTAACATGGGATACGTTGTTCTCCATCTCTGCAGATGGCTTCACAGCATTCTTACTATCACTATCAAAAGAATGTTTGTCATTAGATGTGGTGTCATTGGCATGATATGGTAGAGCAGAAGACCTATCTGCTATTGCATTCACATCCTTGTTGGAGAAATTTGCCCCACTAACAGTGTCACGACTGGGTAAGGACACTTCCTTATGCATTTGACCAGGCAGACCTTCAGTTCTTCTCAATCTTTCCTTTGATGCATCATGATGGATATTCAATTGTCCACTCCCATTTGCAACAATGTTTACAGATTCAGGTAGGGCTGTCCGCAAAATGCTAAATTTTATCCGTGCTTTGGAAGGGTCTTCCTCAGTCTTTGATACATTTGACAAACCCTTTGCAGGACAATTGACATTTGTAAGAACAGCGGGTGATTGTTTACCAAAATATGTTGTGGCCTTAGTAGCTGAAGCTTCTTTACCATTGCACGAATTCACTCCATTGGCATTTGGAACAGAAGATTTCACAACTCTTGGCCTTTGATTAGTGCGGATAAAGAATAAAACATACACTTTTTCAGACAGAACCTCCTCTAACGTTGCAAGCGTAACAATAGAGTCATTGCAGCAGTACCAACAACCACTTGGATCCTGTATACAAGGAAAATAATCATTCAGAAAAAGCCGCAAATCTTAAGGCATAAAGTACCAGTGAAACAAAAGAAAAAATTAAACCTTGATATATGCATAATAGTGCCCTGATTCTGGTGAATATCCTGAATGCACAATGCTACCAAAGAGACTGTATTGCGGATGAGGATCCTGTATCAGCAATAAACAGAGATAAATCTCAACCATTTTTCACATACAACTCAAAGATAATGATATGAACTTTAATCCTGAGT
Source organism: Brasenia schreberi (assembly GCA_036023115.1). NCBI lineage: Eukaryota > Viridiplantae > Streptophyta > Magnoliopsida > Nymphaeales > Cabombaceae > Brasenia > Brasenia schreberi. The sequence continues at coordinate 24,101,277 of JAYKKT010000088.1, forward strand.
AGTCGAACTTGAAGAGCAATGCAAATTGATTTCTGTTAAATATCTAAGAACCCTCTGGAGAAAGCTTAACCACCCAACATCGACTTTTAGTTATGGATTTACAAATAAAAAAATGGACAAAGAAGAAAAGAGTGCATCGAGCTATTCGGACTAAATGGTGGAACCTCAAAAGCGAGAAAGAAGATATATTTAAACATAAAGTCCTTCAAGGAGATGTTTGGAATTATGTTGGTACACCCTGTGATATGTGGAACAATATGGCTATACATATTAGGAAAGTGGTGAAAGATGTGTTAGGGGTATCTAAGGGAGGTGTATTGGCACAAAAAGAAGCTTGGTGGTGGAGTGAAGTAGTACAAAATAAAATCAAAGCAAAGAGGGCATGGTACAAATTATATTATGCTAAGAAAACTAGTGAAACTTTAGAAGCTTATAAGAAAGCAAAGAAGGAAGCATAAAAGGCCGTGAGTGAAGCAAAAGCTAAAATTTGGGAGGACTTATATAAAAAAATCAACTCAAAAGAGGTGAAAGAGATATTTTTAGGATAGCTACTAAAGATCTTAATTATGTTAGATGCATCAAAGACGAGGATGAAAAAATTCTAGTGGCAAATGATGATATAAGAAATAGATGAAAAAACTATTTTTATAATCTTTTTAATGAAAATAAAGATGTTAGTATTAGCTTAAGAGAGTTAGCCAAATCAGAAAAGTATATAAATCACAATTTCTACCAACGTATTCAAAAGAATGAAGTCAAAGAGGCTCTTAAACATATGAAGGGTGGTAAATCGGTAGGACTAAATAATATTCCTATAGAAGTTTGGAAAATACTAGGAGAAATAGGAATCACTTGGCTCACAAGACTATTTAATGAAATATGGAAAAACCAAAAGATGCCCGAGGAAAGGAGAGCAAGTACACTTAAACCCATATATAAGAACAAGGGAGACATTCAAAATTGTGCGAATTATTGAGGTATCAAGTTAATGAGCCATACTATGAAATTATGGGAAACAATTATCAAACGTAGGTTAAGACAAGTATCAAGAATAACAGAGAACCAATTTGGATTCATGCCAGATAGATCTACTATTGAAGCGATTCACCTCTTGAGACGTCTTATGGAACATTTTAGAGCAAAAAAGAAAGACCTTCACATGATATTTATTGATCTAGAAAAAGCTTATGATAGGGTACCGAGGGAGGTTCTTTGGAGAACTTTGGAAAAAAGAGGTATCCCATTGACATATATTAACCTTATAAGAGACATGTATGATGGTGCAAAAACATGTGTGAGGACTCATGAAGGAACGACAGACTTCTTTGAAGTTAATATTGGGTTACATCAAGGATCAACTTTAAGTCCATACTTATTTATAATGGTGATGGATGAGTTAACAAAACATATTCAAGATGAAGTACCTTGGTGTATGTTATTTGCAGATGACATTGTATAAGTGGAGGAGTCTAAGGAAAAAGTTAATAGAAAATTGGAACTATGAAGAGAAACGTTAGAATGCAAAGGCCTCCGACTTAGTAGAACAAAGACAAAATATATGGAATGTAAGTTTGATCATTTGGTTACTTCAGAGGACATAGAAATTAAAATTGGCACACATTGCATCCCCTAAAAGGAAAGTTTTAAATACCTAGGGTCACTTTTTCAGAGTGAGGGAAGAATTGATGGAGATGTTACACATAGAATTAATGCTGGTTGGTTAAAATGGAGAGGAGCATCAAGTATTCTTTGTGATAAGAAGATACCATTAAAGTTAAAAGGTAAATATTATAGAGCAACTATTAGGCCTGCCATGTTTTATGGTTCTGAGTGTTGGGTGGGCAGTTAATCATCAACATGTACAAAAGATGTCTGTGACAGAAATGAAGATGTTGAGATGGATGAGTGGCCGTACAAGAAAAAACCGTATACATAATGAGGTTATTAGAAACAAATTAGGAGTGGCACCAATAGAGGATAAAATGAGAGAACATCGTTTAAGATGGTTTGGACATATAGAAAGAAGATCAAAAGAAGAACCTGTAAGAAGGTTAGAAAAACTAAATTTGGAAAGTATTAAAAGAGGTAGAGGACGACCACAAAAGTGTTGGAAAGAAACAATAAAGAATGATCTAGTTTATTGGGAGTTAACTGCTAACATGGCACACGATAGGGATCTGTGGAAACAAAGAATCCATGTAGCCGACCCCGTCTAGTATGGGAAAAGGCTTAGTTGTTGTTGTTGTTGTTGTTGTTGTTGTAATGAAATCAAAAGATGAAATATATACCATATTTCTGATTGCACATGAACTAATCAAAACTCAATACCATATTTCAGTGAAGATACTTCACTCGGATAAATTTGTAAAAATATATCACCTAGCATCTAATAGACATTCTCCAGAAAGATGGGATTCAGAATTAAAGAACTTGCCCTAATACTATGCAGACTAGGTAAATTATTTCTTGTGGATAAAAGTATTACACTTAGAAAGGGTATTCTTGTATTACAAAGGAAGTATGTGACCGACATACTGAAGGATATAAGAATGCTTGGTCGTAAGGGTATATGCCACTGTAGCATCATGAGAGACTTTAAATTTGGCCCAAAAGCCCTGGGATGGGTGAAGTGGTTATGCACTTGCTGGTTGTTTAGTGCTTGGTGGATGGCTTAGTTGGAAAGAAATAACTGAGTTTTCAGAAGAAAGGTCACTTTACCCAGTGTCATATTGTGCAGATTAACTGCACATCAGATTGCAGGTGGTCACCTGGCACGAGATATAGGCAAACATGATCTAAATGCTTTCCAGATGAAATTGTGTACCATGTAGATATGATTGTATCAATTGCTGGTTGGCCCTCTATACCAAATATCAGTAAATTATTCTCGAAAAGGATGTACATATGGCAATGGATGATTAAAAAAGACAGGTTGGAAACATAAAAAGAAAGAAAACACCAACCAACAGCAGATCCTACGTCACAAGTATGTATGTGAATTGGCAGGTAAAGGAAACGAGTGAGTGCAAGCACATACATGGGATATGGCAATCTCAAAAGTTGTGTGGTTGGATACAACAATGTATAAGTATAAATCACAATATCGTTTTTGTATAATTGATAATGCCTCATGAAACTAAATGAAAAGCTCCACTTTTTTTGGATAAGTACGAAAATCTCAACTTTTGTGAGTTATTATTCCCAAATAACTTGTCAGTCAAAATTCTACGAAGTGTCCCTTAGACATAGTACTAAACTATCTCTAAGTTAGAATTTTTACAATAAAAATTATTCAACATAGGCCGCGTAGTGGTGAATACAGGATCGCAGGTGTCGAATGGTTGGGGGTCTGACACAGGTAAAAGTGTTTGTGTGACAGGACAGATGTGTCAAGATACATGAATGTCACATTAGATACTATCAATGAGACCTAAAAAGAAGAAATAGCTAGTCCTAACTTGACTTGAGAGTATATAATAATCTTCTAAAAAATTTGGCTTTTTTGGTGAGTATAAGTTATAACACTAAAGAGCGTGCATATGTCAAAAGAACATAATGACAGCATTTATTTTCTTATATATTTACATGATATATCCTTTTCTCTAAATGATTGCTAATTTTCATGCTTCATTTCCCCATTTCTAATTTTACCCATTACTTATTTCATTTTATGGCCTAGTAACCATGATCTGAAACTAGCAGGAAAATGCCCAAAGCCAATTTTGTAGACAGGGTAGGAAAATGGTGACAAAATACCAAATTATCCAACAAGTATCTTATTTTAATTATCATCAATTAATTTCAACAGAAAGAAAAAGAAAGCAAGAGCTTTGCTACATACTTTGCTTGTTTTATTCATATGAGCTGAAAGAGATAAATCTTCCTCAAAAGCAATGGACCGATCAATCTTCATGCCATGCATACCTTCAAATCTCTGCGGACAAAGAACATTGGATAACCATGTATCATCCAAAATGACTTTTTATTCGATAGGCAAGTTGGGGTTAGGTAGATCTATACCAGATATGCACAACCAGGACACCAAAATCTAGACCTTCAATCTCAAGGTTCTCTTGAGTTGACCTCTAGGTAAGGGAATCGTAGCTCCTTGTGCATCATCCATAATGAATTTGAAATAAGGAATCAAATAGAATTTTTTTCATCTTTACCTTCAGTTGTATTACAAGGACATTTGGTGCTCGAAAGATAGACAATTGCTTCTTCGCGGCTGATAATTTTTTACACCTGGATCAAAAGACTTTCATCTCACTGTCTACAACATAAGCACAATAACTAGTCTATACAAACAACCTTAAGACAAAAGAATAAGAATACATGCTTCAAAGAAAAATGTGAAATCTTCTGCATCACAATTATATTATAAAGTTCACCTATTTAGTAATGCTAATAAGCTCAAAAGGCAGTTCACCCACCAAGAAACTTTCAAGAGATTTTCAAGGAGCTCCATTTATTTAGACCTTTAAAAACATTCAAGAATAAAGATGAATTTCAAGAACACAACAACGTGACTACATCCTACAAAATTTAACCAACCTCTCCAGGCTTTCACCTTTGCCCATATAGCATGTTCTATGAATCCAAAATTTCAAAAGATTTCGAAAATCTAAATTTTGTATAAGCAATCCTGTCTTTTAGCAAAATATATTTAGGCTGAACTGAAGCAAACATCATGATCTTTTGGTGCTGTTAGCATGAATAGTTATCTATCATATATTAGCTGTCATCTTCCAATTCAAACTATATGACGAAGACATCATTAGGCCTTGATATAAGAGGAAATTGCATGATTTCATAATTCATGGGCTCAATATTTAGGTGAAGAAAGACGGTTAACAAGCGAGGGGTGCTTTTTATGGAACGCAAATCCACATATAGATCATATATTAGACATGCTATATAAGAAATTCTTCCAGCTCTCCAAAAACAAAGTGAAAGTTGGAAAGACTAACTCACTTCTCACAGTTATACTTGTTACTCCCATCCAAAACTTCTGGTTGGAAAAACCGCTGTAAGGCTTCTCTTACAGAACTGCTCTGGAACAAATCTAGACTGATGTCCATCATGTCATCCATCTTATTCGACTCATAACCACAAGAGAGACACTTCACCTGGCTTTGCAATAATCCACTAAAGATCTCCTTAACTATAGTTTTATGTTCAGCTTTCTCAAACTTCCCATTCGCCTGACCATTTTGATGTGCCACCCCATTCCTTGCTTTCAATAGTTTCAGGCAAGTGTTATGGCAAGCATCAATCACGTAACGGAGGAACTCATGAGCATCTTCCTGCCTACCAATTCGGAAGTGTTTGGCAAAGATCTGTATAGAGTTCTGGATGTTGGCAGGCGCATCCATAGGGATCTCAATGCTGAGAGATCTGACGATTCTCTTCTCCAGCATGCAAAATGGGCAATCATGTCTCTTGTTCAAATTAGACAGCTCGCCTGTGTCAAAAACATGGTTCAAAGCGCACTGCATGTTTCACCCAAAACAAAATAAAATGCTAGCAACCACAAAGTCGTGCAGTTTTTCCAAACAACAATGATGGTAACAACTACTAAAAATCCTACCGCCAAGTTCAAGAAATATAAATACTACCGTCCATTCAGCAAAATTATAAAACTAACATAAAAGACAAAACAAAGAATAGCTCAGGGGAGTCAACAAGCATGGTAAAGATCACAAATAGAAAAAATGCAACTCCGTAATCCTCTTTAACATCCACAACGTTTCACAATGGGACAAAGATGCTTACCTTAAGCACCATGGGCAGAATAACATACCAAGGTTATTAAGAACGCTGAAACAAGAAAATAATGATAATAATAGCAATAGTACAACTGTCCACATGGAAAACCAAATACGGAAATAATAACGTACAGAAAGAAATACGGAGAAAACCAAAAAAGGAACTAACACAGTGCAAAATCACAAATACCAAAATCCAGATTATGGTGCCCCTTGGAACATACAATTTCTAGGTCTTACAGTAGAGTAACAGGGACACGTAGCGAAACAACTAGAACCTAATTGCTGATTGGTGCTTCGTAAAACACACAGTCTCTTGATGGTAGAGTACAGAATGGACACGAACTGAAACAACTAGAACTTAATAACGCAATTGTGCAACTTCAAACGCACAAATTGAAGACGATGCAACAAGAACTGCGCCCACATAGCGAAGCAACTAAAACTTAATGCCAAATCGGTGGTCACTCGAATACAATTCTAAGTGTTCCAATACAAAATCCCACCCAATCAGCGAAACAACCAAAACCTAACAACAGACAACTCTCACCAACAACAACAGCACACGAACCAACAAGAGGAAAAAGGATAAAAGTGTGGAATTCCAAATCAATCAAACCAGATGAATCAAAAGCTTGGTGAAAGTAAAGAGAGAGGAGAAGAAAGGGAGCTTACAGAGAGAAGAGTGTCGATTGTTGAGGCAGAAATTGGCTAAAGGAGGGGTGTAGGTGAGGCACTGTAGGACGCTATTGAGGTAGCAAGAGTTTCCAAGATTGCGTAGACCGAGTGGAGCGCTTTTCCTTTTGTGGGTATTCGTCCACGTCATTTGCAAGGCCATGAACAACCGGAACAAAAACAAGAAGAAGAAGAGGAAATAGATGGATCCATATATAAGAGAAAGAGAAAGAGGGGAAGAAGGAGAGGGAGAGGGAGAAACGCGAAGCCCTTCGCTCTCCCGCTTTCCCTCTTCCTCTTCCTCTCTGCTACGGACGAATCCGAGAAGAGGGCACCATGCCCATCAAGTAACAAATTCAGACAGGGGGAGGAGGGAGAGAACCCACGAGAAGACGAGAGAGAGAGAGAGAGAGAGAGTGATTCGGGTCGACCCTCCCCACAACCCAAAAATATCAGCGAGAAGAGATGAAACATGGTCTCTTTCTCTCACACACACACACACACGAAAGCTATCGAAACAGTAAGTTCAACGTATACTACTCTGCCACGTATAATTTTAACAAGCTGATTCTCAAAAGTGGGCATAACCCAAGTGTCAAAATAAATTCACCAAAATGCATATAACTATCAAGGATGTCAAGGAGTCGGATCTTAGCAAAATGAATCCAATCTAATTGAGGCTATTCACAACTGGGTCGCGATACAGATCAAAATAGTGTGTCCCACCTGAATAAACCAAGGGGATTGAATTACGTGTAGATACTGCAATTTGGTAACATTACCTTGCTGATTGCGGTTTGGTTGGAGTGGAGAAGTAAACCCAGGTCTGTGTAAGGGTTCAATGGGTGGTGGATATACATTGACACGAGGTGGAGCGTTTTAATCAAGAGAAGAGGTGCAGCACATTGACGTATTTGTCTGATATAATACATAGTTTGTTGCACCTTGCTATTTGTCTAGTCCAAAGAAAAGCTCTAGCTACTCATTTGCCTTAACTTGGAAGAGAATGTTAGATCAACTAGAAAGCTCAAATGATCGGAGTGGCAAAGCATGTAATTAGGGATGTTTATGGAAATGAGATTTCCCGTTTTCTATGCGAATTTGGTGGGTGAAAACAGGAGCAAGAACAGGAGAACATGAAAATCTTCAATGGAGAACGGGATGGAGACATGGACAATAGTCCTCTGCCACCCAAACCCAATCCTCCCCTATTAGTTTTAAAAAGTTCCAAGTCCCTCTAAAAATAAGATAAACTATGTGAGACCATAGATAAAAAAAGTATCACCTGTTTTTTGAATTTGATTATCACCCAAATTTAGAAAAATAGTTGTGCAATGTGAATCTAATCATCTCTTTCCCCCAACAGGTGGGAATCCATGAAAAACAAGCTCGTTACAGAGACGGGTGATATTCTAAAAGGTCCCGTCCTGTCTCATGAACATCCCATGATAGCTAGATACTGGTCTGGAGGATGATCCTACAGTCTTCTTTGAGAATAATATCGTTTTTCGTTAGTGTGCCACTCCATGCAACACTCACAGTATTGGGAAACAGTTTGTGTTGACATGATTCCAGCAATGGGGAGGGCCAAGCAGAACGCAGACACACATGCACCCCATCAAGAATCAAAATCCACACCCACGAGACGGTGTTAGAGAGCCCTGCCAGTGAGCTAATGCTCCGGGTAATACACGAAACCTTAGTCTTGTTTTAAAACTTTTCAAGATGTTTTAAACTTTTTAAGGGTATTATCAATGTATAAAAGACATCCTTAAAAAAATAAAGATGATGTATGATTGTACAAAGAAAAAATGTATTCTTAATGAGATTATCAAAGACAAATTGAAAACAGTATCAATACAACAAAGAAGCCCCTTCTCATACTAGATGAGGTTGGCTACATGGATTCTTTGTTTCTACAAAGCCCTATCATCATTTATAGAATCCACGATAAATAAGTCCGACAAAGTTTTATGTTCGTTGTCGAAAACCTAACACAACCCTCCCCCTTTATCCGGACTTTGGACTGACAGAAAAACTCATATCATTTGAACAAACAACAACAGCAACTAAGCCTTTTCCCATACTAGACGGGGTCGACTACATGGATTCTTTGTTTCCACAAATCCCTATCGTGTGCAATGTTAGCAGTTAACTCACAATAAGCTAGATCATTCTTTATTGTTTCTTTCCAACACTTTTGTGGTCGTCCTCTACCTCTTTTAATACTTTTCAAATTTAGTTTTTCTAACCTTCTTAAAGGTTCTTCTTTTGATCTTCTTTCTATATGTCCAAACCATCTTAAACGATATTCTCTCATTTTATCCTCTATTGGTGTCACTCCTAATTTGTTTCTAATAACCTCATTATGTATTCAGTCTTTTCTTGAATGACTACTCATCTATCTCAACATCTTCATTTCTGGCACAGACATCTTTTGTACATGTTCATGATTAACTGCCCAACACTCAGAACCATAAAATATGGCAGGCCTAATTGCTGCTCTATAATATTTACCTTTTAATTTTAATGGTATCTTCTTATCACAAAGAATATCTGATGCTCCTCTCCATTTTAACCAACCAGCATTAATTCTATGTGTAACATCTCCATCAATTCTTTCATCACTCTCAAAATTTGACCCTAGGTATTTAAAACTTTCCTTTTGGGGAATGCAATGTGTGCCAATTTTAATTTTTATATCCTCTGAAGTAACCAAATGATCAAACTTACATTCCATATATTTTGTCTTTGTTCTACTAAGTCAGAGGCCTTTGCTTTCTAATGTTTCTCTATAGTTCCAATTTTCTATTAACTTTTTCCTTAGACTCCTCCACTAATACAATGTCATATTAAAATAACATACACCAAGGTACTTCATCTTGAATATGTTTTGTTAACTCATCCATCACCATTATAAATAAGTATGGACTTAAAGTTGATCCTTGATGTAACCCAATATTAACTTCAAAGAAGGTATGTCGTTCCTTCATGAGTCCTCACACATGTTTTTGCACTATCGTACATGTCTCTTATAAGGTTAATATATGTCAATGGGATACCTCTTTTTTTCAAAGTTCTCCAAAGATCATCTCTCGGTACCCTATCATAAGCTTTTTCTAGATCAATAAATATCATATGAAGTTCTTTCTTTTTTGCTCTAAAATGTTCCATAAGACGTCTCAAAAGGTAAATCGCTTCAATAGTAGATATGCCTGGCATGAATTCAAATTGGTTCTCTGTTGTACTTGATACTTGTCTTAACCTACGTTCGATAATTCTTTCCCATAATTTCATAGTATGACTCATTAACTTGATACCTCGATAATTCGCACAATTTTGAATGTCTCTCTTTTCTTATATATGAGTATAAGTGTACTTGCTCTCCATTTCTCGGGCATCTTTTGCTTTTTCCACATTTCATTAAATAGTCTTGTGAGCCAAGTGATTCTTATTTCTCCTAGTATTTTCCAAACTTCTATAGGAATATTATTTGGTCCTACCGATTTACCACCCTTCATATGTTTTAAGAGCCTCTTTGACTTCATTCTTTTGAATACGTCGGTGAAAATTGTGATTTATATACTTTTCTGATTTGGCTAACTCTCCTAAGCTAATACTAACATCTTTATTTTCATTAAAAAGATTATAAAAATAGTTTTTTCATCTATTTCTTATATCATCATTTGTCAATAAAATTTTTTCATCCTCATCTTTTATGCATCTAACATAATTAAGATCTTTAGTTTTCTTATCTCTAGCCCTAGCTATCCTAAAAATATCTCTTTCGCCTTCTTTTGAGTTAAGTTTTTTATATAAGTCCTACCAAATTTTAGCTTTTGCTTCACTCACAGCCTTTTTCGCTTCATTCTTTACTTTCTTATAAGCCTCTAAAGTTTCGCTAGTTTTCTTAACATAATGCAATTTGTAACATGCCCTCTTTGCCTTGATTTTATTTTGTACTACTTCACTCCACACCAAGCTTCTTTTTATGCTGGTACACCTCCCTTAGATACCCGTTAACACATCTTTCGCCACTTTCCTAATATGTATAGCCATAGTGTTCCACATATCACAGGGTGTACCAACATAATGAATAAACCTTGTTAACTGTTCATAAAAATACATGTGAAGAAAAAAGACATGATGAATATGTTAAAAGAGAAAGATCGTAAAAATATTAGAAAAAAATAATAAAAAATAATCTAGTTCTTGTTAACTGTTAGTTTGGTATAAGATTAAACCTTAACAACAACAAAGCCTTTTTCCCCTACTACATGGGGTATAAGATTAAACCTTATGACAACAAAAAGTCCACGTAGTCGATCCCATCAGGAAAAGAATTAGTTGTTTTTGTTGTAAGTTTCCAAAATTACATGAAACCTACTTTTCTTTCAAGAAACTTTTAAATATCATAAATTCAAGGCTTTCAGTTTTGGCAAACCCAAAACATGTCAGATCACATATCCATCCACCTACAGAATCACTAGAATTGATCAATGATGGAGAATGTGGATTTGGGTAGAACACATAACTGGAACGGGCATCCCTTTTCGATCCTAGTCATTGCAATGACCATCTCTCTCTCTCTCTCTCTCTCTCTCTCTCTCTCTCTCTCTCTCTCTCTCTCTCTCTCTCTCTCTCTCTCTCAAATTGAAGAAGTTATCAATCAGCTTTTTAAGCCATATTTGATTAGAAACACACAAGTAGAGAAACCAGTACAAGGAAATAATTCATCATCTTATGAATAATTGATTACACATAAAGGGGGGGAAAACTAGTCACTATACCATCTGTCCGATTATCTGTCACTCTTGGGCAGCTGCTGCAATTCGTATGAATATTTCTGCAGTAATCAAGGCAACAATCAGAATTAGATGCCCCAAATGATATAAAAGTGTTCAATACAATACTTCACCATCTTATGACAAGGAAAGCAGATCAACCAACCCCATGGGCGGTTAGCATCTGGCTGCTAGATACAGTCAGGGGTTCGAACATCAGCAGACACATCGACCCAAAGTGAGCCATCTTCCCTACTGAAAATTTGTAAAAGACGAACGAAATTGACATAGTTCACAGTTGAATCTGAGGACTATAATATATATTTCTTCAACACCGTAAACAATTGCATGAGCTGTAAGCCCCACCCTAAAAGATTTTCTAGATTCGCCACTGGGTTCAAACCACATAAAAGTGAGCAACCTGGGCAGGCTAACACCCAGAAGAGGCCCTGCAGGAGCTATATCAAAAAGGAAAAAGGAAGCAGCAACCATTTAAGCTCACCAAAAAACAGACTTCACGTATCTCCATTGGCGCGCCACCAAATGATACATTGTGAGGAACTCCTACGTGCAATTCATGAAGTCAGAGAACTGTGTGGTACAATCAGTTGCTTCTATCAGCTGGAAATGGCTAATTAGTTGTCAATACAAATAAGTCAATGTGACTTTACAACTTTACCATGATCCTCGAAATACCAACTTACCTATGTCATTGAAATATATCCCAAGCTATCTGCTCTCAGAAGAAACAGCGACCGACATCTCATGGTCCTCCTCTTGAGGTCCCTCTTGGTTACTGCTATTTGCAGCTTCTTTTGAAGCTTCCTTTTTCAACTTGTGGTTGTTGTAGGCCACCACTCCAGCAATGGCTGTTACACGGCAATCACAGAATGTCCATTAAAAATGACAGAATGAACCAATTTTTGGTCTGGAAATAGCAGGAAGAAGAGAATAAGGCCACAAGAAAATTCTGCCAAAGGGCCCGTATAATGACATATGGTCAAACTTCTCTATCTACAATCCTTGCAAAAATTTTTATCCGCAACAACAAAAAGAAGGAAGAATTCTTGCTCTCCGATCATTAATAGTCTCTGACACAATTGACTAAAATGGGAAAAATTGATTAGCTTACCGATACCATAACCCAGTAGGTTAATAGCAGTTAGCTTGGAATCTGCAAATAAGACTGCCGATAGCAGGACCACCACCCAGTCCTTAACAACTCCAGCAACACGAATTGTCACAGCACTTGTATGCGTGATGACCACAAAGACAGACACATTGAGGGCAAAGGTGCAGAGAGAATTGAGTGACAATATAAATGGATGAAATGTCAATGTTCCAGAAGAATCCATCTTAGGTTTTTCAAGAAATATCCAAGGAATGAAGAGGCACAGCGCACTGCAGTCAACAGGATAAGAACAATAACAAAGGAGCAAAGTCACCACCACAGACACGAGATCCAATCTCAAAATGGAAGCACATATATATTCAAGCTTACCTGCATGGACTTACATAATACATGAGAGTTATGGGGTTTAGTTTTAGACCCTTCCTTTTGACTAAAATTTCCATAAAAATGAGCCTTAAAGCCTCTCCAACAACGCCACCCATTTGGTAAACTACTCCTGGCCAGCTAATATTGATTTCCCCGTATGAGGCCACAAGAACTCCAAAACTGATCATTGACATTATCATAAACATTCTGCAGCTTAGAACTTCAAGTCCGACTGCTGCTCCAAGAACGAAAACAGCTACAGGCACTGTAAAATCCCAAAAGAAAACATTCTTATGGTGCACAAGATGGGAAGGGAAATCACATATATACAAATGCAATCTATCTATATAAAAGTAAATAAATATTTTATATATATCCAGAGAATGAAAAGGGAAAACAAAAAGGTTACTTACTGATAGCTTTCAGCATTTGTGCAAATGCAACAGATATATAAAGGTATGCAGTGTTTCCCAGCCACAAAGTCATTGCGAACATTGCACCAATTGGGAAGACAGAGGAAGCATATCTAGATATTTAAGAGCCAACGAAGTTTAGTTCAAGAACGTTGACAGGAATGGGGATAACTGGAATGACATATGATAACAAAATCTCAACCAGGCCTTCACCGTTAAGTCCCTGAATAGATTTAATAGGACAAAACATACTGCAATAGATGAAACAGAAACAGGACACTCAAAAGATTTTTGCTGTTTAACTGCTAATAACCATGTCCAACAACAGCAAGTGTAAACCATTTTGAGACCTTTTACTAGGGTGTGCAATCTTTCAAGCACTAATGCACCAGATCCCATTACAACTGTGAAGTCAAATGTGCTTAGGCGAGAGCAGTACTATGACAGCAGACCTCCTAGGAAGTCCTTGTGTTGCACGTTGCCCATATGGGAAGGCTTGGTTAAGGTTAAGGAAACTGCAAGCACACAAGAACCACAGCTCTATTGCAGGAACAAATAAACAAGCAGGAGCAGAGAAAGATATCCTAAGAAAAAATCACCAAAAAGCATAAAAGTTGGTTTTAACACAAACGATGCTTACATTTCAGGAGTCATTCCCTCCTCAACCTTGACAATCTACAATTCATGAAAGAAGAAACGTTAAATGATACTCCACAGTAATAGAAAAGTGAAAGTAAATAAGTATTAATCCTTTGATGATAGAAATTTTCTTTTGAAAGGCCTTTTCTGAAATCTCAAAACCACCACTTTAGTAAGCTTACATAGCATAAGAACCTGGTTATTATTGACTAATGTAATAACAAATATTACCTTCAGAACTTTTGTAACCGTGAAACATAATACAGAGGAGAAAAGCATGTGTAACAGTGTCAAGCCAAGAGGATAAGGGAAGTTGATTTGCTTTGACGACAAAACCCACTGCACTTTACATCAAACAAATCAAAGTGATTGGCATAATACAACACATCTAAGAGAGAACAAACCATATTAGAGCATTCGATTCTCTTGCTAAGGCCACAAAAGTAATATGAAGAACTACAGGAGATGCAAACATCCTTAGAAATAAGCATACACATTATATTATATGCAGCAAGTCAAATATCTCCATGGCCAAATGTGCAACAAATTGGCCGACTTGCACTAGATACATATGAATAGCATTGCCCCCAAAAACATAATCTCCATAAAGTTCATCTGTGTAATCAATATTACATCCATTAAAATTTAAAATATCTATAAAATAAGTAATTTTCTGTAAAAAAACACAAAATATTACAGAGATACAAATGCCCTATTTTGACAGAAAAACAAACAAACAGGCAGCATTTAAAGCCAGAAAATAACAGCACAAGAGGAATAAGATATAAGCTCCGTACTGTTGAACTGTATCCATTTGATAAGAGGTCAGAAGCTTACCAATTGGCTGTCATGGTAATTTAGTAAAGATGAGAAACACTTTGAGGTTGGTGCAAATGGCATGTCTAGCACGCAACTTCTAGCAAGCACATCTTGACTAAAGGAGTCAGACAGCAAACAGACAATGCAGAAGGCACTGCATATGCTTAGATTCATAGAGTGAACAGGAAGAGGAGTCACAGAACAAAGTTATGAGGTGAGTGACACAGTGAATTGCTGTTAACTGGACTGGCTAAGTAGATTGTGAGAGCAATTAGTAGTGAATTATGGGCTTACAGTGGAACTTTGTGACAGCAACTAATCTTTTGATGTTTGCGGACGATATACTTGTAATGGACAAAACATCAGCAAACGTTTTGGTATCACATGGTGATTGTGCTTGAAGTTTTCTCCTTCCGTCTCAGGTTGCAGATTAGTGAACCCAACAGTGAAATTATATTGAATGGAGAAAATTTACTAAACAAACGTTTGACTCACAATTTCAAGCTTACATGCAGACATATCTTGTCAAAGACAACAGACATCGTTTCGCAAAATGGGTAAAAGGGCTTTGAAATAGAACACAGTACACACTTTTGCCTGTTTTAAGCAAGCAAAGTGTGGTGTAAGGTATCGCAAAATTAGCATACTGCTCATTGCTCAAAAAAAGAGAAAGACAAAAAAGGAAGTCCATTTAAAACCATGTTTTGAAGCTCATATCCTATTTCTCAAGATGGGAACTTGGATTTGTTTCCCTTGTGGCAAACATTTAAGTAACTAAATCAGTTCTATCCAACTCCAAACCAAGCTATCTTTGTACTTATTTAAGCTCCCAAACCAAGCAGAGACATGCTAAATAATTAGGAATATTTGATGGGAATACAAAAGATTATGTGCTGGGAACTGGTGATCACCACAACAATTTTATATGGAAAAGGTATTAAGAAATAGCAATTTTTTGAAAAAGGTTGAATGTGCAGTTGGTTATGGAAATTGGAAACTGATTTTATCTAATAAAACCATGAGGAATCTGATTAGGAAAGTAAAAACAAACTGGACAAGAATCCAGATAAGTGGCTGTAGGTTAACTCATGGGTTGGGGTTTCCCCTTTTGGTAATATACGTTAAGATGCTTGATGCTTTCAGGTGAGATAAGAGACAGTCCTTGTCTCAAGTTTGGGTGCAGTCTGGAACTTTTTCCACATTTACTTACAGCTGCCTTAGACAGACAATTGTCCGCAAAAGACTATTGGGAATTTGGGACAGCCAATGAGGGCGAGATGGAAGACCAAGTTCTGCATTATGGAAGCATGAACTGGTAGAGTGCACAAGACAATGTCATAAACCTACTAGAATTCAGACCTTCACAGGCAATGTTACAATCCTACTAGGGTCCACACCTTCAAACTAATGAGAATGACTGTGTGACCTTTCTAAACAATTCATAATAGCCTTTAATCAACCATTTGACTTTTAGGAACTGCGTCCCTTCTCCAAGGGGAAGATTTCGAATTTTATCACCTCTCCTCGGATGAGAGTATTTGTGGGGTTGGTATAATGTGGAAAGGTTAAACTTTAAAAATTGGCAGCTAGAATACAGCAATATGATCATGTTCTTGCTTTTGGACCATAAACTTTTTGCAACAACAAAATGCATCCAAGAGATGGAGGATATGGCGTTGTCCTTCATGCTGGCATGTCTAGACAGAAAGAAACAACAGAATGTTCTACGGCAATCAAGGGAGGGTCATAGCGATGCATTTGGGTGATCTTTTATTGGCTATTAAAAGATGATTCAGCCAAAACTCATATACAAGATGGAAGATGATATTGAATTAAGTTGGAGTAGATCACAGCATGAAGGACCACTTTCAGGTGTGTAATATTGATGTTTCTTATCGTTTCCTAATCTCTTATCATAAAAAGATCAACTAAGAAGATACACTAGAGTAACATCTTTGCCTGCACCACTATTGAGAACCCTAGATTGTTTCTGATGTTATCCGGCATGGTAGGCAAAAGGCATTGAGTATCAATCTGTTTCCCTTCTCATCTAGCCATTCTCAATACCAGCAATGAAGGAAGAGGAAACTTGGTGTCGATCCTAGATGCACGCACCAAGAGTTCCCCGGAGAGAATGCGCCAATTCTGAGCTAAAAAAACTGACACAGAGTTAAAAGAAATCGATCTGCTACACACTTCAATACAAATCTCCCATTAGTAATTCTCCACGGTCCTTGATGAGACACACTACACAAAGACGACCAAAACGAAATGGCTGGATGATGAGTCAAGGGGAAATCATAGCGCACATCACTAATTCAATCGAATCTTCACAGTATCGATTCTCAGACTCTAATATCAGCTACGCAGCACAAAAACAACTAGAACATAATTGTTTCTGAAGCTGGTCATAAAGAATTAATTGCTTCAACATCACTAGATCTCCCCAGAAAGTGTATGGATGGAGAGAAACCACCCGTCTCTATGGGAACGCATTAAACCATCAAGCCTCACCAAGATACCATCACCAACTAAAGGAAAAAAACTGACTTTTGACAGACATCAAAATTGATTCAGAAATACAGCTCAAATTATGAAGGCCGTAAAGAAACGATTCACCCACATACCCCAAAACACACTCTAACTACTTCCCGAGTGATAACTAAAAAGAAACGAACAGATCGAAGTAAGGGAGACAGAGACACCTTGTTGAAGAAGATTTGGCCGCTAGAAAGGGCAATGTAGATGAGAAGGTAGATATACGTCAGGTTCTTCCCCTTCACTGCTTTACCACCCTCCGTCTGCGGCACCAACGCCGCCTCCTCTTCCCCCTTCATTCTTTTCTTTGCTTCAGATAGCGATTAGGATGACCAACCACGACTTAGACCGAGCGAGAGAGACAGACAGACAGACAGACGAAACTCCACACAGGCCCTCCACAAGTCAATGGCGCTTCTGATGGAACCTTCGTCTCGAAGTATAACACTGTCGGCTCTCTCTCTCTCTCTCTCTCTCTCTCTCTCTCTCTCTCTCGTTAGTGTCTCCTCTCTCTCCGTTTGCTGGAAAGGGGCGTATTCTTCAACGACGAAGAGCGTATATTTCACAAGAAAAATATCTCTTGCAATAATAAATTCTAAACAATATAAAAGTTATTCTATAATTAATAACTTCATTAAAAGTCATCATGGAGAAAAAATGCCATTTAAAATTTACGTTTTTATGAAAGACAAAATACAGTGAAATAAGAATAAAAAGTATTGATGTCCAGCCGAATTCTCAAATGGCGTGCCGCATTTTGTATCAAAATATGGTTCGTGCAAGTAGTTTGTGTTTAATAGTATCATAGATTTTTGCTTTCTTTCGGTATTAGGTCGATGCAGCTCGTTCTAGATTAGTTAAGGTAAAGTTTTTGAAGAATTAGATCTTCAGTTTTAAAACTACAAGTTTTAATACTTACAGTTTTAAGTTTCAATGAGTATCAAACATATCAAACATGGAGTCACATTATAGTCTCAAGCACAAATTGAGTACGTTGATATAGGTAATCAACTACGTAGGTGACTGGAATTAAATTCATGAATTTTACATGGAAATTCAAGCATTTTTCTTCTCATGTTGCTATTTCGTTTTCGTACGAGAACCAAAACATCCATACTGCTCACGAATCAAGCATGAAACTATGATTCCTCACCATGAGTCATAAGAACCCTTAAGGTCTTAAGAGGAGCAAACCAAACCAAAGAGCTGGGTCGATGCAGTTCACATTGGATTTGGTGTACTTCCAAAAGAAAAGTAAGTAATTTGCTCTTTATTTTTCTGTTTAAAAGTATATGAATTTACCAAGTTGACTTTCACATTATTAGAGGAGGGATCACCCACAAGAAACAACACCAAGCTATACCCCTCACTAATGTAACTAGAATTGGTTTGATGGATTCTTTTTCGCCAAATTGTTTCATCACGTTTAAGCTCAAAAGACAAGTTTATACGTCAATGTTTCTTTATGACACTTTCGAATGACTTCTTATGCTTCTTTTAATATATTAATCTTTTAATTTGCTGTAGGGGCACATCCATTAGGTTCCCTCTCTTGAAGTGTTCGAACAATTTTAAGCATCTCTTTTATGTTTTCTTTCATTACCATAACAACTTTACTTATTTATAAAATTTAATTAATAACCTTTTTAGTGGTTTGTAGGCCATTGATATTTTCCAAAAAAAGTACAAAGAATTATTTGTCTTATTTGTTTGAGTAAATATGATGGATGGGAAACTGGCATTAATTAATGAACACATTAATTATTTCAATGTCTCAATCAGCGACATGGAAACCTCATCACTTGAGCTGTCATTGCATTGGTATCTAGGAGAAAAACTAACCTCAATCATAAAACAATTTGTTACAACAACTAAGCCGTTTCCTATAGTCGGCTACCTGGATTATTTGTTTTCATAGAACTAGATCATGTACCACGCTAACAATTAATTTAATATAAGTTAGGTCATTTTTTATTATTTCCTTCCAACATTTATTTGGCCTGACTCGTGTTAACAACATATAAGTTAGGTCAATTTGTTACAACATTTTTTTTTTAACTCGTGTTAACATCCGCTCCACTGACGAAGAAATCCGACCAGCTTCCATAACATCAGGGGAGATCAACAAGGTCTTAGGTCGTCGATCCAACAATGTCGGTCTTAGTTTTGTCTCTTTAACATCAAGCTGGACTTTCAAATCCGAACCTCATCGCTGATCGTATATCATTTGTAACAACAAGAAG
Organism: Brasenia schreberi; assembly: GCA_036023115.1. NCBI lineage: Eukaryota > Viridiplantae > Streptophyta > Magnoliopsida > Nymphaeales > Cabombaceae > Brasenia > Brasenia schreberi. Next base: position 24,120,654 of record JAYKKT010000088.1, read on the forward strand.
GCCGAGGAAGTTGGCAAGGTGGAGTTGAGAATTCCATGTTCTTCTTTTTCATGAACAGATATGCCTGACTCGAACTCCAAGAACCTAGGCACAAACATTGAACTGAGTTAGTACTCTCTCTCTCTCTCAAGGAGGACCTATTGATTGGAAGCCAAAACCCTTCACCTTATTTGGTTGATTTCAAGACGACAATAGACGGTTGAGATTTCAATACACACACTGTTGTGCTTTCATGCATCATCTAAATTCCTGTGTCCCTTCTCTCATTTCCTCAGAATTTGGCTGAGCTGAACCTCTCGCACTCATCGCAGGCCCCACAGTCTATCCTTTCAAAGAGAGCAATTTAATCTTTTCCTCTAATATCACGTAACGGCAGGCGCATCGGCTGAACTGTTCGCTTGCATGGAGAAAGAGAGAGAGGCCCATTACCAACAACAGATTTTCGTGTATTTTGATTTCGAAGAGAAACACCAATAAAAGATCGAGTGGGTGAAAACTTCGATAGCGCAAAAATTACAAGGATTAACCGATGATGGTGATCGAAATCAAACATGATGCCAATTAGTTTTGTCTCCATTTGAGCTACGAGACGTTTGTGGACGATAGGCATCACGACAAGCATCCGCTCAGCCCTCGAAAAGCTAATCCACAACTCTCCCTCGTAAGAAAGAGCTTGCTTGATGGTCAATTCTCTGGATAACCACATATTTCTGCTGTGGAATATAACCATTCACACATTATTTCTGGTCATTCCCTACCTGATCCATTGCTCGTTCTCTTCTAGCCTCTTGAAGTTTATCTTTCCCGTTCTTTTTGGGAAATCTTGGGCTCTACTGCGTGCCCTTTCTCCATTAAGGCAGAGCAAAGTCAGGTTGGAGATGGAGATTTTCCTTCATTGTTTCATTACTCAATCGTTTATAGGGTTTTCGTGACCATGGATGCTCATCAGAACACTTGAATTTTTGGTAGGTGGTTGAGTTCTTTGTGCAGAAAATGGAGATCACCAACGTTTCGGAGTATGAGGAGATCGCGAGGAAAAAGCTGCCTAAGATGGTTTTCGACTACTATGCTTCAGGAGCAGAGGATCAGTGGACTCTTACGGAGAATAGGCGCGCCTTCGAGAGGATTTTGTGAGTTCTCAGTCTGCATATTTTATTTGTTTTGCTATCCAGATTGATGATGACTATGAGATGTTACGGTCTCTGCTTTTCGAGTTGCTTTCATATTTTTTGGCACCCGAGGTTGCTTTTTTCTTTCAACACATACCCTTTTGATTCGTGTGATCTGAAAGGGTTTGCTTGATGGTCAACGCTCAAGATAGTTGCAGAGGAGCATGCCTTCTTCTATATCCTGCACTATCTACATACATATGAACGTACATACTCTCTCTCTCACACACACATATGTATGTATGTATATATATATATATATATATATATATATATATATATATATATATATATATATATATATATATATATATATATATATATTATGTATGTATATATGCGTGTAAATGAATCAAAGAAGAGCATTGTTGAATAGGAATAGTTGGAGTTCCATCCATAGGCCCTATTCTTTGCAGCCTTATTGAGAGGAAGAAGTTGGACCTCAGTGTCATAAACCACTCTGCATTGCTCTTTCTGCCTCTGTACTTACTGGAGAACTTTATATTGCTCTCCCATCTTTTGATCCCTGCTGAAAAGTTATATATTGTTTCCCAGTCGATTCCAATCTTTTCAATATTTGAAGTTCAATTCTGCAAATGGAACTTGAGTATCTTAGACTTAGAGACTTCTGGTTGGGACGGTTGATTCAAGGTTTAGTGAAGTGCTATTCCATTTGCTTTACTTCAAACAGAATATCCAATCAAACGGCATTACTTTTGAGCTCCTTGTTTGCCTGCTGAAATTCTTATGGGTGCATCTCGTTTTACTTGGTTAATGAGATTGTTTATGTGGTAAATAGGTTCCGTCCTCGGATACTTATTGATGTGTCCAAGATAGACATGACGACCACTGTCTTGGGCTTCAAGATCTCAATGCCCATTATGATTGCACCCACAGCCATGCAGAAAATGGCTCACCCAGAAGGTATGTTCTCAATTTAAGAGTTCAATAGAAAACATATGCTTCAAGGAGTGAATACAAAATTTAGTTCCAACTTTTGTATTTCAGGAGAGTATGCAACTGCACGAGCAGCATCAGCAGCTGGGACAATAATGGTTTAGATCTTCAATTTTTCTTTTTAAAAAAAGCATTGCTCTTTTACTTAGTAGAGTTGATTAGTATTGTATGCCCATGTTTTGGATTGGTTGGAAGTTTCGGTACCTCACCTGATATATTAGTAGCGGAAAATCACAGATGTGCCAACTTCATATTGTTTTCTTCCCCCCCTTTCCTCTGTTCCTTTTCCAAAAGAATGCACTCGATCATGACTGAATCTCTTTCTAGACTAAGATAGTCTATTAGTATGTATTTGAATAATGTCTGATTTCTAGCTGTAAGCATGGTGATTTATCAGTTTTTGTACTTTGTTCTTTCTCTCATGAAGAACCAGTCACATTCCTTCTTACTCAATTAAGGAACTACTTTAGGTTATGAAATATGTAATCTATGTGCATGTTTTTCTGGTACGAATTTTAGATCCTAAGACATTGAATCTCTCCATTCTCTTTCTTGTTAGTCAACATTCATTATTTAAAGATTACTATTTATTTACAGAAAAGGATAGTGTTTGCACGTGCATTAGTGAGTTGCTGAGGTCATCTCTTTGTAGAGCCTCTCGCAGTCCTTGTTGGTTTCTGCTTTGTTGAATATGCCAATGCTTTCATTTCAAGTATCAATTTCATAAAGGTTGAACTATTCCTGCTCCACAGATCCCATCAAATTGAATTCACCTACCAGGATTCACCATTCTCTATATCATCATTTGCATCTACCTTTATGCTTATTTTCTAAACCTGCAGACATTGTCATCATGGGCCACTTCCAGTGTTGAAGAAGTTGCGTCAACTGGACCAGGCATTCGATTTTTCCAGCTCTACGTAAGAATGAGTTTTGTTTGATTAATGCTCATCTTGCTGATTTCACTTCATCCTCTGCAATTTCTGCAAGCGATACATTTTCCCTCTCCTTCTGAATGTAGGTCTACAAGGACAGGAATGTTGTTGCACAGCTTGTTAGAAGAGCTGAAAGAGCTGGCTTCAAGGCTATTGCACTAACAGTTGACACTCCAAGGCTTGGCCGCAGGGAAGCTGACATTAAGAACAGGTGATCCCCATTTACCAAGTGCAGAAATGCAACTATCTAGAAAATATATATTTGACCTTCTGATATTCTCCTCGAGAGCCCTTTTTCTAATTCTATCAATGATCTTTCAGGTTTACTTTACCTCCATTTCTTGCACTGAAGAATTTTGAGGGTCTAGATCTGGGAAAGATGGATCAGGTTGGTTCCAGATTTCATGTATCAGTTCCACTGGTTTATTTCACCAATTATTCATATGAGTTTACCATGTTCATGCTTCTTTTTCCTGCAGACAAATGACTCTGGATTGGCTTCATATGTTGCTGGCCAAATCGATCGTTCCCTCAGCTGGAAGGTAGGATTTGGATTAGTTCACATGTTTCTTTTTTTTTCTTTGACGGCTATTCTGATATCTAATACTCAACAAGCATGTTCATGTGGATTAGAGGAAGAAGACGGATGTGAAAGAAACAATGGGAATACATAATCTGGGACCATTATAATGTTTGAAATACCACTCAACATGTAGGAATCAATATCTAAAATCAAGAGCTTATTATTAAGGATATGCTTAACAACCTTTTCCTCTCACAAATGCAACCTTTCTTTTTGGTTATGTAATTGCAAGGGTTGTCTGGACCTTATGGCAGTTGATTTGTTTATGATTCTTCCTCATCTGTCACTATTAACATGTAATTTCATTGGTATTGATAGGATGTGAAGTGGTTGCAGACTATTACCTCAATGCAGATTTTAGTGAAGGGTGTTGTGACTGCTGAAGATAGTAAGAACTGTTCATAACTTAAGCTTCTTATTTTGTCCAGAGCTTTTTCTTTCCCTGTGTGTTCTGCACTGATTTTCTGAACTTCAGTTATATCTTTGTCCATCAAACTTGTGCAGCTAGACTAGCTATTCAATCCGGTGCAGCTGGTATCATTGTGTCTAATCACGGAGCAAGACAGCTTGACTATGTTCCAGCAACCATCAGCTGTTTGGAAGAGGTCTGAAAGATGAAATAGTTTTCATCAACTAGATTTTGAATCCCTAAGAAGGCTGCTGGCCTCACATTATCTCTTCTTCTTTTTTCAAATCTTATTAGGTTGTGAAAGCAGCACAAGGACGTGTTCCTGTTTTCCTGGATGGTGGTATCCGTCGAGGAACAGATGTATTCAAAGCATTGGCGCTCGGTGCTTCTGGTGTCTTTGTAAGTTACATAATATAATTAAGAGTTTGACTTATTACCTATCCACCTGCTTCTCTTTTATATATATATATATATATATATATATATATATATATATATAGAGAGAGAGAGAGAGAGAGAGAGAGAGAGAGAGAGAGCTAAACTCTCATTGATGCCACATACTATTGAATTAGAGAGATGAATGATATAGATAAAAAAAGAAAAAAATTGAAAAAGTATGTTCATCGTATATAAAACTTGTCTTATTTTACTGTAGATTGGAAGGCCGGTTGTCTTCTCTCTGGCTGCAGAGGGTGAGGCAGGGGTAAGAAAAGTGCTGCAAATGCTTAGAGATGAGTTTGAACTAACAATGGCATTAAATGGATGCTGCTCGCTAAAGGATATCAATCGCAGCCACATAGTGACAGAGGGGGACATGCTTCGAGCTGTATCCAGGTTGTGAATTGCTCATGTTATGAACAACTTTCACATTGGACATTGTGATTTCGGCAACCTTATGGTTCCATGAGCTGTAGGGTTCTTGTTTTACATGTCAACAGTGATTTTTTCCATGCCAAGTCCATGAATCTGCAAAACGCTGTGGAACTTCCAAACTTTTCTAGTGGAGTTACAACTATAGCAATAATGGCATTATATGCTTGGTTTGTATCATTTTGGCCTCAAATGCTATGTTTAAATAAATTTTTTGAGACATGAGTTTTAGTTTCAAGGATGCAGACGTTAATTTGTATCTTTTCGTAGCACATAGTAGGATAAATTTCCCTCCTTAAACTGCTTCTGTAATGGAGATTCTAAGTATTTAAATTCAAGGCCATCACAATTTTGCTGCAGCATAGTGCAAGGAGTTATTTAAATTCAGGGTTCTCACATCATGGACGGGTGTGGGTAAAGAAGTTAGTCCCGCTACATTGCCGCCCGAATGTAGTGAAAAATTTTCAGAGAGGGTCTCCGCATTTTGATTATGGACGGATGCAGGGGGTAAGGAAGCTAGTCCTAGATAATAAGATTCGTATTGGTTCTTGGAATATCGGAACATTATCGGGTAAGCTAATGGAGGTGGTAGATACTATGATTCGGAGAAAGATTCATATTCTATGTTTACAAGAGACAAAATGGGTTGGAGAAAAAGCAAAGGAGATAGAGGATACAGGTTTTAAATTATGGTACTCAGGTAAAGAAAAGGCCTGAAACGGAGTTGGTATTATCATAAATAAAGATTTAAAGGAGAGTGTAGTAGACATACAACGATATGGTGACCGAATCATGACATTGAAATTAGTGTTAGGAGTAGAGGTTTTGAATATAGTTTGTGCTTACGCACCCCAAGTAGGACTAGAAGATAGTATAAAGACAGTTTTTTGGGAAGAGTTAGATAAGGTGTTTCAAAAGATTCCACAAAGGGAGATGATTTGTTTATGAGGAGATTTAAATGGACATGTCGGTAAAGAGGCATTAGGATATCAAGGGATTCATGGAAACTTTGGTTATGGGGATATAAACGAGGAAGGTAGGGAGATTTTAAATTTTGCTTTGTCATTTGATCTCTTTATAGTCAATACAATCTTCAAAAAACGAGATGAACATTTAATTACTTATAAGAGTGGCTTATCACAAACACAAATTGATTACTTTATTTGTAGAAAAAAAGATAGAGCGTGTTGTAAAGATTGTAAGGTAATTCCAGGAGAAAGCTTAACCACCCAACATCGACTTTTAGTTATGGATTTACAAATAAAAAAATGGACAAAGAAGAAAAGAGTGCATCGAGCTATTCGGACTAAATGGTGGAACCTCAAAAGCGAGAAAGAAGATATATTTAAACAGAAAGTCCTTCAAGGAGATGTTTGGAATTATGTTGGCACACCCTGTGATATGTGGAACAATATGGCTATACATATTAGGAAAGTGGCGAAAGATGTGTTAGGGGTATCTAAGGGAGGTGTACCGGCACAAAAAGAAGCTTGGTGGTGGAGTGAAGTAGTACAAAATAAAATCAAGGCAAAGAGGGCATGTTACAAATTACATTATGCTAAGAAAACTAGTGAAACTTTAGAAGCTTATAAGAAAGCAAAAAAGGAAGCAAAAAAGGCCGTTAGTGAAGCAAAAGCTAAGATTTGGGAGGACTTATATAAAAAACTCAACTCAAAAGAGGGTGAAAGAGATATTTTTAGGATAGCTAGGGCTAGAGATAAGAAAACTAAAGATCTTAATTATGTTAGATGCATAAAAGACGAGGATGAAAAAATTCTAGTGGCAAATGATGATATAAGAAATAGATGGAAAAACTATTTTTATAATCTTTTTAATGAAAATAAAGATGTTAGTATTAGTTTAGGAGATTTAGCCAAGTCAGAAAAGTATATAAACCACAATTTCTACCGACATATTCAAAAGAATGAAGTCAAAGAGGCTCTTAAACATATGAAGAGTGGTAAATCGGTAGGACCAGATAATATTCCTATAGAAGTTTGGAAAATAGTAGGAGAAATAGGAATCACTTGGCTCACAAGACTATTTAATGAAATATGGAAAAACCAAAAGATGCCCGAGGAATGGAGAGTAAGTACACTTATACCGTATATAAGAACAAGGGAGACATTCAAAATTGTGCGAATTATCGAGGTATCAAGTTAATGAGTCATACTATGAAATTATGGGAAACAATTATCAAACGTAGGTTAAGACAAGTATCAAGAATAACAGAGAACCAATTTGGATTTATGCCAGGTAGATCTACTATTGAAGCGATTCACCTTTTGAGACGTCTTATGGAACATTTTAGAGCAAAAAAGAAAGACCTTCACATGATATTTATTGATCTAGAAAAAGCTTATGATAGGGTACCAAGGGAGGTTCTTTGGAGAACTTTGGAAAAAAGAGGTATCCCATTGACATATATTAACCTTATAAGAGACATGTATGATGGTGCAAAAACATGTGTGAGGACTCATGAAGGAACGACAGACTTCTTTGAAGTTAATATTGGGTTACATCAAGGATCAACTTTAAGTCCATACTTATTTATAATGGTGATGGATGAGTTAACAAAACATATTCAAGATGAAGTACCTTGGTGTATGTTATTTGCAGATGACATTGTATTAGTGGAGGAATCTAAGGAAAAAGTTAATAGAAAATTGGAACTATGGAGAGAAACATTAGAAAACAAAGGCCTCCGACTTAGTAGAACAAAGACAGAATATATGGAATGTAAGTTTGATCATTTGGCTACTTCAGAGGACATAGAAATTAAAATTGGCACACATTGCATTCCCCAAAAGGAAAGTTTTAAATACCTAGGGTCAATTTTTCAAAGTGATGGAAGAATTGATGGAGATGTTACACATAGAATTAATGCTGGTTGGTTAAAATGGAGAGGAGCATCAGGTATTCTTTGTGATAAGAAGATACCATTAAAATTAAAAGGTAAATATTATAGAGCAGCTGTTAGGCCTGCCATGTTTTATGGTTCTGAGTGTTGGGCAGTTAATCATCAACATGTACAAAAGATGTCTGTGACAGAAATGAAGATGTTGAGATGGATGAGTGGTCATACAAGAAAAGACCGTATACATAATGAGGTTATTAGAAACAAATTAGGAGTGGCACCAATAGAGGATAAAATGAGAGAACATCGTTTAAGATGGTTTGGACATATAGAAAGAAGATCAAAAGAAGAACCTTTAAGAAGGTTAGAAAAACTAAATTTGGAAAGTATTAAAAGAGGTAGAGGACGACCACAAAAGTGTTGGAAAGAAACAATAAAGAATGATCTAGCTTATTGGGAGTTAACTGCTAACATGGCACACGATAGAGATCTGTGGAAACAAAGAATCCATGTAGCCGACCCCGTCTAGTATGGGAAAAGGCTTAGTTGTTGTTGTTGTATAGTGCAAGCAAAGTAACAACTATTCGAGGAGGGCTTCTGAAATTCTTTTCCTTTTTTAGGTATACCAACATACAAGTGGTCTCTGCTTTGCTTGCCTCACGAGCTTCTGCATAAATTAACAGCATCCAAATTCACCAACCTTGATATGAACGTCAAACTTGTATGTGGGTGGAGAGAGAGAGAGAGAAAGAGAGAGGTTACAAAATGGGCATTTAGAAGAACGGGCAACACTGTTTCCTCGTCCTCTCTAAAAGATTTATGTTTTCTCAAACCGACAAAATTTGCCTGAGAGTGCTCTAGGAAGATAATAAGTTACTCCGTAAAACTCTGGAAGTAATGAGGTTCTTCTATAAGAAATAATCAAATAAGGTCCTAAAATGGGTTACAACTGAAGCTAGGTACATCATTTGGAAAAAAATCTATATGTTTCCCAGAAATCATTAGGTCCGCTGTTAGAGTATTCCTAGTTGAAGCCAATTAAAATCATTTCTGGGAAAAACCAGATATATAAACGAACGACGGGAAATATAGAGAAGAAGAGGTTGGCAATTGAGTATGAATGAGGGTATGAAAGTAGAAAGAAAGTGTAGACAGAACCAATATAGAGAAAATGAGCCAAAGAGAGAAAGATAGTACAGAGATAAGAGAATGTAAGAAAGGAAACAAGCACCCGTCCACTTCGATTTAGACACGGGAATCAGAGGCGGTGGTCTAGCGGAGGGTGTGCTTTCCTCATGGATTTCCACCGTGGCCAAAAACGTCGGCATCTCGCTGGGTTCGACGAGTTATGCAGAGCCCTGAACTACGATTGGTATCTTGGGTTTCCACCGGCCTGAACTACTAGGGTTGTGTGCAGGCCGTCTCATGCTTGGGGTTTGTCATGCAGCTTGGGGTGGTTTTAGCAATTTTGGTCGAAAAAAAAACTGTTTTTTGAGTCATGGAGAAATAATAGAAGGTGATACTGAAACAAGATTACATATTATATATATATATATAAATTCGAATCTATAAAGTAAAAAATACATCCGTAATTTTTGTAGGTACATTTTATGTGAACACTTTTGGTTTTGAATTTTCAAATCTCAACTATTTACGATTTGTTTGAATTTGTTAGTACCTAAAGGTGTTAGCATATATAATATAATACTTGATCTTTGGGTGTGTTTAGTGTCAGATGCAGTTCGAACCATGTATCTCCTAGCGTGATCTTTATCATGGCGCTTGATAAGATCATTTTATAACTATGCATATTCATAACACTTGGGCGCTAGAACAGTTTATTCAACCATTTAAGGTGGGGGCGAACTATGTATAGTCAATAATTCGATTACGCTCTACAACAATTTGGTAGATGAGCATGACAGATAATGCGTGCATGCATGATTATGCTGGACTTTTGATTTCCATTATTAATCATTGGCCTGTGGGGTTTGCCCACGGGCATGTACAGGTCCCACGTATAATGGACCTACGTCGTTGGGTCGTAACATATTATGACCTAAACCCACATCTCACTGTTTCTTTACTCATTATATATTAGGGAGCGATAGCAATCTTAATTACTTTCTCTCTCTTTTGTAAATTTATGCTGCATATTTAGAATTACATCTCTTGTTATATAGATTCATAGTTGTCTTTGTTTTCCTCTTCTCTCATATCTTTGTGGCTGAACAACACTGTATGTTTCACAAATTGCCTTCTTTGGAGCACAAGAAATTAGCATACTCCAGAATGGAATACCTTCAAAACCATTTTATCCTACTCGAGGAATTCATTAAGGTGATCCTCTCTCTCTCTCTCTTTATATTTTTGTGGTTGAGAAACTTTCTCACTTGATATATGAAGCTATTGAGAGCATGAGATGACAACCTTTCTAAATCGCTTGAGAGGGATCAAGCATTTCACATCTAATGTTTGTCGATGATTTGATGCTCTTTGGCGAGGCTAACAAAGAACAAATTGAGGTAACTATGAAAATACCAATGACCTTTTTGTATATTTTGAGGACACAAGATTCATGGATCGCATACTTTTGATCTTCAATCTCTCGCCGACTCTTATAAAATATCTTCTAATTAATGATATGAGTTTTGTGAGCCCTTAATGATGGCCCCAAATAAATTGTCATTGAATTTGTTCAATGTCCCTCATGATGGTCCCAAATAAATTGTTGTTGAATTCATTCAATTTCAAGTCACGTGGACTTCGGTAACTCATTAACCATCATTGGGTAGATTAGGATTGCAGCTAACACCAATTTTACAAAGGTGACCCTCGCTGTAAAACCAAGGCAATTGATCTTTCAACCCGCAAGTCAATTGCCTTAGTTTTGCAAGGAGGGTCGTCTTAGTGAAATCTGTATTAGCTTAAATTCCAATCTATCCCATGATGATGAATGAGTTATCAAAGTCCACATGCTTTACAATAGAAAAAATTCAACATCAATTTATTTGGGGTCATCATAAGGAGAATCACAAAGTTCATACTTTTATAACCATAAAGTAAGTAGAAAATTGGGGATAAAAAATATGCAATTCATGAATCAAGCGCACCTATTGAAGACAACTTGGGCTTTGCATATAAATGATCAAAGTTTACAGGCCAAGACCGTATGAGCTAAATATAATAAAGGAGAGTCATTGCTATGACAACCAATGAGAATGCATCAATTGTCAGGAGAGTAAAAGTGAAGTTTGGCCAGTCATGGAGAAGAGAACCTGTCATAATAACCTTGGGAATGGTAAAAGTATGTGCTTTTGGAAGGACAAGTGGTTGGATAGAAATGGATCTTAATATGACAGAGTTTGGCCTAGTATTTCTCAGTGTTGTGCAAGATACTAATGATGGAGAGCATTATTGGGTGTGGAATTGTCATGGACGAAAGACTACGCAATATAACCCTTGTTAGAGACTCCCTTGAGTTCAATGATGACCAACTCATGGGATAATATACAATGACCATTCTTAGGAGACGAGATGAAGACAAAAGACTCGAATGTTCGAGATGTATAAGTCCACTGAAAGAGCAATCAAGTAGCTGACACATTAATCAAGAGTAGCATGGAGAATGGACCTTATATATGAGAAGAAGCACCTTCATTTGTTGCAACTACATTGCAGTCTGATAGGCTTCAGGCTGGATTGAAAGCTTATAATACTCCGGACTCCTTGCCTCACTTGTAACAAAAAAAATAGTGTTGATGTTGTAAGACACCGTTGCAAACGTCGCCCTCGATGGATCGTTTGTCGAAAGATTCCATTAGAGTTGTGCCAAGTTTAAAGCAGAAAGAACGTGGGAGGGGACTCAGCATCATCTGGGTCAGACTTGTATGTCTTGTTCCCGGTGTCTAAGATGCCGGAGAAATTCGAATTCGAGAAGCGCAGCTGGCAGTAATCGAGCCATACAATTCCTGATGCGTTTTTGGAGCATCTTTTGAAGGATTTCAGTGGACGCATTAGAGATGCAGTTCTTGCAGATAACTAGATCGATATCACCTCGTGGGAGAAAACGCTATCCGCTCCAATAACCAGAGACGTCTGATCCGAACCCAGCATCGATCATGGCCATCATAGGTTTTTACAAAGGAACTAATTCACTGCAGATTATATTGGAAGAAAGAACCATTCCTTCTCAGTGTTGGTTCTACGGAGCAACTGATGTAAATGAAACGGGAAGCTCGTGGGAGTTGTGAGTTAGATGACTCCGAAGAAGGGATAATCTCATTCCATATCACACAACTCCAGATAGAATTCTGGCATTCTCTCTATCCGAACAACACAGCGAGATAGCAGTTGTGGAAATCCTCAAACGATCGTTGCAGGAATTCAATGACAAGTCTCTCGAACAACATAGCCTACTATCGTTGTTGCTCCACTCTACGCTCCCACTGACATGAAAATACTTGGCCAAAAAAACATATTAAGAAGCTAATTTGACCTTATTGTCGCCGGGCTTTCGTCGTTAGCTAAATCGTGTATGATGGTTCTTTTGTCTTTTCCCGCGGGACACATACACAAAAGCAATTGAGGATTCTAATGCAGCTTATAATACTAGGTCGAAGTCTTGTTTCGTTGACATTACAACTTATAATATTAAACTCTTAGCGAGAGATATAACATGAAAGGGAGTTTACTTTTATTTTCTCCATGTCCATCTTTTCTAAAAAAACAAGGCCCCAAATACCATTTTGCTAGAAACCACATGATCGAGAAATACAAAAGGACAAAAGAAGAGACTCATAAACAGTGAAAAACTCCACTAGAACTTCATTTAACTCCAAAGTTTTTCTTTATTACAATAACACAAAGTTCCCACAGAAGATAAGATAACATTCTTACGTATACATGAACAGCTTCCTAATTAAATACTTCACGACCCTCCTACAGCGTGGGCCAAAGATATCTAAAATCTAGAAAGCTTTTTATTATTTTAAGTTTATTTATTCAACTGCTGTGGAGAACCATACTATATTCTGGATGCACTTCTTGGGAGCAACTTTGAAGGATTTGAGCGTACGAATTACAGATGTTCTTCCACATAATTTGCACTTCGTTTCCGTGAAAGGTCTCCGACAAAAGGGTAAGTCTCGTATCTTACCCTGCAACTTCCAGATAGAATTCTGGCACCCTGTCTATCCGAACAGCACTGCGTGATAGATTTCGTCGAAGCCTTCAAACAAGAATTGCAGGAATCCAGTGTCAAGTCCCTTGTGCACTCAGCTAAGCCGTAGAGAGTGATATTCTCAGTGTACTTAACACTCCCAGCTGCATACAAAAGGCTAGATGCGTCGGTGGTGGCTGAAACTGTGAGGTTGTCGAGGAAGGAAGCAACAAACGGCTTGAACTCTGAGAGGTTTGGCATAGTCACAGTGTTCACCAAAGCCACTTGGTTAAAATCTACGACTCCAAAGAAATTAACGAAAGAGTAGCGTAAGATGCAATTATCAAACCATTCTATGGCTATTCTCTTATCGGGGCAGTCTTGGAGAATCTGTAAAGCAGCAGAGGCTGTACAGGTGTTGCAATCTTTAGTAGAGACGCCTCTGCTGCACTGCACCGCGCCATAGACTTTGTTCGGGCTCCGACCTGCTGTGGCGCTGTAGAAACCGGTTAGTGAAGCGTTATTTTTGAGAAAGGATAAGAGATCGTTCAAATTCTTCCCAAACTTGCTGTTGGTCTTGTAGTTTCCACCGGAGCTTCGACAATCGAAATATGAACCCTGGCCGATGGCAACTGGGAGCAGAGAGAGAAGAACAATGAAGAATTTGAGATTTTCCATTGTCCTACCGTTTGCTGTGAAGTGCAGATGGATGGATCCTGCTTCCCATTCTTAAGGATGCCGAAGTCAATAGAAAGGCAGTCAAAAAAAAACGGCCACATCATTAATATATAGAGCCCACCAAGGAAATAGGTAATTTTAACAAGTCAAACCCTTAATGTATGGTGCCTTTCCATCTAGAAAAAAGTTATTTTACAAAGTTAATTCCCACCGATTCTGGTTGTTGTTTTTGTTTGATTATTAAACTTTATTAAAAAAATTGAAAAATATGAGACCGATGGCTTGGTCCAAGTTCTAGGTCTAGTTTGGCATTTGGTTCGACCATTTCAATTTCAGTTAGTTTCTGACTCAGTTCGATTTTGGTTAAAACTCACGATGGGTCACAAATTTTAAGTTGATTTTTTTGAAACTTTGAATGAGACCAATGCTCCACCTATGCTTAATGTGCTCTAGATGTCTCTCATGACTTTGACAAGTCACATTGAGTGTGAGGATTTACTTGTCAAGAACTAATAAAAATTAAAATAAAAAAACTCAATAACCAATTCTCATTAATCATTTAGGAAAAGATAATCTCTTTATTACAGACAATAAAAAAAACTTTGGAAAAGTTTCATAACTTGCTCAATCAACTTTACAATATCAAAACAGATAATTCTTTTAGAGAAAAAAAATCTGTGACAATCATTTCATGTAATAAAAACAAATAATAAACTTTTCAACAAACCAAAAGTTATGAAGTAAGCAACTATTGGCACTTTTAAAGGATCTAAAATTATTTAAATAAATCAATTTTATTTATCTACAGTAGTTATTTCTACCAAGTGTTCACTTGGTTATGGCCAAATCGTTGACCACTTAAGGGTCAATTTAAGCGGTCGTCAAATTGATGACTGTATGAGTCAACCGTCGTATACAGACAAAATAGTGTGGCGGATTTAGAAATTTGTTTAAGATGAAGCGAATAAGTCATGAAATTGTTTAAGATGGGGCGGACTGTATATATATATTTATTTATAGAAAGAGAAAAAGAGATTGAATCTAACCCACAGTGATACATGTTTAATCATGTTCATCTATTGTTTTTTAATGGTATGTATAATAAAAATATTTTTCAAATTTTTAAAAACTCTTTAAAAATTTTGAAATTATATTTATATCATTTAAAAGCATGGGTAAATAGAGTGTGGAGTGGATCTAATTTTCATATATGTATATATATATAGTCAAGATACAATGACAAACACAGGCTGTTAGGCTCGAGGCGTAGCAGTATGACGACCGAGTGCTTCTCAAAAGAAAGAAACTTTAAGGTAGATATAGCCCGTTTTAATAAACCGGAACTGGAGATTTCAAACGATTGGTTGCATTTTTTTTTTTGGAATCAGAAACTGGCATTCCAAATATATATATGTATATATATATATAATATATATTAAAATTACTTTAAAATTTAAAAAATAGAAAATTTTGAAATTGGCTGGTAGGTTTCAATTGTGACCCGATTTAGGTTCCATTGAAGGGTGAAACTAAAATCAAATTGAGTGGTCTTCAGTTTCGAGTATAATTTGACCTGTTCCGATTCGAACTCATCCCTGACCCAGTTTGGTTTCAATCATGTCGATTTCAAATCGATCATGTCTACTTCAGACTATCGTGTCTTCTTGACCTTTGAGAAAAGCAAGGAGAGGGTATTTGACTTGGCTGGTTGTAACGCCCATCTTTTCAAATGTTATCTGTTTTCTTTTATATGTTTCAACCGTCTGAAGTAGGCACATTCCGCTAACTTTTCTGTGGAGGTGGGCCGAGTCGGACAGAGTACATTTTGGACGGGCCTGGAAAATGCTTACTCAGATCATATATATATATATATATATATATATATATATATATATATATATATATATATATATATATATATATATATATATATATATATGTATACATGTATAGATGTATAATTTTTTATTATATATATGTGTATATATATGTAAAAAAAATCTATTACATGTATATGTATATATATAGTATATATAGTATATGTATATGTATATAATATATATATATATATATATATATATATATATATATATGTGTGTGTGTGTGTGTGTGTGTGTGTGTATATGTATATGTATAGTTTTTATTATATGTGTATGTGTATACGACTTGTTGAAGCCTAAAATATTGTGATTGGATTTGGATTTCAAATGGATTTGGATTGGGTCTTATAGACCCAATCTAATATCCAATGGACCTGTGGTCCTACTGGCCGACGCAGGCCAGCCTTGGGCCATTTAACCCTGCTTCAAATATGGGACCGATCTTGTGTCAAAGGCATCCAATCACTGCTAAATTAGCTTGATTATCGCAAAGTTAGGATTCTGATTTATAATCAAAGACAAAGTTTAAATACTGATCCAAATTCACATAGCCTATCAGATAATTTGTACGCGGGTGATGGTGTATTCAGTTTCAGATATGCGCTGTATTTGGATTCCTACTAGGAATGAGAATCTATATTCCTGAACCTGAATCCAAGTTAAGCCAGATGCTATATTGCTTTTCAAATGAGACTGATCTCTGACGCATAAAAAGATTTATATGCATATCTCGGTTGATCCTTTGTCAATATATATATATATATATATATATATAGAGAGAGAGAGAGAGAGAGAGAGGGAGAACCATAATTGGTACATGCACATCATGTTCAAATCTCTTTAAAGATTTCAATTATTTGATTTTAAGATCAACAGAGATCATTAAAGTAAAAAGTAAAATAATATCATATGCATTTAATGTATTTTAAAAAATACCAAAATACATTTTAAAATTTGTATTTATAATCTCATCATACTAATGGTTTGGTTGAGATCTTTAAAGACGTTAAGTATGGATGAGGTGTACACATTTACCAATTTCTTTCTCTTTACATATAGACATATTATTATATATATATATATATATATATATATATATATATAATATTATATACATGTGATTAGATCCTGTTTACTGTTGGTACTGTTCACTCATGCTTGATAATTGCTTTTAGGAAGCATGAATACAATAACATTATCTTTTGTCTTTTTTAAAAATACTTAAATTTTTTTAAATTATACTCATACGGTCAAAAACAATCAATAAGAATGTTAGAGGTCGGTGGGATATGGTTTTACACACACACACACACAGACACACACACACACACATATATATATATATATATACATTATGGGACATAAGTATAATAATATTATTCTTTATCCTTTTTCAAAACCCTTAAATTTTTTTAAATTATACAAATGTCACCCAAAAGCAGTGAATGAGAATGTAAGAGGTGGGCATTATCCAATTTTTCATATATATATATATATATATATATATATATATATATATATATATATATATATATATATATATATATATATATAGAGAGAGAGAGAGAGAGAGAGAGAGAGAGAGAATCGAACATGACTTGAAAACAGTTATGTTCAGCAACGAGCTATGCTCTATATGCTTACGGAAACTTGGTTCCAGCGGAAGATTTGTATTTATCTGCATGAAAAAACTTTCATTCCCGAATGGTTGCCATAGCTCTCTTTGAAGAGAAGTTAAGTTGCACTTATTCCCTACAAATGTGTTGGTTTGTGGTGACATGCCTTTGGTACTAAAATTGTTGGCTTAGACGAACCTAGACTTGTAATCTTTTGTTTCATATTTGATTCATGAGTAATATTGATGCTTAAGTTTTTTCTTGTGAAACAGGATAGTAACATGAGAAACCAAGAGGCACTTAGGTTTTTATACGAAGCCCTCGAGTTCATTTATTGTGGCCTATCTCCCTCTTGGTGCCAATTTTTTTTACTCAAATTGAGCTTATGAAATAGTAGTTTCATGTCAATGACGGTTTCTGCATTTGATTCATAATAGAAAATCAAGGCCCACTTCCCAAAGAACCTTGTGGCCATTATCTTGTTCTAACATATCTCAGTGTAGATGTTTACCCACAAAATTTGCTGAAGTAGATTCTCAATACAGTAAAACCAGTGAAGACTGATAAGAAGCTGCCTATGCTAAAATATATAACTTCATCTTTACAAGCCAAAATAACACTATATACGATTAAATTGGGAAAACAAAAGATAACTATTGGCACCAGCAGGTTCCAGTAAGTATCATTCGAATTGCATCATCACTTTTGACGACAACAATAAGGTGCCCATGGTATCGCCAAAGATGAAGGACACAATTTTAGGGAAATCTTTTAGTCCCTTCAAAGCAGCTGACTCTTCCTCAACTCTTAGAGTTGTCTCTTTCTCCTCAAAATTTAAGCATGAGGGTTGATCAACCAAATGCTCCTTATTTATGTAAAGCTGAGGTGGCCATTCTCGGTAACCTTATCACAAAAATGACCAATCATTATTTCTAGTGGAAGTTACGAAGCTAATGTGTAATAGTAAATCGATTACGGATGAGCTCCGTAATAGACTGGATAATGACTCCAATATGAAAAGCCCAGTCAGGAAACTCGGGAAGGAAGGAGAAGACATTACTCTATAAATATAGCGTAGCGCACAGGAAGGATATACAAGAAAACAAATATAGAAATCTCTCTCTAGAAAGTCGGCTGTGTGAAACCGAAAAACTATTGAAAATCCTTACCTATTACTTGTGATTCCGCTGCACAGAAAAAAGAAGGTTTGTTGTTGTTGCGTACCAGGAGTGAGGAAGCTGAAACCGCCTCGGATCTTTGCAGAGGTCATCGATATGAACAGTGGCATCAGAGTCAGGTTTTGCAAAAATCAAAGGTACACTTAGCGTTGTTTAAAAAAAATAGAAAAGAGAAAGAGGGAAGAGAAAACTCCCTGTAAGTAGGCCGATCGACTTCTCCCAACAGGTAAAGGAGGTCGACCGAGTATAAACCGGCAAAGGCAAACAGTCGAACAACCCAGATCAAGACAGGACAAAGACAAAGACAAAGACCATGACAACCTTGGTAAAGACAGGGTAAAGGCAAAAGGCCATAGAAAGATCGGAAAGGCCCAGCGAGAGGCCATCGAAAAGAACTCAGAGGACGAAGAGAACAGCCTAGCTAGTGGCCGTCACAGAAAAATATAGAGGACGGAGGCCCGACCAGTGGCCGTCAGAAAAAAACACAAAGGACGGAGGCAGAGCCTCCTCCTCTCTCTCCCCCTCTCATCGCTCTCTCTCTCTCCTTCTCTCTCCCTCCCTCTCTTTTCTTTTATAATGTCAGGAAAACCGTTTAGCGTTTCAAAAAACCGTGGGCGAAAAATCGCCTCGAGTAGTGGACTAAAAAGTCCATTCTACCATACCTGTTTTTGGATATTATGAACTGCCACAAGGTAAAATTATCAAAATATCCAGATATTTTTATATTAAAAGACAATTTTACCCTCAAACGGGTGAAAAGTCTATTTTACCCTTTGGTACTTTATAAAAATTACGAAAAACTGGGAGTTTGAATTACTTTCTTACCCTTATCGGATAAAAGTCTTACAGTACTACTACTATGTCAAAAGATAAGGTTGCCCCTGTCTTTTGTGAAAATTACAAATTCAAAGTAAGGGATAAAATTATATATTTACCCTTGATTAGTAACGAATTTCTCAGAAAAACCAAACACCAATTTTAATGTTTTGTCATTAGTCTTTTTGGAAAATTACTGAATATAGATAAATTATAATTTTACCCCTAGTTTTTGAGAAATTATCGAAGGCAGGAATTTTTGAAAAAAATTACAAATTTATCCCAATTTTGATTATACAGTAGAATCATGTTATTAAAACTCAAAATAATGCTTAAACCTTGCATAAAACTAGTTTTAAGTACCATGAGTTATCTATAGTTCAGTTTTTGGATATTGTGCATTATGTTAATCAAAATTTTGCTATCCGTTGTTTGTTGCTTGATAAATATTTTTCTTGTAGACCGTCTATTTGTTAACTTTGCCAAACATATAAAAATGAATTCCAGGATATGTATATCTGAACTGGAAAAGAAAGAAAAATTAAACGGTCTAAACTTTCAAACACGAAAAATACGAATACCATTAGTTGTAACACTTAAATATGTAGAGTATGCTCTAAAGTAAATAGTACGTCCACAGCCACATGGCACCACAGAGCAATAAAGAGAAATGTACAAAACATTTCTAAAAGATGATACGATAGCAAGAATGATCATGTTAACATACATGAAGGATGATCTGATTAGGGTCTTCGAAGAATTCAAAACCACAAAAGAGTCGTTTGACTCAATAACAACCAAATTCGACACTACAATTAAACTACATGTTTAGTTACTACTGTAAAAATATAACTTGTATTAAATAAAAGAAGGATATAATGTAGTGGAACATGTGAACCATAATGACAAGAGATTTAACTGCAGCCAAATCAGTTATCTCATAACCAATGCAAATATCCACCATAATAAACAGTCTTTCTCTATCATAAAACATGGTCAGTACTACCCTTAGACTGAAGCCTGAAATAAACCTTTCTGAATTGCTCCTAAAACTAGCAATTGAACAAGAACATATGAACAAAACAGAAAAGAGAAATTGGTAGTAGTAAAAGTTGAGATAGGGTCTACCTCTAAACCCAACGAAAGGAGAAATAAACCAAATAAGAAGTTTGACAAAAATAACAAAAAGAGCGGTCAACCTTTTAAAAGATTGTAGGAAATTACTTCTTGGGTTAAGTGTTTCAGTTGTGGAAAAATGAGATACTATAAGAGGGATTGCCACAATAAGAAGATTGAAGGAAACAACCCACAACGCTGACAATAAAAAAAGAATGATATAATCTGTGTGATATCAAAATATTTATAAATGGACTGCCCGGTGAATGGTTGGTGGATTGACTCTGGAGCGACCAGACATATCTCAAAGAGCAAGAAAGGGCAATGGATCTAAAGGAGTACAAACTAGGAGAATATCGGATATATATGAGAAATAATACTTTCTCAAATGTTTTGGGAACTGACTTCTTTAAAACTTTTGTACAAGGCACACCAGTTGTATTAACTGATGTATTTATCATACCATATATAAGGTACAATCTGGTTTTTGTTCCTGCTATAGTGAAGAAAGGTTTTGAGGTTGAGTTTGTTCTTGTTAAAGTGACTATGGGAAACATGATAGAGTTTTTTTTTTTTTGAGAATTTGATATAGAACATGGATTGTTTAAGTTGAAAGTCAATGAAAATGAAAGTTATGCTTATATTGAGTGTGCCTTTAATGTTGATGTAAATGTATAGCATAAACACATAGGGCATATAAGTTTAGAAAAGTTGAGGAAGCTATCCAACTTTGACTTACTGTCAAGATTTGAGGAAAACACTTTGAGCAAGTGTGAAGCATATATGGAAGAAAAAATTACAAGAAAAGTTTTTCCCAAAGAGACAACAAAGGCAACAACCATATTTGAAGTCATGCAAACTGATTTATGTAGACCCTTCAGAGTAAGGTCACATTGAGGAAAGGTTTATTTCTTAACCTTTATCGATGATGACTCGAGATATACACATACACACACACACACACACACACACACACATATATATATATATATATATATATATATATATATATATATATATATATATATCTCCTAGCACATAAATCTGAGACACTTAAAGTATTTAAAAAATATGAGAAGGAAGTTGAAAACTAACTAGGGCATTCAATTAAATCTTAATATCAGATAGAGGTGGAGAATATACCTCTACAATTTTTTTGGAATTCTGTAAAAAATTTGGTATTTCAAAGCAAAATATAATGCCCAAAACAACTCAACAAAATGGTGTAACTGAAAGATACAATAGGACTTTAGTAAACATGACAATGTCATTGTTAATAGATGTCTCTCTACAAAGGATATTTTGGGAAGAAGCAGTAAGTACAACAGTATACATACTCAATAAAGTACTATGTAAGGTTGTATTCATTACACTATATGAGATGTGGTTTGAAAGAAAACCTAACCTAGGTCATCTAAGGAGGCGGGGATCTATTGCTCATGTGAAGATTCTTGATCAGTCTATAGATAAGTTAGACAAGAAGTACTTAAGATGTATATTCATCGGATATCCTTAAAGGGTCTAAGGGATATCAGTTTTATCATAAGGACCAAGTATTGATAGAGAGCAGAGATGTTGAATTCTTAGAAGAAAATAAGAGTGACATCTTAGAAAATAATGATGAGTATGTTGATGATCTAGTAGACCTAGATCAATCATCATTTGAGCCCATGAAAGATCTTCTTAAGTCAACCAAAACTTTAAGTGGATATAAAAGGTATAGGGTCACACCGTAATACTTAAAGAATTATCACACTTATCTTATAGAACAAGTGTGTAATTTGGTGGATTTAGATGAGTTGACTGGTAACTCGACTTATTAGCAGGCTATAAACTCATCGAACCAAGAAATTGAGAGAAAGCTATGGATGAAGAAATTGAATCTATTGAGAAAAAACAAGTCTAAAAATTCACTAATTTTTCAAAAGAAAGAAAAGTCATAGGCTGTAAATGGGTTATAAAAAAAAATATAAGGTCGATAGTTCAATCGATAAGTTTAAAGCCAGGTTATTTGCAAAAAAAATTTCGCAAAAGGAGGAGATAGATTATGTTGAGACATATTCCCCTGTTGCAAAATTTGCATCCATAAGGATAATCCTGACGATATCTCTATATTATGATTTGGACTTATATTAGTTTGATGTAAAAACTGTTTTCTAAACAGGGACTTAGACAAAATCATATATATGCAGAACCTGAAGGATATATGGTTGAAGACCAAGAAGATAAAGTGTATAGGTTGAGAAAATCCCTATATGACCTGAAACACTCACCTCGCCAATGGTATTTGACTTTTCAAAATGCTATTATTGAACTTAGGTTTGTGGCTAATGAGCTTGATCACTGTGTATATGTCTGGAACAATGTATATAACAATGAGATATTGGGGAACTTGAGTATAAAGATATGGGGAACTTGAGTATAAAGATTTTTCGAGATAGAGAATCAAAACTTCTATGCCTAAGTCGAGAAATATATTGATTATATTCTCAAAAAGTTTAAAATGGGTGAATACAAGTCTGCATCTATACCTATTGGAAAAGGGGTCAAATTGAGTAAGGTTGATTGTTCCGGTGAAGGAAACTATAAACCTAACGTTCCTTTTGCATAAGCAGTGGGTAGCTTGATGTATGTTATATTGTGTACAAGGCCTAATATCAGATTTGTTGTTGGTCTTGTAAATAGATATCAAAGTAATCCTGTATAACAATATTGAACACCTGTGAAAAGGATTTTAAGATATCTCAAAGAAACAAAAAGTTTGAAATTATGTTTTGAAGTATATGAACTAAAAGTGGTGGATACTCATACGTTGACTTTGCTGGGAGTAAAAATGATAGTAAATCAACCTCATGATGAATATTCTTATTTGGTAGTGGAGCTATTTATTGGGCATGTAAGAAACATGGATGTGTAGCACTACATACTCAAGAAGATGAGTGTGTGGCTTGCTATATGGCTGCAACAAGTGCCGTTTGGATAAACCACTTCATACGAGATTTGAAGTTAAAAATAGTCGACGAACCATTTATCATTTACTGTGATAATAATGCACCAATAAATCTAATCAAGAGTGGAGCTGACAACTCTAAAGCAAGCATATAATGGTGAAGTACCACTATGTTCATGATATGGTTATGAGAAAGGAAATATTCATCTCGTACATGTCAACTCATGATATGTTGGCAGACCCCTTGATTAAAGGCATAACAGAGGATCTTTTCTCAAAACATGTTACAAACATGGGGTTTGAGATAGTTTGATTATTGTGTAGGTAAAAAACTACACAACGGGTGATGATTACAATAACAATCATGAAATGACATTATTAGGAAAACCCTGCTAAAGTGGGAGGAAAACCAATATGTCATATTATTTGGCTTGAATAGCCAAGTGAGAGATGTAAAACCAAGGTGACCATTCTCGACAACCTTATCACAAAAACAACTGGATTGACCATCCAACCATTATCTGTAGTAGAGGTTACGGAGCAAATTTGTAACAGTCAGTCGGTTACGGAGCTCTCCGTAACCGATTTGATAAGGGCTCAAATATGGAAAGCCCAACAAGAAAACCCGAGAGAATAAAATATATTTGAGTGTGGATAAGTATGTATAGAAAGTCAACCGATGCACAGGGAATATATATACAAGGAAACAAATACATAAATCCTTCTCTAGAAAGTCACCTGTGTGAAATTGGAAAACTACTGAAAACCCTTACTTATTACTTGTGATTCCGCTGTTCTGAAAAAAGAAGGTCAACTGATGTTGCGTACTAGAAGCGAGGAAGTTGAAACCACCTCGGGTCTTTGCAGAGGTCGTCGGTATGAACAATTTGTTGTCATCCTTGGTTCTAATCGAAGATTTAATTCATCTTCTTAACCTTTAGGTTGTCAAAGATTTTAGACATGCAAAGTCTTTAGATGGGTGCAAAAGGGAAAAGTGAAACAAATATGAGTTAACTAAAAAACTCTCTCTTACTCATGGGGTGGCAGATATATATATATATATATATATATATATATATATATATATATATATATATATATATATATATATATATATAGAGAGAGAGAGAGAGAGAGAGAGAGAGAGAGAGAGAGAGAGAGAGAGAGAGAGAGAGAGAGAGAGAGAGAGAGAGAGAGATGTTGGACTCGTGTGCGAATTCATCTCAACCTGACTGCCTTTTGTCAAGTTCCTTTGGTCAACCCAAAACTCATTCAAGATGGAGTTGGAGTAGAAATGTATAGTGTGAAAAAGGGCCGCTCATTGGTTCCCCTCAATCAGAACCAGGGGGTTCGATGATAAAGTACTCCAATTCCATGCAACAATTAAGTCTGGATTTCAGAGGAGTTTTCTAGTGTATATTATATATATAGTGTGTGTGTGTGTGTGTGAAAAAGGGTTGCTCAGTGGTTCCCCTCAATCAGAACCAGGGGCTCTAATTGAGTCTCGATCTCACAGGAGGCTTCTAATTTATATTTATATTTATATATATAAGTAGAAATGTATAGTGTTAAAAAGGGCCGCTCAGTGGTTCCCCTCAATCAAAACCACGGGGTTCGATGATGAAGTACTCCAATTCCTGAAACAATTGAGTCTCAAAGATATATACATATGATTGGTATGATCAATGGTTGAGATCTAAATTAAAATAATAATAAAATACTATTTAAAAAAAAAACCAATCTAACTTTTATATATTGCATTTAAGAGACCATGTATATTAAATATTTTTTTGTTTTATCATTTCAATTCCGCATCTCAAAGATTAAACAATTTAGATAATAAAGTAGATTTGAATATGGGTAAGTGTATATGGACTTGCTCTCTCTCTCTCTCTATCTCTATATATATATATTGGTAAGATCAGTGTTGAAGTTCTAAATTAAAATAAAAAAAATACTAATCCAACTTTTATATGTTGCATTTAAGGGACCATGTATATTAAATGTTTTTTGTTTTATCATTTCAATTCTTCATCTAAAAAGTTAAATAATTTAGATAATAAAATAGATTTGAGTGTGGATAAGTGTGTATAGACTTGCTATCTCTCTCTCTCTATGTGTGTGTATACATAGAGATAGTGAGAGCTACTACCTAGATATTGCTTGGTCATCACCACTATCCATGTGACGAATCGGACCGTGGTGATCATGACATCCATTCCATGTCATATAAATGGCATTGATCCTCAATGTGATCTATGTCTTCTGTACGATCACATAGACGCTAAAAATCTTTTAGTAGAATTATGCATGAGAGGATGTGTAGCAACTCTCAATTTTATACAGAAGAAACTCATTGCCAAGTTAAGAACAATAAACCCCAAGTGTTTTGGCTTTGGGGAGCCATGCAACCAAGCAAACGGTCCACATGAACGCATATAAATTTAAACACCACCACCATCTAAGTGTTATACATCACGAGCAGGAAGAACACCCATCGTACAAGAAACAACAATACTTAATAATGGCAGAACTAAATATCTCTCTTTGATGAGATAAATGATCCACAATTATGCTGTAGACTTCACATGAAGCTATAGAAACTTTACCTTGACTCATCATATGCCGTCCGCAATATCTTATAGGGGTGTTTGATCGCCATGCCGAGACTGTATAACTAAAACTCTCCTTCTAGTTTAAAAAGTTGGCCACTCATGGGTCTTGTAATTGGGTAAAAAAAGGAATCGTATGACTTGCTTTTGATTATGCATC
Source organism: Brasenia schreberi (assembly GCA_036023115.1). Lineage (NCBI taxonomy): Eukaryota > Viridiplantae > Streptophyta > Magnoliopsida > Nymphaeales > Cabombaceae > Brasenia > Brasenia schreberi. Next base: position 24,146,601 of record JAYKKT010000088.1, read on the forward strand.
GGCGCACACATTTGATTACTATAAAAATTAAAGTAGTTCCTAGCCTTGTGATCGAAAAACTTTGCTAGAGATGTCAATATGGTCGAGTCTCCGTTTCCTTTCCATTTCAAAACCTTACTCCCTCCCCTTCATTCCTTCGTGTTTTTCATGAGTTTTCAAGGACTCGTTGGAGAAAAAAAACACTCAAACACTTGACACCTATTTTTATATATAAAATAAATCCTAATTTATGAAGAAATTCCTTGTACATTTATTACGAATGGATGAATGTATAAGTAATGATCATAAATTAAAGAAAATGATAATACTTTTTTATATATCATTACCTTATTTTCAGATGAACCTAACTTTCTATGACCAATAAAAAGAGTGATCAAGATCAAATTTATAAAACGAAAATTTGCTCTCTTCTTCCTCATCTCACGTGCTCTCCGTTCCCACGCCCCAAATCAAACGTTTTCGAATGGGTCCCTGCTCTTCCCTCATCAACATCGCTCATCCAATAAATAAAGTTTGTTAGCTGGGTATCAGGTCACCGACCTGGCGTTAGAAACAAAGCGAAGTCCACCTGCCTCCTCTCGTACGTGTGGTGTGCTTACTGTCACTCAGCATCTGGCTTCGGGTGCTCCGCCGCACCTTACGTCGCTGAGGATTTGGACACGACACGACAGAAGTTACCTTCTTTGTATTCTGAGTGCGAAGATTGCAGTTTTAGGGCACGACACGATGAAAAGGATTCCGTGTCCCAGTGACATAGGACAGAACATCTGACGAGACGAGACGAGGCAAGGCTTGCAAATTGGAGAGAAGGATATCAGTGCCACAGCCGGCAGAGAGTTAGCGGACCACTCTTTCTCTCTCTCTGCATTCGATCTGTGAAGGAGAATCGAAGATGGCTTGCGTTAAGGGATCGGCGAGCATGGTGGCTGTCTCTTCCACGCATTCCTTTCATTCCAGGAGCGCCTCTCGCCGTCTTCTCCACCTTGCCCTCCTCTCACACCGCTCAGGCTCTCTCTCTCTCTCTCTCTCTCTCCCCTAATCCGTGTAGCGATTAGTGCAAGAGTTTCTTCTGTGTTGATTTAAGTTCTGTGTGGGTGCGCGTTTCTTCGTAACAATCTGTTTAGTGATTTGGTCAAGTATTTTTTCTTTTGTTTTCCTTCTGAGCAGATTTGAGCACGGGCGCCTTGACATGCAAATCTAATGCGAAACCTACGAACCGAGAGAATAGAGCCAGACAGGCGCTGAAATTGGTCCCCAATGCCGTTGCGGTATGACTCCGGTCCCTCTTTTTCTTGCTTTTATGAATTTCTAGTTCCAAGGGAATTAAGTGTGAGGAATCCAAAGGCAGTGATAAACTCCGGCTTTAGTGGCTGCAAAGGTAAATGTATTACCTGAAGCCAAACCTTCTCTCTCGTACGCTAGGTGGAATCTTAGTCGCCACAGACATGCATTTAGTGTTTCATAGTTTCTTTTGCTCACCTTTTATATCTCGTCCTCTGTGTGGTGCTCTCTTCGAACTTCTCTGGAGCTCTATTCAGCGGAATCATGTGTTTGGAAAAGAGCATCTACGTTTTCCGGTAATATATAGTTCTTATTCTCTTGGATGAGTTCCTACGCTGTAGATCTTCATTCTTGTGGGACTGCTCGCGTGTGCTTATCTCCTTCAGAAAAAAGGCGAAATAAATCCCGCAAAATAGTCCAAGCGAATTATGTGCGCATTTTCTCATTTATGGGGTGAAAAGTAGCTAAAGGCCATTTGCGTGAATTCTACTAAATATCCTCTCGATAATCTTAGGGGATCATCTGAATCGTTTGCTTTATGTGTTCAATCTAGTACGGGGATTTTGTTTTTCTTGATATTGGCTGCTGTTCGCTTCCTGTGTGTGCGGAATTTCGTCCTTGGGATGTGAGAGAATGTTTTTCTCAATAAAGGAGTTGTTATGCTTCATTTCATCCTTTCCATACATGGTCACCTAATTGCAATGGGTTTGTGTTTTCCTAGGCAAAAGCTGAGGCTACTTCGAGCTCTGCAAGTGCTAAATCAGGGTAAGCTTCCTAGACCACCTTGGTCTATTGTTGTAATGATAATTTGTTGCTTTGTGATTATGAGTATGACCACTTAAGTCTAAAAAAAAACCAAGTGGCACAAGTCACTAACGTGTTCTCCCTTCATGCCTTCAGAGTATGCCATATCCTGGTTATATATATATATATATATATATATATATATATATATATATACATACTTATTTATATCTATAACCTTGTTTCTTATATATGTTAGTTATAAGAATTGCAATTTAAACTCTTCTAAGCTCATGGTGGAATCTTGTCATGTGAAGTTACTCATTTAAACTTATAATATGCAATGCTGTGGTATTTTAGGATTGGGGGACGTTTTCAGATTACTCATGACCATTCTCGCTTTCAATGATCGGTTTTGCTGACAAAATTCACAGTCACTATGTTCTTTTAGTGAATGACTTGGAAGCGTTTACTTAAGTTGCATGTTTTATTGTATGCCATTAGCCAAGTGAGAGAAGCTAAAGTTAAATAGAACGCAGGTTTAAGGCAGCTGAGATGTTGTCTATAAAAGTCTAGTGCTTAGTTGAACAAATTTTTAATATTCTCAAAGAATCTTGAGTTATTTGTTAAAGAGGTGCCTAACGGCTGATTCCTTTCCTCTTTAATTCTTCTACAATGAGGATGCCATGAGTCGTGATGTTGTCTCCATGACCCTTTTTCCATTATATCCTTTACTTGATAGTATTATTATGATATCAGCCATTGTGAAAAAGTCTAAAGCTGAATGAAAGCAAGTTAAGGAGCAGACCGATCCCATTGCACTGTTTCTGCTTATCTTCTTGAATATAGTTTTGCTGGTTTAGTAGTTTGCACTTTGCATGTTTTGTGAAACATCTTACCTGAGTGCTGTGACTATAATGTCGTAGTTACTATTAGGAGTTGACCCTGATATAATGGTAGTGGGGATATAGCTGTACACTTTAGCCGTACACAGTAGTAGACTATACTTTCATTTACGAATAGAAAATAATATATATATATATATATATATATATAATGAATTCTCTAATTTCTAAGAAGTATCAAGAAACACATGACCACCACATTTATGAATCAAACAACAACAACAATAACTAAGCCTTTTCCCATACTAGACGGGTCGGCTACATGGATTCTTTGTTTCCACATATCCCTATCGTGTTCCATGTTAGCAGTTAACTCACAATAAGCTAGATCATATGGATCAAACTAAATAAATAAATAAATTCTAAAAAAACTTACAATAAATTTCATATGGAATATGTATTGAATTGTTAAACTTAAATTAAAAAATAAAAACATAAATATAACCAAGTTATTCTAAGTAGTAAGTAGAAGAATTAAAAGGAACTAATATATTATAATCAAGTATGGTGACTATGGTCCAATCTAATTTGAGCAATGGAATAGACTAAACTATATCTATTTGTAGAAAGAATAGAATAATGTTAGGATGGGAAAAAAATGCTCTTAAAACATGAAAAAATCTTTAAGATCCACAAGAAAATACACCACACAAAAAAATCACATGTTCAAGAATCAAAATATAATATCCACCAAATGACCAAAATATTTATAATATTTTGAAGTAACAAGTGTAACATCAAATATAACAACTAACAACTTGACAAATAACAAGCCCAAAACATAAGAGCTATCAAACACAGCTTGCCAATGGACAATAAACCAACACAGGAAGATATTTCAAGTGCCTCAAAAGCTGAGAGTACTACAACACCTGCATTAATGGCATCACTTATTATATTCTCTCAAGCCTTCAGAGATCCGATTCTTTATCAGGTTCACTAACTTAGAGTAGTGATTAGGAAAGACTAAGAAGGAAGCAAAGCCAGAAATACTACTACACAAAATAACCGTCTTAGGTTCGTCAATGTTTTTTGAGAGCACCCTAATGCCATTTCAAACATTTCCCTCATCCATTATATTCATTTCTTTAGTGAGGATAATCCACAATATCATTGTAAACTTACTTTTATACCAATCACAACCAGAAACAGAAACAACCGCCTCCGCAAAGAAGACAGAAGTTGCAAGTCCGTCCTTCCTCACATTCAAAGTCCATGCCAGCTCTCACTTTTTGTTCTTTCATATTTTATTTCTCTTCTTGAGAGAGAGAGAGAGAGATGATGGTGGTGGGGGTGGTGGAAGCCGCAGGAGATGGGGTGGTGGCTGGGGAGAGAGAGAGGGGGAGGGGGGGGGGGGGGGGCGGGTGGTGGTGGTGGTGGTGGAGGTGAGACTCGTCCTAATCTATATTAGGTTGGGGAATTGGGTCAAATCGACCCGTATCTATTGGATCGACCTGACCAATATGCTATAATAATATAGAGGTCCACTATAATGATCTTAACGGCACTAACAACACCGACGCTGGACGGCCGTTAAGATGGCACTGTTATAGCGATCAAGGAACCGTAATTCGATATAGTGCGCTATAGCGGATGCTATAGCACACTATTGATAACATAGGATAATGCAATTGCTTTTTTATCTTATCTTGCAAGTTTTAATCTCTGAAAATGTATTATGTAAATAGTACCTTCATTTTATGGCCAAACTTTTTGCTTACATTTAATTGTATGTTGGTGCCTACTGATTAGGCAAGCAAGCAGCACTAACCTGCATCTATGTGCCCGATTTATAGTATTTTATTGTCTTTGGTTCTTTTCTTTGTCTTATCCTAATGATAATATTTTTTTTTAATTTAATAAAAAATAATTACAATCAACCCATATTTGGAACTTCAAAATGACTTTCTTTTAACTCACATATCCCTTTCCTTTGATTAACCTCATAAGTCTCATCATTGAATAAATCAACCACTTCCTCCCTCTTCTCGCTCGCATGTGTAGCCACAACCACTCTCTCTGCCACCTTTTCACCTTTCCCACCTTGTTCTCACCTTGGATGAACTCCAATTGACCCTCTCATATGTGCCCCATGTTGCCCCTTGCTGCTACCACCAGTGCCACTGTACAATTGCTTCCTTCCTCATAGCATCTGTACGGTCCACCAGCTCCAGACACTGCTTCTCTCCTTACACTGGCAGAATATCCCCAGGATTGTTCCTTTGCATTCTTAATCAGGTTATATTTGTCCCTTTGCAACGTTACAACTGACATCTTTTCTCCTCCTTATAGGGTTCTTCTGGCTTTAAATGTAGGTGCTGTTATGACCCAAGACAGATCATAGTGACAGCTAACAATCCATACAAATAGCTGTGCCCATGTAATATCTGAAAGGACTTGGTTTTGGTACCTTTCAAATTTAAGAACATTTCTGCCTCATCTAGTATGGGAAAAGCTTAGTTGTTGTTGTTGTTGTTGTTGGTTGTAAATAATATGCGTAGAAGCATCCAAACGGATAAAGAAATAATATCTGCTAAGTGAAACCAACTACTTGTATGGTCAAAAGTTCTTAGCTCAAAGTCATTGACATTGCAAATACTTCCGTGCTCTTCCTTTCTTGCTATATATATACATCACATACTACATTCCATTTTCTCCTCAACTTTGCTAGTTTTTGTATGATATATTTGTAAAATGTCCTTGGTTTTGCTTGTAACTTCATTACATTGAGTTGAATACCTTAGTTAAGATGTTATTTTGTTGAGCTTGTATTCCTCTTTTACATGAACTGCTATATGCATTGTTTAGGTTATGCAAGTGCGTGTAATCTAGTGGATGTTCTTTACCTTAATAATATAATAATGCCATTGGTCAATGTTCTTTACCTTCACTCTGGGTTTCTCAATCCCCATGCTTATCATCAAGCTCATAAGTCCATCCTGGACTTGATGTTATACAACATCTTCAGACATGGTCAGTGGTTGAATCTATACCAAATTGAAGAAACTTGTCTTGCAAATTCTTGTGCTTTGAGTACAGGATCTTTAAGATGTCCTGCCTCTTTATGTTGTGTTTCCCTTTAGTGCCTTTTCATGTTGGGCCAATTACTAAGCGTATTTTAGTCATTTTATGTTGAATAATCCACTATATAAGGATTGAACGTCTTGTATTAGGATTAAGGATTCATATTAATAGAGAGAGAAAGAGGGGGGCGACTTCCATTAGAGGACCTACCCTTCCTCAAATCTCACATATTTTTCTTCATTTTTTCTCATTTGTTTCTCGTGCTTGAAGGTTCGTTGTGTTTTCTTTTCGTTTTTAACATGGTATCAGAGTAACCACGGTCGTTGGGATCAACTCTGAGTGGTGGTAGACACGCTGAAGGCATTGCTGTTGTACTGCTGATCGTTGTGCTGTAATTTATGGCTGATGTTACTGGAAGTGTGACGTAGGACCACTTTGATAGTAGAAGCCCTGACCTTCTCTCCGAACTGTGAAATGAAGATAGCTTCAACACGTCAGTCCAAACATCCTTGGGATAGGAAACCTTCCTTTTGGACATGACTCTCCCTTCATACTCCAACGGTCTAATTCGATCCTCTCCAATCCCTTGACCTCCTGTATTGCCAATGGCGACGTCGACTACGCCAAGAAGATAGTCGAAAGAGCTCAAAATCAAGATGCTTTCACGTGGAACGCAATGATCAGAGGCCTTTCTCATAAGGGGTTATTCAAAGAAGCCTGTCTTCTCTACACCCAGATGTATTAATCAGACTACACACCCCATCACTTTACTTTTGCCATAGTTTTGCGGGCATGCACGTAGATTTTTGAGAAGATTGGGTATGCGATACATTTTTGGATTTGTAAGATCAAGTTCAGCTCTGATGGGTCTCGTTGATATGTATTCGAAATTTGGGGATATGGGATCTGCTCGTAAGGTGTTCAATGGGATGTGTGAGAGAAGTGTGGTGTCGTGGAATTCTGTTATAGAAGGATACATAAAATGTGGGGAATTGATGGTAGCACGGAAACTGTTCGCTGAAATGTCGGATAAGGATATTGTGTCAATGATGAGTTTGATAGGATGCCTGAGAAAAGAATGTGTCTTTCATTACTATGATTTCAGTGTTAGAGATTCTTGTTAGTTTATGTTTATGAATTTATTTCTTGTATTTGGATCATATGGATCCCAATGGATAAGAATATGATCCATTGGGGCTAAGTATTATTAGTTTTAGTAATTAGAGGTATTTAGATATTTTAAGTTATAAACTAATATTCAATTTGAATGGAATAAGAGAGAGGGGGTTGCAACCCATGGTGACGCCGATACGTCCTTGCATTACTTTGATGGTATTTGTTGTTTGATTTATTATTTTTTCTATTTAGGTTGTATCTTAATATGGTATCAAAGCCTAATATATAAGATTAGAGCATTTCTACGATGGATTTGAACGTGGATTTGAAGAAGTGATTAGGGTTGTGTGGATTGATCGCAATAAAAAAAATTTCAATTAGGTCAGTTATTTTTCAATCAAGGTTGTTTGTAAAAAACTTTTCTAGCAATATGGAAAATGAATCATTAAAAAAGCAAGAAAATTTTATTTTAGCCCCTAAAATAGGGGTTAATTGTTATGACTGAAAGAGAAAAAATGGTAGTTTATGGTAAGAATGTTGGTTCAGATAAATGAGAAGGCTTTCAAATTACTAATATAAAGTTAGATTGAAAAAATTATCTCCAATGGGCTAGATCCATCGAACTAACCGTGATGACAAGGGGGCGATGGGATTACTTGACTGAAGTATTCCCATGCTCGATATTTCTGATCCTTCCTACTCCAAATGGCGATAAGAAAATGCTCTTGTAAGTGCATGGCTTATTCAATCTATGACTCCTATTGGAAATACTTTTATGTTTCTAGAGTCAACAAAGGATATCTGGCTGGCTATCCAAGATGCATATGCCCAAGAAAGAATGTGGCAAAAAAGTATGAAATTATGAAAAAATTAGAAGATGTAGATAAGGAGGAAGGTTAGTGAGTGAGTATTATGCTGAATTTTGTGGCTTACGGGAGAAACTACATTTTTATTCGAAGACTAAATGTTAGAATTGTATAAAAGAAAAAAATGAAGAATTTAAACAACGGAAAGTCTTTGATCTTCTGTGGGGCATCTATTCAAAATATGGGCGACTAAAAATAACATTCTTAGTTGATAGGAACTTTCATCTCTAAGTACCGTATACACTCTACTTCTATGGGAAGAAGACAGAAAATACTTAGAAAAAGAACAAAAAATAAATCAAGACACTACTACATTTGTAGGCAAGAATACAATTACATCACATATGTGTGACAGAGGTGGATATGGTGGCAGAGGCAAAGTAAGACCAAATGAAAAGGACAAGCTGACGTGTTCTCACTGTGACAAAACTATACATACAAAAGAAACATGTTGGGAACTAGTGGGTAGGCCTACCTATTTTCAAAATAGACCTAATAGGGCCTATTTCAGTGATAAAAGTGAGACACAAAAGGTAGAAACAGGGTTGAATTCATTGGCTACTATGGCCTGTAGAAGACCTCAAAGTGAGAGTAACTGTGTCATAGACTGCATCTACTTCTTTTCGTGTTGATTCAGAAGCTACTATGGCTTGTCCCTTCTCCTTCATGGCATTGGGTAATGTATTCTCATCTAATTCTAGGATATGGATAGTTGATTCGGGGGCGATTGATCATATGGTTGACATGAAAGAAATTTTTGATGATTATCAATCAATTTAGAAGGAGAAAAGCATCAAATTGGCTGATGGATCCACCATTCCCTTCTTGGGAAAAGAGAGTATAACTACAAATTTTGGAACTCTAAAAAATGTTTTATATGTCCCACCATTTCAATTAATTTGTTATCTGGACATACCTTGGCGAAATACTTGAATTATATCGTAACATTTAATTCTGTTGATGTTGTATTTCAGGAACTGAGGACTGGGAAAATCTTTGGTCAGGATAGCATGAGGAAGGGACTTTATGTCTTCGAGTAGACCACTAAAACAACAATGCAATCTATCTACATTACAGAAAAGAGGAAAGAAGATTTGATCTTATGACATCGAAGACTAGAATATCTTCCACTTTCTAAGGTTAAGATGATATTACCATTATTTTCTAATTGTAGTGATTTGATTTTATAATATGAAACTTGCCAAATGACCAAACATCATTGTGTCTTTTCCATTGAATAAATCTAGAACTTCTCAACCTTTTTAAATTATTCATACTGATGTTTGGAGTCCATGTTCTACTACTTCATTGTAAGGGTATAAATATTTTGTTTCCTTTATTAATGATTGCACTCGTTTTACTATAGTCTACCTTATGAAAACCAAGGATGACGTGAGAAATATCCTCGCTATGTATTGCCAATTTATTCATAATCAATTTTAGTTATTGATCAAAATCATTCGTAGTAATAATGGTAGTGAATTCATGTCCTAATCTCTAAATTCATATTTCTTGAGTCATGGAATATTACACCAATCATCATGTCCTTATTCCCCACAACAAAATGGAGTTTTTGAGAGAAAAAACAGGCATATTTTGGAAGTTGCAAGAACCTTGTTGATTAAAAATAACGTCCCCAAAACCTATTGGTGTGAAGCTGTTCTAACTGTTGTTTTTTATTTTTGGTAATGCGAGAGATAAACATGATACTACGGCAGTCAAGTATATTTTCTTGGGATATTCCTCTATTTAGAAGGGATACAAGTGTGACCCTGAAAAGAGGAAGTGGTATATCACCATGGATGTTATATTTCATGAAAACTTGCAGTACTTTGATGCGAAGGACAATAAAGTATCAAATTCTCCCAATAGTATCGTCTTACCGATATTGCCAATGGAAGAAAGGAATGAAGAGAACAGATTCAACTGAAGGAAAGAAATGACAAACTTATTTAAGAGGAGAAGGAAAGATAGTCCTACCAAATCCTAATGCTACCCTCAACCAAGATTCGACTCCTGAATCAGTTCTAGTAAATAATCAGGTAAATCTTTCAAATCCTTCTAGTAATTCACATGATTTACCTATTTCCTTTCATAAAGGAAAAAGAGAAGGGGCCAAATATCCTATTCATAAAATGATATCTTATTCTAATTATCCAAAAGAATATTAGTTATTTGTGATAAATGCACATAAGGCTTATATACCTAAGACATATGAAGAAGCTGTACAATGTGGAGAATGGAAGACAGCTATGTGAGATGAAATTCAAGCTCTGAAAAAGAATCACACTTGAGAACCTACATAGTTACCACCAGAGAGGAAGACCATTGGTTGCAAATGGGTATACTCTATCAAGTATTGAGCATATGGGCGGTTGGTGGCTAAAGGTTATTAGCCAATCCTATGGGATTGACTATACCGAAACATTTGCGCTTGTTGCAAAATTAAATACTATTAGAATTCTCTTAAGTGTGGTAGTGAATCAGAAATAAGACTTGTGTCAGTTGGATGTGAAAAATGCGTTTCTTCAAGGAGATCTTACTTAGGATATTTATATGGACTTACCACCTTCTTATAATCAGAGGACAGAGTCACACAAAGTATGCAAGCTGAAGAAATCAATTTATGGATTAAAACAATCACCTAGAGCATGATTTTAAAAATTTAGCGAATGTGTTATCAGCTTGGATTTCAAACGTAGTATGAGTTACCACACATTATTCATCATACGTGATGAGAAGACTATTCTCTTGGTTGTATATGTTGATGATATTATTATTACAGTTAATGATGTGAAAGGAATCACAAATTTGAAGCGAGATATGCACATGCTTTTTGACTTTGAAAGATTTTGGAAATCTACACCATTTTCTAGGGATTGAAATTATTCGATAAAATGGTTGTCTATTCTTAAGTCAATGTAAATATATTTTGAATCTGTTGAAAGAGACTAAGATGGAAGATTGCTGTATATGCTCCTATTGAAGCTCAATGAGGGACGATTGGAGACTCAGATAACCCATATGAAGATGTGGGAAGATATCAAAGATTAGTTGGTAAACTCATATATCTCACCATTACAAGACTAGATATAAGTTTTCCTGTAAGTTATGTGAGTAGATGGATGAACTCACCATCTAGACACCATATGAATATGGTGTTCTATATTATCATATACCTGAAGTCATCTATTACTCATGGTTTATGCTATTCTTCTCATTCATCTCTCAGTATTGAAATTTATTGAGATGCTGATTGGGCTGGCTCTATCAGTCTGAGTAAATTTGAGAGGATTTATATAAAAAACTCAACTCAAAAGAGAGTGAAAGAAATATTTTTTGGATAGCTAGGGTTAGAGATAAGAAAACTAAAGATCTTAATTATGTTAGATGCGTCAAGGACGAGGATGAAAAAATTCTAGTGATAAATGATGATATAAGAAATAGATGAAAAAACTATTTTTATAAGCTTTTTAATGAAAATAAAGATGTTAGTATTAGCTTAGGAGAGTTAGCCAAATCAGAAAAGTATATAAACCATAATTTTTACCGACGTATTCAAAAGAATGGAGTCAAAGAGGCTCTTACACAGTTACACATATGATGGGTAGTAAATCGGTAGGACCAGATAATATTCCTATAGAAGTTTGAAAAATACTAAGAGAAATAGGAATCACTTGGCTCACAAGACTATTTAATGAAATATGGAAAAACCAAAAGATGCCCGAGGAATGGAGAGTAAGTACACTTATACCTATATATAAGAACAAGGGAGACATTTAAAATTATGCGAATTATCGAGGTATCAAGTTAATGAGCCATACTATGAAATTGTGGGAAAGAATTATCGAACGTAGGTTAAGACAAATATCAAGTACAACAGAGAATCAATTTCGATTCATGCTAGGTAGATCTACTATTGAAGCGATTCACCTTTTGAGACGTCTTATGGAATATTTTAGAGCAAAAATGAAAGACGTTCATGTGATATTTATTGATCTAGAAAAAGCTTATGATAGGATACCGAGAGAGGTTCTTTGGAGAACTTTGGAAAAAAGAAGTATCTCATTGATATACATTAACCTTATAAGAGACATGTATGATGGTGCAAAAACATGTGTGAGGACTCATGAAGGAATGACAGACTTCTTTGAAGTTAATATTGGGTTACATCAAGGATCAACTTTAAGTCCATACTTATTTATAATGGTGATTGATGAGTTAACAAAACATATTCAAGATGAAGTACCTTGTTGTATGTTATTTGCTGATAACATTGTATTAGTGGAGGAGTCTAAGGAAAAAGTTAATAGAAAATTAGAACTATGGAGAGAAACATTAGAAAACAAAAGCCTCTAACTTAGTAGAAAAAAGACATAATATATGGAATGTAAGTTTGATCATTTGGGTACCTTAGAGGACATAAAAATTAAAATTGGCACACATTGCATCCCCCAAAAGGAAAGTTTTAAATACCTAGGGTCAATTTTTCAGAATGATGGAAAAATTGATTGAGATATTACGCATAGAATTAATGTTGGTTGGTTAAAATGAAGAGGAGATTTAAGTATTCTTTGTGATAAGAAGATACCATTAAAGTTAAAAGGTAAATATTATAGAGCATCAATTAGGCCTGCCATGTTTTATGGTTTTGAGTGTTGGGCAGTTAATCATCAACATGTATGTGACAGAAATGAAGATGTTTAGATGGACTTCAAATGACTTCTAATAGACAGTAAGTTGAACTTCAAATGACTTCTAATTCAGTTTTCCACGAGAGAACAAAACATATAGAAGTTATTGCCATTTTATCAAAGAAAAGGTTTTTCAAGGAATTTTGTAAATAATCCATGTTCATTTTGAAGACCAGTTGATTGATATTCTTACAAAACCAGTAGCTGCAAATGGATTAAAGAAAGCTCTCGACAAGTTGGGTGTTTCAAGTATTCAAGACCCAACTTGAGGGGGTGTGTTAGGAGATTCTTGTTAGTTTATGTTTCTGAATTTATATCTTGTATTTGGATCATACGGATCCCAATGGATTAGATTCTGATCCATTGGGGCTAAGTATTATTAGTTTTACTAATTAAGAGTATTTAGATCTTTTAAGTTATAAACTAATATGTGTATCCCTAAGTGTACCGTGTTTTTCAATTTGAATGGAATAAGAGAGAGAGGGGGCGGCAACCCATGATGGTGCCGACACCTCCTTGCACTACTTTGATGGTATTTGTTGCTTGATTTATTATTTTTACTATTTGGGTTGTATCTCAATATTCAAGGTATGCTCATCATGGTGTTATTGATTTAGCTCATGAATTATTTGATCACGTAAATGAGAAAGATCGAGCTTGCTATGCACATAATGGTCAACGAAGGGAGGCCATTAAGTTTAACCAATTGTTGCAGTATAGCATGCAAATAAGGCCCGACAAGAAGACCATTGGAGCAGTTATCAACATAATTAAATTAAGAAAGAAAGATATAGAGCAAAAAAACAATTTCTAATCACATATGATTGAAAAATTAAATCATAGAAGAGGCAGATGCATTGATTCTTATGGAATGTGACATTATTACCAAGAAACATGAAGTTTAAGACCTTGAGTTGTTGAAATGAACAATCATGAGAGTGTTGAAGAGATTGGTTACGACCCAAGATCCGTTGCGTCAATCCACTATCCACACGAGGGATACCAAAAAAGTCTCTTAAACTTTAATGTGTGAGGTTTGCTGTATTTTTTAATGATTTGAGTGCTTGAGCTCTTTAACATGGTATAGAGCCTGATCCTAGGATTAGAGTACTTTGAGATCGCGCAGAAGAGACATTTTTAAAGAAAGTTAAGGTTTACACAAGGGAGCAGTTCAATTTTTTTGTTAAAAGGTATTGTGTATCAAATAAGAGGGCGATACAAAAAAGAAATTGGAGTAAATACAAAGATCACAGTTAGAGTAAGGGGGCAATCATGGCAGAAAAGGAAAAGGTGCTGAAAATTATAGAAAATTCCAGCATAGACAAATCATAAGCATTCCAAATCACGAATTTGAAACTGAATGACAGAAATTATCTGCAATGGGTAAGATCTATTGAACTCACAGTACTGGCTAGAGGAAAATGTGAATACCTGACTGGAGAAATTCTCACACCAGCACTACCGATCTCTCTTACTTTAGGTGGCATACTTTGGTAAGTTCTTGGTTAATTTAGCCAATGATACCTTCTATTGGGAGTACATTTATGTTATTGGAATCAATCATGAGATTTGGCTAGAGGTCTAAGATGCCTATGCTCACAACAAAATATCGCAAAAATACGAAATTATAGAGAGGATTTGCAAATACAGACAAGGAGAAAAACGATAAGTGAATATTATGCATAGCTTCGAGGATTGTAGAAGGAACTGAATTTTTATTCGAAAACGAAATTTCAAAACTGAATGAAAGAAAGAAATGAAGAATTTGAATAAAAAAATGTTTGATTTGTTAAGTGATAAATAACATCTTAAGTAGGGAAGAGCTTTCTTCACTTAGCATAGTTTATACACTACTTTTAAGAGAAGAAGACATGCAATCTATCGAGAAAGAAGGAAAAATAGCAGTGCATAATGTGACCTTTGAAAATAATTTTCGGCTTACCTCTGGACTTAGAGGTGGAAGATGAGGGTATAAAGGAAGAGGAAGAGGCCGAACACTACATTCTTCATTCTCATGCACTCACTGCATGAAAACTATATATTATTTAGAGACATGTTGGCAGATGATTGGTCGATTGAGTTATAACCAAAATCAACAATCTAAGGCTTATGTGAGTGACTAAAATGGAAAGAATGTGATGAAGACATATTTGAATTCTTTAGTCGAGATTAAGAGGAAGATAGAAGAACAGGAATCGAGCCTTGTTGATTCTCAAACAACATCCACGTCCACTACCGCAGATCCACAAGCCACCATGACTTATCATTTTTTATTTATGGCCTAGGGTAACTCTTCTACTTCCAATATGCGAATTTGAGTTATTGACTTTGATGCTACAAATCACATGGTAGGAACCAAAGGATACTTTCAAGATTATCATTTGATTAAGGAAGACATTGGTATTAAGATAGCTAATGGGTCAAATACTATCATTGTCGGGAAAGAGAGTATTATTATATCTCTTAGACTCCTTAAAAATATTCTACATGTTCCTAATCTATCAATGAATTTACTTTCTATTCAGTCTTTAGTTCAAGACTTACTACTCACTGTATTTTTCAGGAATTGAAGACGAGGAGAATATGTGGCCAGGGTAGCATGAAGAGGGGACTATGAGGAGGCTTGCACCGTAGTAGAAGGAACCTCATTACTTGCTGAAAAATATAAAACAAAATTGTCACTTTGGCATTAATAATTAGGACATCTCCCGCTCTCTAGGATTAGATTTTTGTTACTTGAATTCCATAGTTGTAACGATTTTATTTTAAGATGTGATACCTATTAGAGAGTTAAGCATCATCGTGTTTTCTTTTCATTAAATGAAATTAAATCTCTTAAACCCTTTGAAATTGTTCATTCATATATTTAGGGTCCATGCTTTATTACATCCTTACATGGTTCGTGTTTGTGAAAGAAAGAATAGGCATATATTTGAGGTGTCTAAAACTTTACTCATAGATTATAATGTGCCTAAAGTCTATTGGGGAGAAGCCATCTTCACATGCCTAATGGATTTCTTAACAGAAATTCTCCCTTCCATCTATTGTGTTCTAACCAAAGACAGTTTATGTTCCTTTAAAAATATTTGGATGTACTTGCTTTGTATGTGCATAAAAGTAATAGAGATAAACTTATGTCAGAGCAATCCAATGTATATTTTCGGATACTCCTCCACAAAAAAAGAGTACAAATATTATGACCTAGTTAAGATGAGATGTTATGTCACCATGGATGTAACATTCCATGAGAAAATTCTATTATATGAGAATAAGGACATCCAATCAGCCAATAATGTGCCTTTTATAGTACTACCAATAATACCTTTAGAAGTATAATAAGAAAGTGAGATGGAAATACGAGAAAATAGATCTTTAAAAAAAGGTGAATGGAAGACCTACTATAGAGGAGAAATGAAAGTTGTTATGCAAAATACGAATGATACTTTGAATATCCTCACCTTGAAACAACCTCCTCAAGTAACTCCTATCACTTCTAGTGCATATGATGATTTACCTATTCAATTAAGAAAGGAAAGATGTGAGACTGCCTCATATCCATTACATCGGATGATATCATACTGTAATTTTTTAAAAGAATATCAATTATTTGTAATGAATATAGAAAATACTCAGGTTCCCAAGAGTTTTGAGGAAGCAAATCAGGTTCTCACATGGCGTGCATCTATGGATGATAAAATTGCAACTTTAGAACAAAATCAAACATGGGTTATTTCAGACCTCCCATCAGAAAGGAAAACAACGGACTGTAAGTGGGTGTACATGATTAAATTCAATGCAAATGAAAGTATAGAGCGGTACAAAAACCAAGTTAGTTGCTAAAGGTTATATTTAATCGTATGAAATTGACTATAACGAGATGTTTCCCCCAGTGGCTAAGATAAATATCGTATGAATTCTTTTGAGTGAAGCTGTGAATTAGAAGTGGAAGTTATGGTAGCTTATATTAAGAATGCTTTTCTCTAAGGTGACCTTTCACAGGAGTTTCAATGAATAAGGTATGCAAATTGAAGAAATATCTTTACAGTGTAAAACAATCTTATAGAGAATGGTTTGAAAAATTTAGTGAAGGGATTCTTGATTTGGAATTTAAAAGAAGTGTGAGTTATCACACTTTATTTATAAAACAGGGCAAGAAAATGATTTTATTGGTTGTATATGTTGACGATATAATCATTATAGGAGATGATGTTAAATGAATTATCTCTCTAAAGAAGAAACTTAATTGCTTGTTTGATTTGAAAGATTTGGGCAAGTTGCATTATTTTCTTGGAACTGAGATTATTTGAAATGATGATTGTCTCTTTTTATGCCAGAGGAAGTATATCTTGGACTTCTTAAAAGAAACCATGATGGAAGATTGTCGTGTGTAAAGAACAAATTTAATCTAAGAAGGAATTAGTTGGGACAACTGATAAACCTTATGAAGATGTTGGCATATATCAAAGAATAGTGGGTAAATTAATATACCTCACTGTTACTCAACTATATATCCATTTTGCTTTGTTGTAAGCTATGTGAGCAGATGGATGCATTCTCTCACACGATATCTTATGAATTCGATTTTTCATATTATTAGATACTTGAAATCTTTTATTATTCATGGTTTGCTATATTCACATAATAGTTTCTTGAGAATTAAAATTTATTCAGATGTTGATTGGGCATGTTTTACTAATGATAGAAGATCGACATCCAGATATATTGTGTGTGTGGGAGGGAATCTAGTTTCTTGAAAAAGTAAGAAAAAGTCCGATGTAGTTGCTAGATCTAGTACAAAAGCAAAATATAGCGCAATCACTATAAGAATATATGAAGGTTTATGGGTGAAATTGGTTTCAAGATAACTCTTCCAGTTTGATTTTATACATATAGTATAACTGCCCTACAATTTGTAACTAATCCAGTGTATCATGAGCGTACCAAACATATTCAAGTGGATTGTCACTTCAAGAAAAACTATCATATGGAATATTTGATTTTACCTATATACATTCATAACCATAATTGATTCATATCCTTACGAAGCCTGTTACGACCAGCTGCAATAAGAGGACCTTCGATAAGTTGGGAATCATGAGCGTTCATGTCCCAACTTGAGGAGTCGTGTTAAAGAGATTGGTTATGACCCAAGATCCATTGCGTCAATCTACTATCCACATGAGAGATACTAGAAAAGTTTCTCTTAAGGTGTAATGTGTATATTGCTAAGAGTAGAATAATCTTTCAAGTTATAAAGTGTATATAAGTGTAATCATGGTCATTAGGTCAGAGAGCTAAAACATTGGCTGCAACTACCACGTGTAGGGGCGCAAAACCGACTATTATGAGTAGATATTTGTATTATGCTATTATTTGAGTGGTAGAGAGAGGATACCCAACCAACACACTGGGTGCAACCACCATGTGAAGTGATGCAGGAAAAGTTGCTTGTCTGACGCGTATCGTATCGTGTATCGTTGGGCTCCACGATACGGGTGTATCGTATCGTACTTTAATATTAAAATAATACAAAATTTAATTAAAAATAAATAAAAATTAGTAAAAATTCGAAAAAAAAAAGTTCAGGCGAAATCTGGTAATTGCTTTAAATTCATATACTGTAAGTTTAGTACAGATTGAGCATTCAACATTGTACAATTGCATCCAAAAAATGAAATATAGATTACATACAGTTACATTTTACAAATTGTAATCAGGATCATCAACTAAATAATCTTCATCTTCTCCTTGTTGCAGATCCTCATCATCATCATCAGCGACACCTTCTTCTTGAAAATCAAATTCTTCGTCTCCTTGATGTTGTTGTTGCGCTCCTTCCAAATTAATCCAAGCAACGTCTTCTTCAGTGTCTTCCATAATCCAATCTTCTAATATATCAAAATTATCCAAACTTATTGGATCGAACTGACTTTCTTCTCTATTTACTTTTTTAAATTACCTACGACAAACAAAGATAAACAATTAGTAAATAATATTAACAATTGAAGACTGAAGTTAAACGATATTGAATTGAAAATTTGAAAGTAATGCAATATTTACCTTTCACGAAGGTGCATGTTACAACGAATATAAACTAAATCATTTAGTCTTTTGTATTCCAACCTGTTGCGCTTCTTTGTATGGATGTGTTAAAAAACACTCCAATTTTTTTCACAACCTGTTGCACTACAGGTTTTGCTTAAGACTCTCACTGCAAAATCTCAAGGTTTGGACAATCAGTTCCAAACCCGTTACACCAAACATCTGTAGAAAAAAACAAACATTAGAGACATAATCCACAGTAATGTAAGATGAAACTTAAATATAAAAATAAACAATTTACCTGGACGCATCGTAGTGCTGTTGCGAATTGCAATAGGCAAACCTATCAAGTGAAGAGCATTATCATATATCTCCATCTCTCGATGTATCGCATCTGCTATGCTCTCATTAGGGACTAATCTGTCAATACATTCAATGATTCCTCGATTAACCTCATCGTCCCTTTTGAAGGTTGCTGAGTATCTGAATGATGAGTTTAGATAGTAGGCTGCTGCAAGAATAGGTTGATGCAATTGTTTATTCCATCTACTATCAATTATTTTCCACACGGGCACATAATCTCTCTTTTTTCTATTAAAGTTATTTCTGATCGCTTCTTTTGCCCTGTTCATGGCTTTATAAAGGTAGCTCATAGATGGTTTCTCGTCGCTGTCAGCCAGTCTCAAAACTTTTACTAAAGGAAAAGTAGTTTTCAATAATCTGACACATGCATTCCAAAATGAACTTCTAAAAACTGTTTCTACAATCTCATTTAACTTTCTATTCCTTCTGTTTTGAGACAACTCTACAAATTGTTGCCACTCATATGAGGAGAACATTCTCTTCAAAGCTGCCTTCTTTCTCACAATACTCTGTACAGATAAGAAGTTTGTTACGAACCGAGTTACAGCTGTGCGAAGAAGCTCTGCACCTTCTGTATATCTCCTCATCATACACAAAACAAATGCATAGTTGTAAATGAATTTTGTAATATCTTGGCAACACTCAGTTGCTGCCTTTATTTCATCGATCTTACCAATGTCCTCGAGGATGAGATCTAAACAATGGGTTGCACATGGTGTCCAGTAGAAAGTCCCATAAATATCAGCTAACTCCTTTCCACCTGCTTTGTAGTTAGCTGCATTATCTGGAATCAATTGGACTAATTCTCTACCCCAACCTCCTGTATAACCTTATCAAATTCCTGTCGTAGGATCTGTGCAGTGTGCCTCTCCTCTGACATATCTAGAGATCTCAAAAACAAAAGTCGTTTAGGATAATATACAAGAAAGTTTAACAATGTCCTTCTTTACCTATCGGTCCATCCATATGTCATGATAGTGCATCCCGTTTCCTTCCACGACTGTCTCAAAATCGAACAATATTGCTGTACTTCAATGACGGTCTGATATAATATCTTTCCTCTCAACTTCTGATAAGAGGGCATCCTGTATCCTGGACCAATGTTAGCAATTGCATCTGCCATTGCTTAAAAATGAAAACTGTTTGCTGCATTAAGTGGAATGCATGCATCATAAAACCATCTTCCCACTGCAAGGTATGCCCTGATCATGCAGTTGTTCTGAATCCATAGCAGCACGAATTCTAGGTTGAGCACCAGGTGTAGTGGAAGGAGGAAAGAACGAATGTATGGTAGAAGAAGCTCTTCCTCTACTCCTTCCTAAACTCCCTGTTCTGCCACCTCCAAAGTCTTCAGCTGCAACCCTCTTTCTCCTACTAGGTGCTCGTGAACTGCTACTACCGATCTCTGTTCTAGCATCTGAAGGCAAACTATCAGTGAATCCAACTCCAGTGGCAGTATCATCGTCAACTTCTTCACACATCTGGAAATCATCTTTTTGTTGTCTCCTTTCCTGTATGCTCTCAATCATCTGCAAGCATTGCCATTTAATACCTTCTGGCACACTTCTAACTCTGCCTGCGCATGGAACAACTTCTTTCGTGGTTCTTGCTAGGTGGTGTTTCAACCTTGAAATTCCACTACTAACCACCTTTTCACAAAATAAGCATTTAATCTTTAACCTCGAACCCTCAACTAGTATACCCCACTGCCATGTCGGATCATCAGACCGATAATGGGAGTCTCTACCACCCCTTCCTGCCATCTCAATGGAGTACTTTAATTCAAACAAAACCTGAAAATAAAAGCACTTCGTAAATCCCCCAATCTTCAAATAACACTCAAATGGAGTGTCTCCCACTTCATGAATGCAATAAAAATCATATAAGCACACTTAATAACTTCATATTTTGTCATTAGAAAAAATGAAATAACACAAAAAACAATAAATATAAAAGAAAAAAATGGAAAAAACATTAAAAATATACCTAAATCCGAGTTTGGAGGTTTGCACGGACACCATATGGCACGATTTTAGAGCTTTGAACACCAAGGAGACGAAAAACAGCTCTTAGGGAGCTTGAGGAACCCAAAAGGAGAGAGGAATCGGTCGGCCGGGAGGGTCCCCGGGCGTATCGCCCGTATCGCACAATACGGTGCGATAAGTTGGTTATAGCGATAAGTTGGTTATATTTTAAAAATGACGCCCTCCAATATCATCTTATCAAATTCTTGTTTTAGAACCTCTACAGAACGACGCCCTCTGACATATAAGTGATCTTAAAAATATAAGTCATTTAGGATAATAGATGAAGAAGTTTAATAAAGTCCTTTCTCACCTATTTGTCCATTCATGTGTCGTGATAGTGCATTGTGTCTTCTTCTATGACTCCCTCAAAGTTGAATAATATTCTTATAGTGAACACCAATGTTTTCTAATAATTTTTATAAGAGGACATCTTATACTTTGGGCTCAATTACTTAAAAATGAAACGAATTCATCATAATGAAGAGAATACATGCATCATAGAACCATCTCCCTACTTTAAGATATGCTTGCTCATGCTATTACTCTAAAGTCACGGAGCCATAGCAGCTCGAATTCTAAACTGAGCACTAGTGACTTGCATCCTCTTCCAAAATCCTCTTTCCCATAGTCATTCTAGAACTCTTGCTACCAACCTCTATCCTTGTATCAGAAGAAATGCCATCATCACAACTAACATCTTCCAACTCCTCGAATGTTCTTATATCTTCTTTTTTTTATGAACTATATTCTCAATCATTTGTAAACATTATAATTTAGTAGCTTTTGACATTTTCTTAATTATATTAGTACAAAGAGCAACCTCCTTCCTAGTTTCTACTAAGTGATGTTTCAATCTAGAAACTCCATTACTCATGACTTTCTCACAAAAATTACATGTTATTCTCACTCTACTTTCCTCGATTGAAGTGTACCATTATCATGACTGATATTAAGGATGTAAACCTCTTCCAAACATCTTAATTTATATTATTCAATCTTAATAAACCTAAAAATAAAAGCACTTCATAAATCACAACAAATACATTCAATTTATAAGCCACCAAAACAGTCAAAGACATTCGTCCATTTCATAGATTACCACAAATCCATAAAAAATATATTCACTCACTTCATATATTATCATTCAAAAAAGAAAAGACAGATAACATAAGTAGGTGGAAAATAAATGTGAAAACAACAAAAACAATATACCATAAGGAAACAAAGGGTACTCAAAGGTGTCACCATGAGAGTGGTTGTGCTGTTGAACATTAGAGAAGCTTCTCCCACTGAAAACCCTTGTATCCATGTAGAACTCAAGCAAAAAACACAAAACCATAGAAAATCACAATGCAAAAGTCCGACATTCAAGTCCTCCTTTATAAATCAGGAGTGTATCGTTCATATCGTACGAGAGAAGCAATACACTCTTTATCATGCGATACAACCTCTATCATATGATAGAGGCTAATACATTCATGGCTTGTGATACAACCCTTGTATCATATCATGATCTTTTAGGAGATGACACGATCCATATCATATGATATGGGCAATACACATAACATTGATTGGTGGTGATAGAGATCACTACATTGCTATCTGGTTACAGAAAAGGAGATATGGTAGCTTGAGTTCTAATGATTTTCAATCCTTACCTTTAAATTGGTTTGAAGCTAGGGAATATATCTTACATTCTTCTTACCTAAACCTTTTTGTGCACTAAGTGGGGTTGGCTAGAGGGTGCAACACGAGGACTTTCTTGAAAGCCCCCCATCTTAGTAGTATTCTTGCTCAATCATGCTTAACTTTGGAGTTGGGATTGGGTGCAGTCATTTCAGAAATGTCCCACTCGTTGAGACTCGACATAGTTTTACATTGGCTTTCGGCTACCTAACGCAACCCTCCTCTCCAGGCTTGGAACCTGCCGTGCAAGAGAGATCCCTTACGCAGGTGGAGTTTAGAAAATATAGGTATATGCGAAAATATGAAAGTGCGATCACATACACCATCTTTGTCTCTCTTTCTCTCTCTACATATATATATATATATATGTATATATATGCATAAATTATAATTTATTGTCTATGGGTATACATATTATCTATCCATGTAATATGTATACAACAACAACAACTAAGCCTTTTTCCATACTAGACGGGGTCGTCTACCATGTAATATGTATATATTATGAAAAATTATAAAAAAGTATTCATATTTGTGTAATATATAAAAATTGCTTGAAATCATTCCAGCCGGTAGTGTCCTCTTCTCAGGTCTTGTCAAGCTGCTCTACAAACAACAACAATTACAAGAACAACTAAGCCTTTTCCCATACTAGACGGGTGTCAAACTGCTCGATCAACTCAAATTATTGCAAGTAATATGACAGAGCGATTTTTCTTTTTTAGTTTTAACAAATGGTATATATAGCATTACAACTACAATGATGAATAAGAATGTTTCTAATAGACAACTAAATAACTACAATTGACAAAATCCGATGCACTCTATAGGCTGCAGTTGTAACCTATGTTATAATTGGTAGATGGAAGGCGGTTAGCACTTGATCCTAATATAATGTTAGTGTTGGTATGATGGCGATATATGAATTATTTGTTTCAGCATATCTCAAATACACAAACATATGCAATTAACTGTTGGAAATAACGCAAAAATATTTTCATCATATTTCATAACTTTTAATCAATATAAATAATATAAACTATAAAACTAAAATAAAAGGATACATTTCTCGGTGGATCCTTCTAAAGATTTTGGAGAGATCTTCCTTTTATAGATCTTTCTTCAAATGTTTTGGATGAAAGTAAACTGTGACAAGTTGATCGTTTCCATTTTGGTCCAACTTGTCTTGGTTCATTTCTGTGATCTTTTTTCTTTATCGCAATATTAATGTTTTGCAGCTCACATTTTATAAAACAAAAAACCCAAAGCATCCTATGGATAGAACAAATATCAGGCATCAGACTTTTCAAACATTTAAATCTCAAAAATCAAGGCACTAATATAAAGTTAACAACAAGCAAAAGTGCAACCTGACCAAATCATAAACCATTCTTCCCGCATTTAATTTTAAGCATGTATGTTCTACCTTAAAGCTTCTAATATTAAGCTACATCTTAGGAGAGAGAACAAACATCCTAAGTTTTACATCTGGTACTTTCTCGGTTGCTCCGGTAAGCTTTCTTCACTTCTCAAAGGTACAAGGTATGATGATGAACCTTCATCCTGACTCCTCCCTATTAAATGTTCAGTATCTCAAGTGAACTTCAATCGCTCCTCTGGTTGTGCATTTGCAATCCTGTCACTCAACCTTTGGCAGGCTTTGTTATATTTTAGTACGAGTACTTTGTGGTACAGAAAGAGAACACGAGAAAGATTTGTTTTCAAGATGCCCCAGCCAGTGTTGTCTGACGCGTATCGTATCGTGTATCGCTGGGCTCCACGATACGGGCGTATCGTATCATATCGTACTTTAATATTAAAATAATGTAAAAATAATTAAAAATTAATAAAAAATAGTAAAAAATCGAAATAAATCAGGAAAAAATCAGGAAAAATCTGATAATTGCTTTAAATTCATATAATGTAAGTTTAGTACAGATTGAGCATTCAACATTGAACAATTGCATCCAAATTTACATATTTTGAATCCAAAAAATAAAATACAGACATAGTTTACACTTTACAGTACACTACAGTTACATATAATGTTACATTTTACAAATTGTAATAAGGATCATCAACTAAATAATCTTCATCTTCTCCTTGTTGCAGATCCTCATCATCATCAGCCACGCCCACACCTTCTTCTTCAAAATCAAATTCTTCATCTCCATAATGTTGTTGCGCTCCTTCCAAATTAATCCAGGCAACGTCTTCTTCTGTTAGGAGGGCATTTTCTTCAGTGTCTTCCATAACCCAATCTTCTAATATATCAAAATTATCCAAACTTATTGGATCGAACTGACTTTCTTCTCTATTTACTTTTTTTAATTGCCTACGACACAAACAAAGATAAACAATTAGTAAGTAATATTAACAATTGAAAACTGAAGTTAAATAATATCGAATTGAAAATTTGAAAGTAATACAACATTACCTTTCACGAAGGCGCATGTTACAACGAATATAAACCAAATCATTAAGCCTTTTGTGTTCCAACCTGTTGCGCTTTTTTGTATGGATGTGTTAAAAAACACTCCAATTTCTTTCACAACCTGTTGCACTACAGGTTTGGCTTAAGACTCTAACTGCAAAATCTCTAAGGTTTGGACAATCACTTCCAAACCTGTTCCACCAAACATCTGTAAAAAAAATATAAACATTAGAGACATAATAATCCACAGTAATGTAAGATGCAACTTAAATATGAAAATAAACAATGTACCTGGACGCATCGTAGAGCGGTTGCGAATTGCAACAGGCAAACCCATCAAGTGAAGAGCATTATCATATATCTCCATCTCTCGATGTATCGCATCTACTATGCTCTCATCAGGGACTAATCTGTCGATGCATTCAATGATTCCTCGATTAACCTCACTGTCCCTTTTGAAGGTTGCTGAGTACCTTAATGATGGGTTTAGATAGTAGGCTGCTGCATGAATAGGCTGATGCAATTGTTTATTCCATCTACTATCAATTATTTTCCACACGGGCACATAATCTCTTTTTTTTTCATTAAAGTTATTTCTGATTGCTTCTTTTGCCCTGTCCATGGCTTCATAAAGGTAGCCCATAGATGGTTTCTCCTCGCTGTCAGCCAATCTCAAAACTTTCACTAAAGGACAAGTAATTTTCAATAATCTGATACATGCATTCCAAAATGAACTTCTAAAAACCGTTTCTGCAATCTCATTTAACTTTCTGTTCCTTCTGTTTTGTGGCAACTGTGCAAATTGTTGCCACTCATCTGAGGAGAACATTCTTTTTAAAGCTTGCTTCTGTCTTACAATACTCTGTACAGATAAGAAGTTTGTTGCGAACCGAGTTGCAGCTGTGCGAAGAAGCTCTGCACCTTCTGTGTATCTCCTCATCATACATAAAACAAATGCATGGTTGTAAATAAATTTTGTAATATCTTGGCAACACTCAGTTGCTGCCTTTATTTCATCCATCTCACCGATGTCCTCGAGGATGAGATCTAAACAATGGGCTGCACATGGTGTCCAGTAGAAAGTCCCATAAATATCAGCTAACTCCTTTCCAGCTGCTTTGTAGTTAGCTGCATTATCTGTAATCAATTGGACTACATTTTCTAGCCCAACCTCTTGTATAACCTTATCAAATTCCTCTCGTAGGATCTCTGCAGTGTGCCTCTCCTCATATCTAGAGATCTCAAAAACATGAGTCCTTTAGGACAATATACAAGAAAGTTTAGCAATGTCCTTCCTCGCCTATCGGTCCATCCATCTGCCATGATAGTGCATCCTGTTTCCTTCCACGATTGTCTCAAAGTCGAACAGTATTGCTGCACTTCAATCACTGTCTGATCTAATATCTTCCCTCTCAACTTCTGATAAGAGGGCATCTTGTATCCTGGACCAATGTTAGCAATTGCATCTGCCATTGCTTGAAAATGAAAACTGTTTGCTGCATTAAATGGAATGTATGCATCATAAAACCATCTTTATTGTTTCTTTCTAACACTTTTGTGGTCGTCCTCTAGCTCTTTTAATACTTTCCAAATTTAGTTTTTCATACCTTCTTACAAGTTCTTCTTTTGATCTTCTTTCTATATGTCAAAACCATCTTAAACGATATTCTCTCATTTTATCCTCTATTTGTACCACTCCTAATTTGTTTCTAATAACCTCATTACGTATTCGGTCTTTTCTTGTATGACCACTCATCCATCTCAACATCTTCATTTATGTCACAGACATCTTTGGTACATGTTGATGATTACCTTACCAACACTCAGAACCATAAAACATGGTAGGCCTAATTGCTGCTCTATAATATTTATCTTTTAACTTTAATGGTATCTTCTTATCACAAAGAATACCTGATGCTCCTCTCCATTTTAACCAACCAACATTAATTCTATGCTTAATATCTCTATCAATTCTTCCATCACTCTTAAAAATTGAACCTAGGTATTTAAAACTTTCCTTTTGGGGGATGCAATGTGTGCCAATTTTAATTTCTATGTCCTCTGAGGTAACCAAATGATCAAACTTACATTCCATATATTCTGTCTTTGTTCTACTAAGTCGGAGGCCTTTGCTTTCTAATGTTTCTCTCCATAGTTCCAATTTTCTATTAACTTTTTCCTTAGACTGCTCCACTAATATAATGTCATATGCAAATAACATACACTAAGGTACTTCATCTTGAATATGTTTTGTTAACTCATCAATCAACATTATAAATAAGTATGGACTTAAAGTTGATCCTTGATGTAACCCAATATTAATTTCAAAGAAGTCAGTCATTCCTTCATCAGTCCTCACACATGTTTTTGCACCATCATACATGTCTCTTATAAGGTTAATGTGTGTCGATGGGATACCTCTTTTTTCTAAAGTTCTCCAAAGAACCTCCCTCTGTACTCTATCATAAGCTTTTTCTAGATCAATAAATATTATGTGAAGATCTTTCTTTTTTGCTCTAAAATGTTCTATAAGGCGTCTCAAAAGGTGAATCACTTCAAGAATAGATCTGCCTGGCATGAATCCAAATTGGTTCTCTATTGTACTTGATACTTGTCTTAACCTACGTTCGATAATTCTTTCCCATAATTTCATAGTATGGCTCATTAACTTGATACCTCGATAATTCGCACAATTTTGAATGTCTCCCTTGTTCTTATATATGGGTATAAGTGTACTTGCTCTCCATTCCTCGGGTATCTTTTGATTTTTTCATATTTCATTAAATAGTCTTGTGAGCCAAGTGATTCCTATTTCTCCTAATATTTTCCAAACTTCTATAGGAATATTATCTGGTCCTACCGATTTACCACCCTTCGTATGTTTAGCCTCTTTGACTTCATTCTTTTGAATACGTCGGTAGAAATTGTGGTTTATATACTTTTCTGATTTGGCTAACTCTCCTAAGCTAATACTAACATCTTTATTTTCATTAAAAAACTTATAAAAATAGTTTTTCCATCTATTTCTTATATCATCATTTGCCACTAGAATTTTTTCATCCTCATCTAACATAATTAAGATCTTTAGTTTTCTTATCTCTAGCCCTAGCTATCCTAAAAATATCTCTTTCACCCTCTTTTGAGTTGAGTTTTTTATATAAATCCTCCCAAATTTTAGCTTTTGCTTCACTCACGGCCTTTTTCGCTTCCTTCTTTGCTTTCTTATAAGCCTCTAAAGTTTAACTAGTTTTCTTAGCATAATGTAATTTGTAACATGCCCTCTTTGCCTTTATTTTATTTTGCACTAATTCACTCCACCACCAAGCTTCTTTTTGTGCCGATACACCTCCCTTAGATACACCTTACACATCTTTCGCCACTTTTCTAATATGTATAGCCATTCCACATATCACAGGGTGTACCAACATAATTCCAAACATCTCCTTGAAGGACTTTCTGTTTAAATATATCTTCTTTCTCGCTTTTGAGGTTACACCATTTAGTCCGAATAGCTCGATGCACTCTTTTCTTCTTTGTCCATTTTTTTATTTGTAAATCCATAACTAAAAGTCGATGTTGGGTGGTTACTGTAAGGTCTGCTTGATCGTGCAGTTGTTCTGAAGTCATAGCAGCACGAATTCCTGGCTGAGCACCAGGTGTAGTGGAAGGAGGAAAGAACGAATGTATGCTAGAAGAAGAAGCTCTTCCTCTACTCCTTCCTGAACTTCCTCTTCTGCCACCTCCAAAGTCTTCAGCTGCAACCCTCTTTCCTCTGCTAGGTGCTCGCGAACTGCTACTACCAATATCTGTTCTAGCATATGAAGGCAAACTATCAGTGAATCCAACTCCAATGGCAGTAGCATCATCAACTTCTTCACACATCTGGAAATCATCCTTTTGTTGTCTCCTTTCCTGTATGCTCTCAATCATCTGCAAGCATTGCCATTTAATACCTTCTGGCACACTTCTAACTCTGCCTGTGCATGGAGCAACTTCTTTCCTGGTTCCTGCTAGGTGGTGTTTAAACCTTGAAATTCCATCACTAACCACCTTTTCACAAAATAATCATCTGATTTTTAACCTTGAACCCTCAACTGGTATACCCCACTGCCATGCCGGATCATCAGACTTTGAATGAGAGTCTCTACCACCCCTTCCTGCCATCTCAATGGAGTACTTTAATTCAAACAAAAACCTGAAAATAAAAGCACTTCGTAAATCCCCAATCTTCAAATAACACTCAAATCGAGTGTCTCCCACTTCATGAATGCAATAAAAATCGTACACACACTTAATAACTTCATATTTTGTCATTCAAAAAAAAAACCCGAAATAACACAAAAAACAATAAATATAAAGGAAAAAAGGAAAAAACATTAAAAATATACCTAAATCCGAGTTTGGAGGCTTGGACGGACACCGTAGGGCACGATTTTAGAGCTTTGAACACCAAGGAGGCGAAAACCGACTCTTAGGGAGCTTGAAGAACCCAAAAGGAGAGAGGAAACCTGCGAAAAATCGTGGGTTTCTCTCGGGCCAGGACCCTTTATAAGGGTCCCAGGGCGTATCGCCCGTATCGTACGATACGGGCGATACGGCCCGTATCGCACGATACGGTGCGATACGCCCGCACCTGCGATACGGGGGCCCGTATCGTATCGTGGTGGCCCACGATACGGTGCGATACGGACAACACTGGCCCCAGCAGATCATATTCAAAATACATGGATCCTGTTACCAATCTTGCAGAACTCCATAGGTTTTGACCACTTGGATGCCAGATCACTGAAGCTTGCGAAATAAAAGCCTGAATACTTTTGTGTGCGGATTAGGATACAATTCATCTGTTAAAGCACTATGTTACTTAAAAAGGAATAAGATTATAAGAGTGATCCTGTGTAGCATACAACAAAATTTAATGGCACTTAAGGTACAAGTTGCTATGAACCTACATTATATAGAACTGCAACAAGAGTGAGTGGGTGTAGGATAATTATGGTCTTGCTAGAAGGGAACTTGAGTACCTTCAGGCACTAATCACAATATATTCTGGGGACACATCTGTCAAGAAATCGGCCTAGATGTTTTGTATTTCATGGTCAAGTGCACGTCAGTTGACATTGCTCGGGCAATGGTAAGTCTCTAATTTATGTACTTGCTTGGTTGATTTTTGTTTTTGGATTTTCAACTTATGTTTTAGATTTTCTTTTATATGCACCTTCATAAACTAATTCATGCATTGAATTTCTAATTCACGACATTTAATTATTTGCTGGCTTGCTTGAGTTGGATTCTATTTGATTTGTTCTTCATCATGTCTATGTGTATAACTCTGGGTCTTCTGTCGCTGTGATTCGATGGACATTGTAATGATATAGTCACGAGTTACTGCTGTTTGAGGCTTTGAGGGAAGGCTTGGAAGAAGAGATGGACAGAGATCCTCAAGTTTGTGTTATGGGAGAGGATGTTGGTCACTATGGAGGGTCGTATAAAGTAACCAAAGGTTTGGCCAAAAAGTATGGTGATCTTAGGGTACTTGATACCCCAATTGCTGAGAACTCTTTCACAGGCATGGCTGTTGGAGCGGCAATGACTGGTTTGAGGCCTATTGTGGAGGGAATGAATATGGGCTTCCTCTTGTTGGCCTTCAATCAGATATCAAATAATTGCGGGATGCTGCATTATACCTCAGGTGGACAGTTCACCATTCCAATTGTGATCAGAGGACCCGGTGGTGTTGGCCGACAATTGGGTGCAGAGCATTCTCAGCGTCTGGAGTCTTATTTTCAGTCTGTTCCTGGTCTTCAGATGGTTGCATGTTCAACTCCGTACAATGCAAAAGGTTTAATGAAAGCTGCAATCAGGAGTGAGAACCCAGTTATATTGTTTGAGCATGTCCTATTGTATAACCTGAAAGAGAGAATACCAGATGAAGAGTACATCTGCTCACTTGAGGAGGCGGAGATGGTGCGGCCTGGGGAGCATGTTACTATTCTCACATACTCTCGCATGAGATACCATGTGATGCAGGCAGCAAAAACTCTTGTGAACAAAGGTTATGATCCAGAGATCATCGACATAAGGTCTCTTAAGCCTTTCGATCTGTATACAATTGGGAATTCTGTGAAAAAAACACACCGGGTTCTGATTGTGGAGGAGTGTATGCGAACAGGCGGGATAGGTGCCAGCCTTAGAGCAGCCATAATCGAGAATTTCTGGGACTATTTGGATGCGCCAATTATGTGCTTGTCGTCCCAGGATGTACCAACACCATATGCCGGGCCCCTGGAGGACTGGACTGTTGTTCAGCCAGCGCAAATTGTGACTGCAGTTGAGCAGCTGTGCAAATAATCATTAAGATAGGTCATGATGGTGATTTGCTCTGCATTTGTTGGTATTAGGCAAGAGATCTGCGGGGTTGAGGTTGAAGCCATTGTTGTTCGTTATTTAGGTTTTCGATGTGATTCTTTTTGGTTTGCGAGATTCCTTGCCTTCTTGCAGGGGTTTCAGAATTCAATTAAACAAGCAGTAATTTTCTGATCCTAGTAGCATTGACAAGCCATTTATAATTTTTTAGTATTGCAGAAAGAAGTTTCCTGTTGTGATTTCATCTGTTTAGTTTGCTTGAAGTTTTATGGTTGGTTTCCTTAATTGATGTTCATATTGCTCCTCTGTGGGAAAGACTTCTAAAGCATTTCAAACTGACAAATGGATAATATGCAACTCCCATCCTTCTGAGCCCCATTTGCCCGGCGAGTTGGGAACCAGGATTGATCGTTATAACTGGATTGTTCGAGATATGCATGTGTGTGTGCGTGTGTGTGTGTGTGTGTGAGAGAGAGAGAGAGAGAGAGAGAGAGAGA
Organism: Brasenia schreberi; assembly: GCA_036023115.1. Lineage (NCBI taxonomy): Eukaryota > Viridiplantae > Streptophyta > Magnoliopsida > Nymphaeales > Cabombaceae > Brasenia > Brasenia schreberi. The sequence continues at coordinate 24,178,646 of JAYKKT010000088.1, forward strand.
GAGAGAGAGAGAGAGAGAGAGAGAGAGAGAGAGATCAAACGTGAACAAATGGCACTTGTGCCTGGTTAGAAGCTTTGACTTCCAACCTAAGGAGGTTGAAAATCTAAGGGGAGAATTGGAAAGAATCGGGATTCAATTTATCAGTGTTAGAAGTCTGAATCGTTTTGCCCTCAACTTCGCCCCCATCCAAATGCACGCTATTAAAGAGGTGCTGTAGATCGGAGTACCTGGTTATATACATTATTCGGTCTAATTTTCCATAGCTTAATATAAACTCTATGAATGTTATTCTAAAAAATTGGCTCATCCTACAACCAGGTACAACACCTCTTAGCACCTTAGAGACATTGAATTGGAGTATAATAAAATATGGCACGAAATAAAAATTAAAAGTGTGGTGTCGCCCTGATGTCAATTTCATTCTTCTCTGCAACTGTTTGTTTTAACTTTTCGCCTTAAGCTCTACAACTGTTCTATGATTCATCACAATGTCATTCTTTATCTGCGAGTTCTGAGAGAGCTGTCTTCTCTGTAAAAATTGCTGATTATCTGGTTTCGATCTTGTGCCCGCCGACCTTGCTTGCTACAAACAAATTGTATAGAAAATTAGTAATGCTTGGCATTCTTAGACACAAGTATTGAGAAACAGTGGTAAATAATCTGACAAATTTTGTAGCCATTGACTGACTAAAGCAAGCTCTGAACTAGCTATATAACCAGACTATACTTGTAGGAGGAAAGATTAACCTGACTATAAACGACACCAATTTAAGTCGACAGCTTTAGTTCAGGATCCATCAAGCTAATTTTCCGTCTCCCAGAAAAAAAATCAACAGTTTCTCAGTCAAAATAAAGGATAGCATGATCTATGTTTGGTTTCCTTCGAATGAGGATAACAGAGTGTTCGATGCTTTACATATCCGACCGTTAAGCAGTCAACTCTCTCTCTCGCCCCGTTGCTTTTTCTCGTGTCACTGCTTCGTTTGCTTTGACATTGGGCAAGGAGAAAATTCGTTACCTCCATCTACATCTGCTTGCTAATTCTCTCTCTCCCCTCCCCCCCCCCCCCCCTCAATCTCTTCGTCTGGCTTCTGTTTCTACTCCTTTTCCTCTTCAATTATCCATGACCTCCCATACTAGTGCAACCGTTTCAATCTCATAATGCAATAATTTTCAAATATTTTCCATCAAAAAGTACTGATTATGAAGAAGATCCTAGTCCAAATCAAAATGGATATGCCAACTGGATACTGATTCGACTTTTGTACGACAGTGGCCAGTGTATGAGTTGGCATGAGAAGGTTCTTCAATGTCTCAATGCACCATTGATTTGACAATTTACCTCTTTATGCATGCAATATCTTTAAGCTTTATATGATTCTGATCTTTAATAGCAAAACAGCGATAGAGGTGTGGATATACGAGGGAGCCACTGAAATTCATGAGGGCATGGTGTGCCCGATGTAGCTTTCTCACTTTACCTCCTCATTCTCAATGGGGGCCCAAACAGATCTTCATGAGCTTGACCATACTTGCAATTCACATTTTCTTAAAATTGTGTTTGGCCTTCTCATAGTTCTCCAAACATTTTAACCTCTTCTGCTTTTTCTGGTTCTCTTGAGGCTCTACATCTGCCTCAGAAATTTGTTAGAGAAAAGTTGGTTGAATGTGGACAGGGATGGGGAGAAACGGATTTATGGTGGAGTCGGATTGGAGCTGGCCATATAAACCATGGAGTACGATTACAGTAGCTCCCCATTTGGTTCAAGGTCTTCTTATTTAATTTCTAGAGTTTGGGTGCGGGCCTGACCCCACCTTAATGTAGATCTGCCGCTCAACTTGTTAATTATTGACAAACCAAAGAATAACTTGTATACAGTTGCCATCTGTATACGTGCAACATCCAATTTATACGAATAATGGTCCATCAAATAATTGGTGCATAACATCTCTAAAAGCATCACTGTTGTCATCAAGGACGACTCAACTTGAATGCCAGAAGATTCCCACGGTTTTGAGTTGATGAGGTATATGACGTGCCAAAAACACACCTCCGATCTCCAAGGGTTTAGATGAGGCTCAAGCAATCGTGAGTCCTTGATAATCCATAGATATATATCCAATTCTTTATTGAAAAGCCTCGGAAATGATGATATGGGTAAAATGGGATCCAATGAGGATGCCAGAAGTGAGATAGCATTAAAAGAAAAGCCTATTACAAGGAACTCATAATGAAAGGGGAAGACTTAGGATACAGTAACGAAACTACAACCAAAAACTTAAAAAAAGACTTCAGAAAAGGAAAAGTGAAAGATTTATGATGTCTTTCATCCTCCTCCAGCCTCCTTTTTATAGAGTGATTCGGACGGGTTCCAGAAGAGACTTTTTACCTTCTATCTATGAGTAAGTCCCTTTATTACTTGCTATTAATCATTCGGTTATCAAGCCCCTTGGATTCCCTTTTGGCCTCCTCTATGTTGATATAATTTTCAGAGTTAACAATTACAAAAGTGATCTAAGTAGAGATGTTAATCGGGAATATTGAGAAAGGGTAGTACCTGCCCCACGCCACTGCGCTCTGTAATTCTGATCCAAAAGACCCGCACCAACCCCACAATGAACACGACTCGCCCCAATCTCCACCGTTTGTAAAATATTTTATGTGAAAAATGACTAAATGAATTTGAATTGATTTACTACATGTAGATATACTAAGTACGCTAAGAAATTCATAAAAGATTATTCATGTTAAGTCTTAGTTAAAACGCTCAACTTGTTTGCTTAGCAAGTGCCTTTTACATGCATAGATATCATTTATTACATGGCAGTTTAAGTACACCATTAAGTCATGTAATATTTGACAGTAGGCCCGAAAAAATACATGACGATAGAAATCAGAGTGGTGAAGATGCTTCTGTTTAATTAGATTGTGCAAACCATATCGCGTAGGTGGAACCAATGTACTATGAAATAGTTGGTGGACCCACTGAGTGGTACATTGATTAAAAGATGCCCTTGATTTTATTAAAAGAAGTGGTCCACACTCTATGCTTTCATAGAAAAGCATTGGTGGTATGGGTGACTTGCTTTTTGTCACAATCTAGTTTCCCAGATGCGATACCTCTACGAAGAACAATAACAAAAGATGGTTAATTCTTCTGGTAAGAAGTAGAAGGCTAGATAAAAAACTAGAGAAAAGAAGGTCAAGTGCTTTGAATGCAGAAAGCAAGGCCATCATAGGAGAGACTATCTTAAGTTGAAAGACAAGAAAGTGCAGACGAATATTACAGAAGCATCAATCTAGAGTTCTGATGATAACAATGATGGAGAAATTTTCTCTATGAGTTTAGATTAAGACGAGATTCCTAGGTTCTTGCTCCTGGCGCTTCTTTCTATACGTGTACATAAAAGCATTGGTTTATTATGTCATATGAGTGGACGGTTTACTTGGGCAACGATTGCTTGTTGTTGGTAGAGGGGAAACGTAACTTCAAATTGAGGATGTTCGATTCTCAGTACCTTGGAGTGTTGGCGTACTCCGAAGCTTAAAAGGAATCTCATTTCTCTTTAAATGCTCGACTCTCAAGCTTTAAGGTATCATAGAGAAAACAAATTTCTCAAGATGTGTAAAGGCTCGATGGTATTGATGGACATACTGGAATCTAGATTGTATGTTCTGAGAAACACAGTTTCAGAGCAAGCTACAGTAGTATTTGAGTTGTAATATGAATCATTTGTGACATCTATGGCTTGTTAATATCATTGACGAAGGCTTCTCTGTTCCAATTAACTAGAACTTGTTGGACGAATATGAAAACGTAGCCATAGACTTTTGCTGATATTGTATTTTTGGTAAACAGACATTGTGAAGTTCAACAAGAAGGCATTATATAAGACCATGGATAGGTTGGATTAGATCTATTCAAATCTGTGGTACCTGAACAGGGTTCCTTTAAAGAGCAGCACCAGGTATTTCATGACTCCGACGATTATTCTCGGATGGTTTGGTTGTATTTTTGAAACCCAAAGATGAGGCATTTTCAACTTTTGCTAAGTGGAAGATGATGCTTTAGAAATATAGTAAGAGAAGGTTAAGTGTATTCGGATTGACAATCGGTTTGGGATTTTGCAATAGCGAGTTCTGTCATGGCCTTTTGAAGATTGGACGTGAAAGGAGGAGGAGGGTTGCATTATGCTTTTAACAGTCAGTGTGAAACTCTGGAATTTACTTCAATGGATTCTATATCCGACCCCATATATTATGAGAAAAGGTTTTGTTGTTGTTGAATATCAAAGAAGGTATTGTGAGAGACCACACTTGTATAATTCATGCTTGAACCCTGGTGGTGAGGTGATAATGCACAAATCAAATCCCAGGAGCCTAAGATATGCCAGAACGCTCTTCTTTTCTTATGCGTAACCCCTGTTTATACAACCACTAGGTTGATGATGCAACAAGATCGTACAATGAAAATTGTGAACAATACTTAGATGACAGGAAGAGAATACTATTACATAGCATGTACACTTTGTGACAAGGCATGAAGTATGTTCTTACATTCTGATCTGGGCAAAGATTTTTGCGCTTAAGCTATTAATACAGCTTGTTACTTAGTGAATAGATGTCCATCGAAGAATATTAACTACATAACTCTTCTATATTAATATGGACCATCACATGAGGAGAATATATAGGATGAATAGGAAGGCAAATTTCTTGATCCTCGCTGAACTGGATATGGTCATATGAGTGATTTAGTGATCATCACATTCATTGATATGATCAGTGATAAACTATATCAAAATCACAACTAGAAAACTCAAACTCACGTAATCGAAGTACTTTAATCACCCCCCATAGACCTAGTTAATCATAGGACCCCTTCATATTGGTCAAATGCGTGGTTCGTCATGCTTAACCATTTTGAACAAATTAAGACTAAGTTCTTCCTCAAGAACCCAAATCCTCATTCTCATCAACCAGTGTTCAGTAAAAGAATTGAGCCACGCGCGTGATATAAAGGCTAGAAAACAATCTTTCACAAGTATTTGGAAGATCAGTCTACAATGACGATTCAAACTCAAGTTTGGCAGATTTGTCTATCATTGTACTTTTTCTCCAACAGTTTATACTTAATTTCCTTGGACTTTCATTTGCACTTTGGTCTTTAGATCCTCACTGCCTTAACCTTAGCTTTTGAATATCTGTTCATGCCATCTCCATCAAAATCAGCTTCCAGTTTAGGCGACTTTTACTTGCTAAAACACTTTGTTATCATTTGGGGATTACGTCGCATGCATACAATCGTCAAAAAGTATTCAGTCCAGGTCCACATCATATACAATGTAAATCTGACATTGCATGTAATTCATTATTACTTGAGGAGGCACACCATCATTTTATTGTGAATAATTTTTTCGAATATTGATTATGCAAAATCTTCATGTTCTTTTTCGGTGGCAAATACACGTCTCGAGTCATACGCTTACCTTTTTCCTGTTGAACTCCATGGCTAACGACAATACACAACAGAAACGGAGACAAGAAGAAGCATAGTACTCTATGATCCGCAGTGATTTTACTTTATCAAAGATGATTGAAGCAACAATCCAGTTATGATTGGAGATGCATATATGATTTAACTTAACCAAAGTCCACTTCATATATATTGCTCTACCTTTGGTCATTTGTTATAAGAGCTGATGACTGCTAGCATGATTTGATGACACGATGAACAGTAGATAAGGATGACATGGTAAATGGAAATTGTGCAATGTACAAATTCAATTTTTGGCTATTGATTGGATTTAATTTGTAAGGAGTAGAAAAACAATGATGTTATCTTTTAATGCATATAAGATCTTGATATTACATTAAAAAAGTTTGTATATATGTAGTTCATCATACGTTCTTGAGCACTGCAAGTACATCCATACAGTTAATTTTCCAAAAAAAAAATACTTTGCTCACCAGAATGTCTTGCACTCCAGTATAGGTAAAATTATAATACATAACATTGTATAACGTAAATCAAAAGCCGATGAACTATTTTCCAGTTAGCCATTGTGGTTTGGATTGGTAAAATAAGTTGGTTTTCTTGACTAATCTGATAGTTTCAGTCACTAAAACAAAAAGTTCCTTCTTTAGACGAGCCACCATATTCAGCATAAACCTACATGGCTAGATTTTAAATTTGCTAAATTTTTACACTACAAATGATACATTTTTTCTAAATAGTTGCTGGCTTCCAGCTCATTTATCTGTCAATCATCATGAGCATGAGTTAAACTTGGCTTGTCATGAATATGAGCTGAGATCGTCCGTGAGGTTTCATACGACTCATTTACCAGCGCTAGAAATGAACGTAAAAGTTGACCGATAATCTTGACATGCAGCTGTGAGATTCACCTCCATTTTTGTTCTGCAATTGTCTCAGTAGGTAGCCTGATATATAAAGGTCCTACTGCGTAAGCCAAAATGAAGTTGTCAACAGAGTGACTAATCAAACTACACAGAACGCGCAGTACATTACTTGCTTTTTGTTACAACTTGTTCATTGTTTGGATTCATCAAGGAATACTTCGATGGACGACTTCATGAACCCATTACTTTTATACGTCATGTCGTCTCTTTTTTAAGAAAGTGACATGATTAATACTTTCGAGATGTAAAGCCATTCACTGCAGTAGCCATGCAGGCAAATTGTGGGGATGGGGCACCTGATCCAAGAGAACTCTCTGTACTTGACCACACATTTTGTTTGAATGCTTAATCTTACACTTTTTGGATCTGGGAGAAAGATTCTTTTTCTTTTTCTGATCACTAGGTCCCAAATAACCATCGCAAAGTATCATTTTGTATGGGTTCCAAGAAACGTTATAGCCCTTAACTCCGAATGAGACAAGCATAGCCCACAAAATTCAGATCATAAGACTGCATCATATATATGAACTTTAATTGTGTCGTGGACACATTAATCTCTTCAATTTAACCGAGAAGTAGGTATCCACATTGAGCTCCTTGACTGATTATTGCTATAACAATGACTTGAGAAATTTTGCATGTTATCACATGTAGGTCTCGGAAACGAAGTGAGCTGTCCGTGTCTCAGCTCGCTTATGTTTAACCTTAGCTCACTCGTAGTATGAAACAAACAAAGAAAAGCAATCAAAGCCAAACTAATTGGACGTTAATTTCCTTCTTTCGAGGAAATAAAAATTCTGTTTACACAATGGGGCTTGTATAAAATTGAACTCTTTGCTTAAATTGGTAAGCTACATTTATTTGAACAATGAAGCTCGTATTTTAAGAAAAACTCACTTAGAGAGTACTATACGTAGATATTGTTCGGGGTATGGTAGTTTAGGTGCATTATTTCAACATGACAATATACGTGGGGATGGACTACATTCTTTTATTTATATTGTGGATGTAATATCAAGATGTTGTGGCCCATGAACAACAAAGTATGGGCGCAGTACGTAGTACAGGATGAGAAAATTGAGATAAATTTAATTGAGGAAAGTGGTCCATAGTGCATGCTTTCTTCAAGATGTATCTATGGTATGGGAGCCTTAATCTTTTGTACCAAGCTGCAGGTTACCAAGATACCCTATTGAACTATAGTTTTCTTCTCAGTTATTTGTTTTATATTGATAAGCAAATGGGGAGCGTGGATAAAACAAAAGCCCTGTATCTATCAAAGTTCATGAAGCAAACTAGCCCGAAAACTATAATTTTAATTTGTATGCTAATTTCCGCTATATTTATTTAGGATCAATTGAAGTTTCTTATCAAAACCATCTCTTTTTTCATCATATTTTTCTTCTAGAATTGGATATGTTTTTCTATCATCACTACTCTAAAAGAATAATAATAATAATAATAATTCTAACAACTTCAAACAAACTGGCCCAACTCAAAGTGATGGAACACTTTCTTTTCGAAATGCAAGCGTCAAGAGAAAGTGCTTCGTTACGAAGGGAGGATCGACTCAGTTTTTATATGAAATCTGCTGCATGTCATCCTCTACTTATAGTGGTTCCTTCAATTTTTCATTGACATGATGCTTTTCTTAGTAATATGTGTGATTCTGGCCTCCTTTCATGAAAAATAGGCCTCTTCCATAAATTTTTGGTTGAAAAGTCTGCCTATAGACCACCATGTCGATAAAAGGATAAAAGCCGCCATCTTGTGCTCGAGAATTGAGTTGCAGCATCATTACCCTTTCATGTTGCTGCATGTATTTTCTGTACTCCGCTTGCGAGTAACGTTGCAGAAGTGATTAGTTGCATTCAGTAGAGATTTGTTCAAGCTTCATATGTGCGGGTGGTTGAATTTCAGAGAATAATGTTCATAAATCAAGCATACATTGAGAAAACTGAACCTTTCCTGGTTATTTTGCACTAAGAGGTAGATTGTGGTCACGGCAATTGGCAATCTCCTGCATTTGCGAATGGACTAAATCAAGTAGCCTTTCTCAGAACAAGGACTTCCTTTTCGAAAGTCGAGAAAGCCAAGAACTTCACCGTAAATGTGAAGTCATCTCTATTTCTCTGAAAAGAATTCGCTGCCCTTTCGTGTTTGTTTTGCCGCCTGCTTCTGAAATGTTCACAAATAGACATCATTGTGATCATACCAGGAAGAGCATTATGCCAAAAGCAAACGTGATAAAGCTGAACGTATGACTTTTTATTCCTGAAGAGATTTCCTTAAACTCATCTTACAGCCACTCTTGTTGACTAGAATGATCTTGTGACCAACTTGCAGTGCATTAAAGATCATAAGTGATAACAAAACCTGAACAAGCTAAGCCGGTTTCATCAAACCTCTTCGACACAGATGTGATTGTAAATCACAATTTAATTTACTACAAAATACGTGGAATTTAAACCTGTGATCAACACAAGCTGTATGCCACTAAAATGCGTTCTGTAACGTCTCTTCATCCCCTTTGGTAATTTCAGGAGAAGATCTGCTCTCATTGATGGGGAGGATTGACTCAGTTTTCTCAAGAAATCTGCTGCATCTTCTGTTTAATGGCGGTACCCTACTGATTTTTTGTTTGATTTGATCTGTCTTCGGAATAAGAGTTGAGTCAGTGTTGCATGTTTCATATGAAATAGGTCCTTTTCATCAATTTTTGCCTGCAAAATATGCGTATACATCATCATGTTTTGATGGAAGCCAACCATCTATTGTCGATGCTGCTACATTTTCCAATCACAGGTTATGCTTAATTTCACCTTTTGCCAACAGGAAGGTTGCACAAGTACTCTCTGCATTTGGTTAACAATTTGGTCAAGCTATCGATCGTTGAATAAGGAAGAACAAGGAGAGGAACGAAGTGAAAGACAGAAACAATCACACGAGCCGTAAGCCATGTATAAGCCATAAGATAAATTATATAATTTACACACAGGCTCTCCACATTTTAAATATGGATGAATGTGAGAGAATAAGGAAGCTAGTCCTAGATAATAAGATTCGTATTGGTTCTATTAATATCGGAACATTATCCGATAAGTTAATGGAGGTAGTAAATACTATGATTCGGAGAAAGATTCATATTCAATGTTTACAAGAGACAAAGTGGGTTGAACAAAAAACAAAAGAGATAGAGGATAAATGTTTTACATTATGGTACTGAAGGTAAGGAAAATGCTCGAAACGGAGTTGGTGTTATCATAAATAAAAGGATAGTGTAGTAGACATACAACGATATGATGACCAAATCATGATGTTGAAATTAGTGTTACGAGGAGAGGTTTTGAATATAGTTTTTGCTTACGCACCCCAAGTGAGACTAGAAGATAGTATAAAGACAACTTTTAGGAAGAGTTAGATAAGGTGATTCAAAAGATTCCATAAAGGGAGATGATTTGTTTAGGAGGAGACTTAAATGGACATGTCAGTAAAGAGGCATTAGGATATCAAGGTATTCATTGAAACTTTGGTTTTGGAGATATAAATGAGGAAGGTAGGGATATTTTAAATTTTGCTAGCATTTGATATCTTTATAGTCAATACAATCTTCAAAAAACAAGATGAACATTTACTTACTTATAAGAGTAGCTTATTACAAACACAAATTGATTACTTTATTTGTAGAAAAAAAGATAGAGCGTGTTGTAAAGATTGTAAGGTAATTCCAGGAGAAAGCTTAACCACCCAACATTGACTTTTAGTTATGGATTTACAAATAGAAAAATAGACAAAGAAGAAAAGAATACATCGAACTATTGAGACTAAATGATGGAACCTCAAAAGCGAGAAAGAAGATATATTTAAACATAAAGTCCTTCAAGGAAATGTTTGGAATTATGTTGGTACACCTTGTGATATGTGGAATAATATGACTATACATATTAGGAAAGTGGCGAAAGATGTGTTAGGTGTATCTAAGGGAGGTGTACCATCACAAAAAGAAGCTTGGTGGTGGAGTGAAGTAGTGCAAAATAAAATCAAGGCAAAGAGGGCATGTTACAAATTACATTATGGTAAGAAAACTAGTGAAACTTTAGAGGCTTATAAGAAAGAAAAGAAGGAAGCGAAAAGGCCGTCAATTAAGCAAAAGCTAAAAATTTGAAGGATTTATATAAAAAACTCAACTCAAAGAGGGTGAAAGAGATATTTTTAGGATAGCTAGGGCTAGAAATAAGAAAACTAAAGATCTTAATTATATTAGATGCATCAAAGATGAGGATGAAAAAATTCTAGTGACAAATGATGATATAAGAAATAGATGGAAAACTATTTTTGTAAGCTTTTAATGAAAATAAAAATGTTGGTATTAGCTTAGGAGAGTTAGTCGAATTAGAAAGGTATATAAACCATAATTTTTACTGATGTTTTCGAAAGAATGAAGTCAAAGAGACTCTTAAACATATGAAGGATGGTAAACCGGTAGGACTAGACAGTATTTCTATAGAAGTTTGGAAAATACTAGGAGAAATAGGAATCACTTGGCTTATAAGACTATTTAATTAAATATAGAGAAACCAAAAGATGTCCGAGAAATGGAGAGCGAGTACACTTATACCCATACATAAGAACAAGAGAGACATTCAAAATTGTGTAAATTATCGAGGTATCAAGTTAATGAGCCATACTATGAAATTGTTGGAAAGAATTATCGAACATAGGTTAAGACAAATATCAAGTACAATAGAGAACCAATTTGGATTCATGGCAGACAGATCTACTGTTGAAGTGATTTCTCTTTTGAGACATCTTATGGAACATTTTGGAGCAAAAAGAAAAGACCTTCACATGATATTTATTGATCTAGAAAAAAACTTACGATAAGGTACCGAGGGAGGTTCTTTGGAGAACCTTGGAAAAAAGACATATCCCATTCACATAAATTAACCTTATAAGAGACATGTATGATAGTGCAAAAACATGTGTGAGGACTCATGAAGGAATAACAAATTTCTTTGAAGTTAATATTCGGTTACATCAAGGATCAACTTTAAGTCCATACTTATTTATAATAGTGATTGATGAGTTAACAAAACATATTTAAGATGAAGTACCTTGGCGTATGTTATTTGCATATGACATTGTGTTAATGGAGGAGTCTAAGGAAAAAGTTAATAGAAAATTGGAACTATGGAGAGAAACATTAGAAAGCAAAGGCCTTCGACTTAGTAGAACAAAGCCGGAATATATGGAATGTAAGTTTGATCATTTGGTTACTTCAAAGGACATAAAAATTAAAATTGGCACACATTGCATCCCTCGAAAGAAAGGTTTTAATTACCTATGATCAATTTTTTAGAGTGATGGAAGAATGGATGGAGATGTTACACATATAATTAATGCTCGTTGGTTAAAATAGAGAGGAGCTCTGATTCTTTGTGATAAGAAGATACCATTAAAGTTAAAAGGTAATTGGAAAGTATTAAAAGAGGTAGAGGACGACCACACAAAAGTGTTGGAAAAAAACAATAAAGAATGATCTAGCTTATTGTGAGTTAACTGCTAACATGGCACATGATAGGGCTGTGGGAAACAAAGAATTTATGTAACCGACCCCGTCTAGTACGAGAAAAGGCTTAGTTGTTGTTGTTGTTGTAGCGTGAAGGAATCCTTGTTTTCAGAATTCCATCCATATGATCGAAATCAAGATTAAAGATAGGAGCCTATATACATATGTGTGTATAAGCATCCACTGAGAGTTATCTTAGTGATATATTCGAATGGAGTACTACGGGCAAAACTGAGAAGTGTATGGTTGTTTAATTTTGAAACAATGTTAAGCAATCGACATACATAATTTTGTGAACAATGTTCAGAAATGAGTATGATTGCGTACTATACAGGGAAGAGTAACGTTGATAAAATTGAGGGTGGGATTTCTCTTTCATGGTGTTATTTCCATATTCATTTTACAGTGGTTGTCGGCGATCACGAGCACTCTGTTTTGACTCACTTTCAAAGAAGTAAAAGTATCACAGTAATATAAATAAATTTGAACAAAATCTTTCAAAATCTAAGTTGCTTTCATGAAACTTCCCCACTAGAGCCATGATTTAGAACAGAACTTAAGTTACAGGCAAATATAAGAATTAAAGCCTGGAATTGAAACAAGGATGCCGTTGTATTTGCCTGTGGATATGTTTCAGTAACCTCTCTTCATCTCCTTTGTTATTACATGCATGTTTAGGCTTTACACGAAGTTAATATCGCCGCCCTACTCCAAATTAAAGAATATATTTGCCAGCCACCAAAATCATTTTTTGGGGTACTTGCTAATATCAGCTGGCTTGAGAAGTAACTCGTTCGTCGTCTGACATCACGAGGATTTGAAGCTGCGTCTCTGAGCAGTCACTTCTTGTGTGAGTTACACGAGCTTCATTACAAGATGGTGATCGAACCATTTTAGCTAGCTTGTAGGTATAGGCTATCCCTCTTAATTACAAGGCAGTGAAACGTTTGATTTGATTGCTCCTCCTCTTAAGATTCTCGTGAATATCGGAGTAAAGACCTGATGCTCGTTAAATCTTATCACTTTCTCCTGTCCATCTTTTGCATTATCAGGCCTGCAAACTTTTGAGGCTGTTGCTTTCTGTCTCAAGAAACAATAACATCATTTTCATTGTTGATTTCATGGGTTTCAAGTGGACATACATCCAGAAGGGCATGTCTTTTTTATGTAAAATAGTCTCTCTCCCTGTAATCTTTTCTTGCATTTTCATTCAGTCAATAATGTTACTAGTGAGCCCAGGCATAATCGGCGAAGGGTCTCTGGCTTTAACAGAGGCAGTCAAGTTTTGTTATAAATAACATAATAGAATAAAAAATAACAAATAAGGAGAAGAGAGAGAAGACCACCATAGATGGTTTAACCATTGTGCTAATCACATCGTGTGAAAAGTCTAATCTTTCAGTCATTCTCATTTTATTCAAGTTGTCAACTCGCCTATTTATAAGTGCACGATATCAGGATAATGTGAAAGGCATATAAGATGATGGAAGAGATGTATTTTCCCCATTAATTAAGATCATACGATAGAAGCTCCATACACGATTGAAACTGAAACTGTAAACATAAATAACTTGTGATCATAGTTTGTAACAAGGTCCAAATCAGATGATCATGTATGCCATGACTATCTATAGGCCTTCGGGGTGAGGATAGTCCTGAGTTTCTGATTGAAGTGAGTGGTTCCGCAGTTGCGCTGAAATTCGATACTCTAACATGCATTTTCCATATATATCATAAATAAAATGCCATACATTTGAGAACCTCTTTTAAATTGTCAAGAAAATTGAATACCACCACATTTTTTAAATAAAAGTATGTCTGAAAGCTTGTTAGCACTTGCACTTTGCACCAGTTTCTCGTCCCCATTGTTATTGATATTGAATGCTCATGATAAAATGTCGCAAGGAGGTGAGCCGCTTAATTTAATGCACGGTCCTAGAGCAGCCAAGGTATTATCCAGTGAAGAGGGCGGGTCGGCTTCTCTGACTGGACTTTGACCAACGTATACGCGTAATAGTGCATGAGTTAATCATGTAAAAAGTTAGCAACATGCCAATGCCATACTCGGTGAGCAGATATCTACCAACATATGCATGTGTGTTTTTATGTCTTGGGCCTTCATGTGGTTAGACACGAGGTGAATTACAGCTCTGTGTGTGTTCGTGTGCGTGTGTGTGTGAGAAAGAGAGAGAGAGAGAGAGCATTTGAATGAAAGCAGATAGGTAAATTAATTAATGCTTAAAGGAGATAACCTTTTTCGTAAGACTGGTATAGGTTTTGTGGTAATACGTGATCATTTCATTCACGACCAGCTACATAAGAATCATTATCGTTATATAAAGTTATATTGCAGAATTAGAACTAGGCACTGTACATTATACACACAAAAACTGAATTAAATCTACACTTTTTTTCAGCTGCCAACAAAATTTCACCTCACCGTGTGCCAATAATGTTCCAAGAGACTTTGAATGATTTCATTTGCCTTCCCTGTTCTTATGTTAGCTTTTTGAATGGTGGTTCATTAATCATACAGAGATGATGCAAGCCATGACCTCTCTCAGATCCCTGGAGGTGGGCCTAATCTGTTTGGAGGCTTCGAAGTGGACGCGCCCGACAAGTATCTGGTGGCCACATTTTCGTGTCTCCCCTTATATGCCTCCAAAAATGTTTCTCAAAAAGCGACTTAACATTCTATTTTTAGTCTTCTAGACCTCATACAACAGCATAATGCATGATAAAGAGTTCATGAAATGAAGATAAAATAAAATAAATAAAATGAAGGGTTCAGTAGGCTCGGACATGCAGCTCGGCGACGACGTTTTTTGTGTAGAGTGGGAATTTGATGTATGGATTCTTTCTGACCAACAATATGATGAACAATTACAATGAGAACCCAGCATAAATGCAGCCAGCTGTGAGCGTTTGATTCTTGCGTATGTCCACGTCTATCTTTATGCCAACGCCGAGTATAAACCTAACTAGGGTTCATGAAGATCTTAGCTCGGTGTTTTATGCTGTGGTTGCACTAAGAAGGGGCTCAATGGGTGATTTCTACTGGTTTGTATTTCGCCTAAACTAACTGGTGAGTTGAATGGGCCTCGCCACATAATGCGCTCCTTGTGTTATTGAATCATTAGATCAAAAAGCGATCTTACCCCACGATTTCCACGGGAGTTCGGTGATCATGTTTCACTCATTCACATTCTTGCTGATCACATGCTTGGATGCAATGTGCTGGCTCGATTCCTAACATCAAGGAGGTTTCTGTCAGTGACAGAAAGCAGAAATCAACATAGAAATGAATGCTTGTTTTTCTGAATTTTTCTATTGCTACTTTGGAGTTTCAATGTTAACTGACAGGTTGTACATGTCAATGACTGTAAACATTAAAATTATCAGAATTTTCTCATTCATGTCTTCTTCTCACCTTCGTTGTGCTGTATTATTCGTAACTCAGCAAAGATTCCAATTTGCATACGCTTTATTATAGTTCAATGGATAGATAAGTCTTGTTGAGTCTTGATATTATAGTTCAAGAACTGACTATTATTGTTGATCTTCAATAATGCATAATGCATTAACCATGCTGATAAGTTGGAGTTTGTGTCTCACACAGATGGGGTCCTTCCCCAAGTTCTATTATAAGAAAATGGTGGATACTTTAGGCTACCACTGTACTAATTTTGGGTACACATTGCAAATGAATTATTTTTTGAGAAATGGACCCAAAATCTTTCGAAAGCTTAGAAGTCTTGTCAATGTCCTTCTGCATATGGGACTAAGAAAGATGAAAGCTGAGAACTCATCTGATGGAAGAAGAGACCAAAGAAGAAAGGCATTGGTAGCATATGGCCTTCCACCCCCAAGCACATGGGGGTGTCCTAGCTTTAGGAATTGCCCATAAAGCACATGTCCTACACAGTTTACCTCGAAGAAGGTTCTTCGTCATTGAATAAACTGATACTAATTCTCAAGTTGAATCTTCTTGTTGAGAAAGCAAATTAAAGGGGATTGGGCTTGAGTTGTTCTTTTACCTGATTCGTCCTGTTGTTTGTTAATTCAACTATGGAGCAAGCGAGGTAGATAATCAGTTTCTACTGCTTTTCTCTTTTCACCCGTTACTGCCCACATTGGAGGTAAAAATTATTTTAACAGGTCTGCGGAAAAATATCTTTCCCCAATGGCTCCCGTTTCTGCTCATTTAAGCTCCATTCATGCTTGTTTATGTAATGCATCCGTTTAGAATCAGCAACCCGAGCGTCAACGTCCATTAAAGCTGAAGTACCTTAGTTAAAATATCGTAAATAAGTTAATGAGCTCTCTTATATATGTTCTACACTCGATCTCGACACTTCCCAAGTTAAAGCATGGTCAATTCTAACTAAAACTGTAGCTCTACACTGTTCTTGACCTAAAGCTCGACTCAGCTTTATCAAGCTTTTGAGCCAAAGAAGGCATTCTCAGGATTCGTTTTTCTAGTACAACAAAGGATTAACAAGGCAAAGCTCAATATTCTGCATTGTCTGCGGCTCTGCTTTTTTGTAGAAACCCCTTTCCAGCCAGATGTTCTTACTCAATGAGATGGAAGAAATAATACATCACCCACAGAGCAAAATAAGTGGATTCAGCACCAACTTTAGTAAAGATGCAAAGCAGGCGGAGACTTGTTCAAATTACCCCCATGAGAATCACTCTCAATTTCTTACGAAAATGAATTGATGATTTCTGGAAAAAGTATTTAGTCATATAATTAAAAACATGAAAAAGAGAAGCCCATAGACTTGCTATTTATACAGGGATTAAAAGAAGAATCTCCAACACGAATCACATCTGAATCTCACAAGGCAGATTCTTCTTAGAATTATAATAATAATAATAATAAAATCAAAGTGAAGCCTTATCTCACAATAAATATGGTCGGTTACATCAATTCCCAGTGGTCGTTGTGCTCTATCTTGTGTCATATTAGCGTTTGTCTCCAACAAGCAAATTTATATTTTATTATCTCATGAAAATAAAGATCATTTCAAGTACGTAGCTGAACAAGTTAAAATGATAAGTTTGCAAGATTAGAGACATGAGATTGCTTTATAAATATATGTTTTTCTTGTGGAAAACAGGCAGAACAAGCCAACCATTCAAGATAAGCCCCTGCGATTGCTACCACCCTGATGTAGTAAATTCTTGGAGCGAAAGTATTCATTAATTTTTTTAATGATAGGAAATTTATAACAAATTATCTTGTGTCTCATTATGAATAGAGATTATGACTTGAGTAAAAACAAGGCATCTTTGTTCTTTTTCTTTTGGTAACACTCAATTCAAAATGACATGAATGATCCAGCTGGATTTCTCACTAAAGTGTGGTGTGTGCCATCGAGAACACGTACCTCTATTCTCCGAGGTAGACACGATCAGTTTGAAACCAACACGCAGGTTCTGGACTGACCCATCATGTTTAAACTAGATTCGCACTGCTCATGAAACCGGCCTCGGAACCATAACCAGAACTGAAAACCCTCGGATTTGGATGTGGTTCATAGTCTTTGGAAACGAGCCTGAAACCAGAACCAGCGGTTTCAAGAGGCCGCTAATTAAGTTTTTTTAAATAATTTTCTAAAACCCTTTAACACAAACTACTTGTTAGAGCTCCCTATCATTGCAGTTGGTGGGAAATTTGACTCTCAAAGGGTGCATTGCCTTTCTTTTAAAGAAGTATTGAAACGGTTTCAGGACAGTTGTGAAAATGGAATGGAACGGAACTGGCCCCGGGACGGTTCTGTTCTAGTTTACTCAGAATTTGATATGTCTACTCCAAGGGTTCAGATAAGGCTCAAACAGACATGGGCCTTGCGGATCCCATTGGTGTGCTGCAATGGTGTATGTCATCGATAGTGAAAGCGATCGGTTTAGGTCTCGATGAGTGAAGACCCTGCTCGAGATACCGAAAATGACATGGGATGGACCTTGAGAGAAAAACAGGGATATTTTACTGAAAGACAGGCTAATTAACAAGAGTGCCACTAAAAGCTGCAACTAAAGCTAGAACGAAAGAAGAAATGTAAATTTATGGCTTGGTACCTCTATTTATAGAGTGACAAGAATGATTCCAAAAGAAGAGGCATTTTGCTGCTTTAATGTCCTTATCGCTCACTTTCATCGCTTTGATAAACTGATCATGAGCCGATCATGATCATATTCACATGTTTTCTAACATAAATCTTGTCAATTTTCAGCTCTTCGTGTTCTCTTTCGGCACCTCCCGAACTGTTATGATTTTTTGCTTAATAGCTCTTAATGGTTGAATGCCCATTGATGAAAATATCTATGGGAGATTCCTTTGACATTTTTCTTGTGCATCTGGTACTTTTTCTTAATAGGCTAAACACTCTCTTTGTTTTTCCTCTCCTTTCAAGAGAGGTTGCTTCTAGTATCACAGAGAGGTGAATCTAAGTATATTGCTTCTTCTTCTTTAAGATCCCTTGTTAAGTATGTGAGGGCATGTTTATTTCAGAGTAAAATGGTTTCTATGAAGTAGTAAGATCCCCTACCAAGTAGTTACATTTTCGTATTTTCATCAAAATACGAGAAAAGTTTTATATATGTATATGTCTATAAAAATCTTATTGTTGTTTCTCAAGAAGGAAACCAACTCATGGTCAGTTAGATGCCTCTACTAACAACCAATAGCAACAGAGACCTATCAATATTGCAAAAACTTTATCCAACAAGAAATGAATATGGAAATGCAACAAAATACCTAATCAATGTTGGCGATCTCAACCCGACCCAACCCATAGTACCCAACTTGTCGAGAACTACATTGGAGATATGTTAAAATCAAACCGAACCTACATCCATACAGATTAAGAGAGAAACTAGTACCTAAGTATAACTTTCAAAACCTTTTCTATGAGTTTACCTTCCAAAGGAAAAGTTTAACTTGCAATTGCTTCTCTTGACACCATGATAATTTCATACCGTGGAAAATAAGGGTAACTTGAATCTTCAAAATCAGCCTATCATGTAACATGTGAATGATTTAGCTGTAGAAATCAATTATTCATAGTATATATATATATATATATATATATATAGAGAGAGAGAGAGAGAGAGGGGGGGGGAGGGGAGGGGATTGGTATACACTAGCACACTTAGGTGCTAGCAAATCTCAACAATCTAATTTTTTTTTATGATGGATAGTTAGAATTTAAATTTAAAAAGAAAAAAGTATTATATAAATAAAGTACACCTGCAAATTACCTTTTAAATTTAAAATTTAATCATCCATCATCTTTGATGAATAGTTGAGACTTATTTTGGTTTGTTGGCACCTAAGTGTGCTAGCATATACCGTGTCTCTATATATATATATATATTGAGCTTTTGTGTGGTATGTAATATATCATTTACATTTTTCTTAAATGGTACTTGTGAACACTTTCTTTGAAAGAGGTAAATTGGTAACCATAGTTTTACAAATCATGGATACCTTTCTTTTTTCTTTGAAAATGTATAATCTCCACACTTGAACTTCTATTTCTAACTTGAATCACTTAAATCATACATTTTATTCATGAACATTTAAAGAAACAAACCGAGTATAAAAACATCTTAGGTTCTTAGAAAGTTGAATTGAAAATCAAATTTAGTTAATGGCAAGATTTTAATTAAATTAAAAATTACCCAAATGACTCTTATGTGGTTTCTTCAAGAGCCGCTCACTACATTCTCCTAATAACAGCAAGCAACATAATGTACAAGTTTTTATTTTTAGCAAAGGAATTAGACTGCTTAATAAGATATGTTTGCATCATCATCAATCGCGATTAATACACAAGTGCATTCTTGGTTTTGATAACAATATTCTATTTTATGTGGACTTTGAGGTCAACTTACTAAGCAAGTCGACACAGCAGTGGTGTTTTCTTTATTTAATAAAGTAAAAAACAAAGTTTCCAATCAACATCATATTCAAACAAGCTGATTTATGAAAGAAGTAATTAACCTTTTATAAATATAAAAATAGATAAATAACTTGTCCCTTGCACATGTTGTGATCTCTATATCATTAACTCTTGCTATCAAATACAAACTTGTAAGAACACGGGCCCTTCTTTTAATGAACTCTCTTTTTGTTCTTAAATCTTCCATTTGTATCTTGGATCTTTACTAAACACATTGCTTGGAGCTCACTACTCATCTTTAATTATATCCACTTCCCCTTATTCTTAGCAAGCTTCGCTCCATCAAGTTGTTAATTAATAATTAATACATCTTACATCAACAGCGTTAAATACATGAGTTCAAGTCAAGTAAACGATATTTTGTACAAGACAGCTATTAAGATGTGATTGTACATAAATAAAATTTCTTTCCAAGGATAAAGCTGTTCAAGGCATTCTAATGAAGCTTAATCCGAAGCTTATCTTGCAAATGCGGAAAATCTTCCTCAATTTTCAGGTTTATGGCTTTGATTGTGTTTTTATATATGCAAATTGGAATAACAAAAGCACTTTCCAGTTCACTAACTGGTGTCTAAATTTCGAGAAATAGTATATATATATATATAGTGATTTTCTTTTTTATATTTAAGTACAAAGTGGGTGCTTGTGTGGGTTCCATGTGGACAACAGGCCGACTGGTTTAATGGGCACCAGGATACCAGCATTAGGGGATGTACAGTAACGGGTTTTGGACTTGGAACCATTGATTCAGATCATCTTTATTGGATATGATGCAATGGCAGATGGGTTTAGATACCGTGAATTCCAATAAATGCTGTATATGGATTCCTTTAGTCAACAGGGTATGTTATATACAACATAATTTCATCGGGTTATCTGGTAATTTAAACTTCATAATCGAACACACCATGAACTTCCAAACAAGTGTACAATTTTACAATTAACCTGTACCTCAGGAGCCCTAAGGATACGTTTGATTCGTGGTTCCAGGGAAAGCAGACCTTGACTTTTAGTGCTCGTAGTTTTAAGTTCAATTGTTTATTGGAACTCATTGCTGGCATGGAACTAGGGTTTCCGTAGTTCCAATTTCAATCAAAAACATCGACATAGGAGAAGGTGGGCCACAAGAACTGGACTCATGGACTTCGCATAAAACTCAAGTGCCTCCTTCTCTCTCGTGTTGTTACCCTGTTTTACATAAAAGTGCAAGCATTAGTACCACTTTTGAATCAATTTATAAGTCTATGCACAATCTAGGCTTGCAATTCTAGTACCAGGGGCCTGGACCCACAAATCAAACACACCCTAAAGAAGGTGACTGATTGCCTTTCGAATTAGGTCCAATCAGATCAGAACCTAAGCATCCGCGTCACTATGATCAGATGAAAGTTATTTTGTTTTATGTGTAAAACTACATAAATCATGTTTGAACTATGGCAAAGCATTAGTCTGTTGTATCCACTGAGTGTCGGTGCAGTGAGGACTGTGCTTCGTCTCTCTATACGCCAGTTCAGGGTTCGATTCCAATAGTTGTCACTTGTACCTTAGCCAAAGGCCAGTATAGTCCGTCGCGGTGGCCACTTATTGCATCACTCATGAGAAACACGGGTAATGACGATGTAACAATCTATTCACAATGGACCATTCATTGTGATGGCTGACCGAGCTGAGAAACATGGTATGTCAATGGGGCAGTAATGAACCATCCATATATATATATGTGTGTGTGTGTGTGTGTGTGTGTGTGTGTGTGTGTGTGCACGACTAGATCAGATATAATCTCATTTTAACAAATCAAATTGGGGTTGGATTTTAACAGATCAAACTGAAATTTAGGCTCAATTAGCAAAATTTTTTCTTTGTTTTCATCTAAGAGTATCTGAATATTTAATTGGCTAAGATTTGATTGCGGAACCTTTTCTTTTAGCAGATCCGAATCCAAATCTAGTCAGATCTTGTTGCAGCTACTTAGACATGGCCAGTTCTGGGTAAACCCAGAACCAAATCAGGACCGGATCAGTTTCAGTCAGGTTTGGAACTGTCGGTTCTGGGTTTGAGTCCTAAATTACTCGAAACCAGTCAAAATCATTTAAAATTTTGAAATATTGAAAAAAAATTAAAAAGACATACGAAACTGTTGGTTCTGGTTCTCACCCAATTCCAATTCTATAGAAGGTGGAACCAGAACCCAACCAGGTAGTACTTCAATTTTGGTTCTGGTTAGGTTCCAGTTGAAACCGCCAGGCCTGTTGAAAACTGGCCGTCTCTACAGCTACTGTTCATGGCGCAAGAAGGTTGCTGTCACATAGGATTCATAATCGAGTTGGATTCATGTGCAAATTTACACGTTGATATCCTTAACAACAAGAGGACATCCACACCCACCTATATCTGCTGTTGAAATCTGTACCTGGATTAGTTAATTGTCAACCAAGATTAGAAGTGTTATACAGCTGATCATCTATTTGCAACACAGTCTGCTCTACAGATCATGTGTGTAATTTCAAATAAACTAATTTGGCCGACGCCTCTCAATCTAGATTGGATATTGAAGTGATTAACTTGATAATAAATAAATTTCTCTTTAAGAATATGTAAAATTAAATTAATCAAAGCTGGACACAACCAAAAGCAGAGCTCTTCCACCAATGATGATCGTACTGGTACGTACCAAAAGCTACTGAAAATATCTCCCTCTTTGCTAAGAGGCTCTCCTCCTTAGATTGCTCCCGCAGAGTATTCGATGGTGGAGCCGGCTCACCCCTCTATCTGTGCTGATTGGTCCTTGGCAACCCAAGTGAACAATTCATAAAATTTTAATTTTGACCGACGCCAAGCTTTGAAGAAATCCATGAGAGGGAATAATTTAGGTTGGGATTTTATCGAAGAAAGATTTACATAGATTGGAGTGATTAACCTTATTTAATTGAGTTTATGCATTAAGATGTATTCATTAAACTAATTAATCAATTGGTGTATGTAAGTTTATGGCTGTTGTTATCAAGTGACAGAAGGGAGAGGATTTCTGAAGGAAAGAACTGCATTTATCGTCGTTAAGTAGAAAGCAAGCAAATGGCTGTGCACAATTGGGAGGGAGGTTGCCGTGGTCGGCTGTCGGTTCCGCGTCTGACTTTGGTCACCCGATTTCGTTGCTCCTTCTATCTTCCAACAATATTTATTTCATGGTGGACTGAATGTAAGCAAACCAGACAACAAGGCGATTTTTTTTCACATTAATGCCTGCATTAAATTAGGTACAGTGAAAGCGCCCACTGCTAGAAAAGATGTGAACATATACAGGAGAGAGAGAGAGAGAGAGAGAGAGAGAGAGATCAAAGTGACAAAAATAAGAGGCTGATTCAATTCATGGTAAAGTTTAAGGTCAACTTTTAAAGATCGGATGGATGAGTCGTGATAGATAGGAAAGAAGTTTGAAGATCATTTGTGATTGAATTTTTTGTTAAAAAAATCTCACATGAGAATAAAGTTGATATAACCATCCGGACTGGATGCAGTCTATTGATTGATGAACAGACTTGGAGTAAGGAGATGTGATAATCCTAAAGTTGCCATGTGGTGATTTTTTCTTTGGTTATAAGAGGAGGCCGAAAGCCTAGCACACAAACCCACACATGCACCCTCTTGGAGTCGAACTCTCCACCAGCAGTGACAGCACAAGAGCACCTTGTCACTGAGCTACGGCTCTCTGAGTGTGACCATGTATGTGGTGACGTATTTGTGTTTGGAGTCACCATTGGAAATATTATTTTGTACACAAGCTTGATGAGGATAGGACTTGGAAAGATAAGCCACCAAATTGGTGGCTAGGATGATTCATCTAACTTTTTCTACCTTGTCTAAACCCAGGTCGCCCATAAACGAAAAAGATTTTAAAGTCTAAATCTTATGAGTGTTCACTCACTCTGTATGTGTGTGTGAGAGAGAGGGAGAGATGAATGATACCAACATACACGGCAGTTGAATGATTTCTGAAACTTAAGATGCTAAAAGGGAAACAAAACGAAATGCTTCCAAATGAGGTGATATTTTCAATACGTCACATTTAAGACATGAAAGGTTCGACTGAAACCAATTATTCTTGTTCTCATTATTTACAATATATATCTTATTTCTCAACATGATGCGAAGGCTTACACACACACAGATGAATACAAATGATAGCTTCTTAATGGGTTAGTGATAGTAGGCATGTGTGTAAGCTGGTGCCGGCCGTTGGCTTTGGGATGTGAGGTCCTTGGCCTCGAAGTCTTAAAAACCGAGGGTGAAACTGTCACCTCCTCAAATTTGAGCACCTAGTTCCTGTAAAAAGCAATTGACTCACGGTCACGATCAGAAGCACCAACTAAAATTGTGCCCTTTGAGCAACCTAAGGATGATCTCTAATAATCAACCATGTACGAGATATGCATTGGATCAATTTGGTGAAAAACAACACTAAAGATTGGATCCAGAAAGAGTTTGAAGAAAGAAAAAAATTCCTTAAAATTATGCGATCTTGTTTCCTATGACGACAAGTGTCCGGTTCGGCTTTCACGGCCCACACGGGAACTTTCTACAGGCATGTGTCATCCAAGGAAATGGAGGTGGTGGGGGGTGGGGGTCTTCTGTGCCACCTGATCCCTGCTGGTATCATAACACGAAGCACATGGTGATTGATACTGCGGGGGCCTGCATACAGAAGATATAGGGCCCATCGAGCGGTGCCTAAGCTTATGAACACTGTGATTCTCGTTGTGACAATGCTTATATGATGACATCTTGATGACTGCAAATGTGAGGGGAAGTTCATGTGCACCCGCCATCAACCTTTATGGGCAATTTTAGTAATCCAAAAGACACAATGAAGCACCATATTAGTCAATCTTCACCTTAATCTTTTTGACATAAGGGAAAAGCAAGAGTTAGGTTGGTGTTAGTATAAAATGTGGTTGCTTCAAAGCTAAGAAGTTGATTAAAAAATTCATAGAGTATACATATAATAAGTTAAATGTTTTTGACAAAATATGCAGTGGGAGTCGCTGCATATGATATTAGGAACAGGTAAGAAAGGTTGAAATGCATAAATTACTCTGATGGCCTTTGACAAAATGAACATGCTCTGGGATTGAGAAAGAAAGAATTTGTCAGGTGCAGTAAAATTAGTATACTGCTCCTGTTAAAAGTCAGGGAGACTAAGAAGTCAGGTGCCCATTTTGGAGTTGGTGTTGGTGCCAGGATGCTCCTGGTCTGGATCGATATAAAAGGGTTCACTTACTGAGATAATCCCTTTGCCTTGGGCTCAGCTCTCGTGGAGCTCCGCCCGATATCAGTCTCGGTCGCCATGAAGGTTTAGAATTGGGGTTAAACTCTTAGGAGGTTTGTCCAAGTCTTGTTGGGCATGCTTGGCTTGCTTGGGAAAGGATTGATTGAGAGAAAGATCCATCATTTCGATTGTCATTCTCAGCTCCCTAGAGAAAATAATTGGGAGTGAATTTTCTTTTTCAAAGGGCTGCTAACTGACATGGTAGAGGTCAAATCCTTTCTCATATACTCCGGCTGCCCCATGGTCAGATGTTGATTTTGATTTTCTGAATTTTGTGAATCCAAATCAAATCCAAACCAAACATCTCATATGTTGTAGTTTTTTTCAGGTAATTGAGAAAGAAGAGGGGGTAAAAGATAAGAAGAGCAATTAGTACAAGCAATTGGGATTTCTGTGCTGTCACGGTCTAGTCCATCACCCACCAGATGAGAGAAACTTATGGATTCCTTTTGCTCTTGAAAAAGTTGGATCCATGCCCTTCAGAGCGACCTCCACAGAAGGGTCGGTCTTCTCTCTTTGAAAGTTACAGAAATTAACGGACTTCAATTCGAGAGAGAGAGAGTCCTACAAATTACAGCTTGAGAAGGATCAAGCAGTGTTACTGTTGTGAAGTCTCTCTCTCTCTCTCTCTCTCTCTATATATATATATATATATAGACAGAGAGAGAGAGGGAGAGAGGGAGAGAGAGATTTCTCATAACAATGATTATCAAACAGCATCAAACTTAAGTATTGCTATCAAGAAGGATAATCATGGTGGCACCCTCTTTTTATTTCTGAAGTCCGACTTTAGCAGAAACCCCCAGAGGGAGAGGGAGAGAGAGAGTTCAGGAAATGGATGTGGATGTGCCTTCATTGTGAACAGAATCCTAAATTTCTTCTCTCTAGAAGGATCAATACTGTGCCTTTTTCCCTTTTCCATCTAAACCAACTCTAGTCGCCTCCCCCAAGAGAGAGCATTTTGTTCATTTGGACACTTGAAGGGTTAGGATTGTGCTAGCGCAATAACTATTCTCCAAAAAGTTAAAAGGATTATTTCCTTGGAATTCTCTAAAGATAGAAGTTTGTAAAAGCAGAGGAACTTGAAATCCCTTTTCGTTAATCAAACTTGTCAGTGGACAACAACGCTATCGATCACCATCATGCTCTGTTTCCTTGGCCCTAATTAGTGCACACTTATAATGAACTAAATTAAAAGAGTTTTATATCGTAAATCTGGGGGCTCTTGAACGCATAGTTTTGTCTGGGGTCATTTCGAGGTATCAAGGCTTCAATCTTTTTCCCATTATTACAACGGAATTGAATCATATTTTCTTCAAAATTTGATTTTCTTCCCAAATTCTGTTCTTCAAGTTCATAATTTAATTACCAAAGTGTCATTTTGATTTTGTTCCGAATCATGATTAAGATTGATAAATTAGCTGTCCAGAGATCCCGAGGATTCGAATCCCAGCTGGCGGAATAGGTTCGGCATTCAGCAGCGGATCACAAAGTATGTAGATTTAGCAGAAAACTAACTCAAGCACCATTGCTTGCGTTTACAGAAACGATCTTTAAACCTTTTCAGCAAAATCTACAGGCAAAAACTACATCAAAAAGTACATCAAAGGGGAATTTTCAGTTAAAAAAAAGGAGAGGAAAGGACGACTATCAGCAGCAGCAGCACCGTCACTCTCTGCCTCTCCATTATTAAACCAACATCTTGATTTCAGCTTGATCTGTAACCTATCTCTCTATTCACGTACATGAAACCAAAGAATGATTCAGGGAAACGCCAGCTGAGCTATCTGTCTACGTAAAGCTACAAGCTCGGCCCTCCCCAACTACGGACTATGACTCATACCACAGATATGCGGCCGCTCATATCTTTATCTATTTCTCTATCTATCTATCCTTCACTGTAAAAAAAAGTCCGACGGAAATTTTCCGGGGATGTACAGCCGGCCATCCCTCAGGCAAAATCTCCTGAATCAGATCTGTTTGTTCAAATCCTTTGATGTGATAAAGGTTCCGTGGAAACCATATGGAACTCTAGATGGGAGCTCAATCGAGGACTCCAACTCCATCGTGTGGGCGTTAATGATGAGTAGGTTCGACTCCCGCGTCTTTTCATCATGCATGAAACTGAGAACATAGCCATCGTCTTCTTGCTGTTCTTCCGAGGAGGAAAAGTGAGCAGGGACGAAGTAAGGCTCACCACCATAGCAGCCGGGCCCGTACTCGAACTTCCGGACTTCGCCAGTCGTAAGGTCAACTTTGGCAACGCCAGAGACCTTCGGCCATGGCTCGACTACCGCAAGGTAAGCGAATTGCGTCTTCCGGCCAAGCCTGTTACGGTTAACCATTCCGGCTTCGAGGGTGATCCCCGGAGCGATTTCCCGGCGAGTAGAGGTTCCATCTTTGAGGTTCAGGCGAATCTCTGAGAGCACGGCGCAGAGTGGCTGCTCGCTTTCATTGAAGACTGCATCTGCTGGGGTCATGCAAGAGCCAATGACGACGACCTCGTCGGATTCCAGCTCCTCCCATGCGTTCCAAAGGTGAAAGCAGAAGCAGTCTGGTGCGTCAACCCACCGGATTTTTGACGCGTCCGATTCATATTTCGGCAAGATGCCAAAACGCGCCACCTTCTCGTGGTCATAGACGACCGGAGAGCCGCCGCGGATCATTTCTTGCAGCCGGAAAACCACTTGGTGATCCGGGATAACCACATGATTTTCAGTAATTGCAAAATCGTGTATCATGGTCGGCTGATCGAGTGGGATTTCAACATCCTGGGACTTCTCTCCATCCGCAGCAACGTAGAAATACTTGAGGTACGGTTGCCGGACGACGTCATAGCTAAGAGAAAAGAGCTCGCCGGAAACGGGATCGACCTTGGGATGAGCAATCATGGAAGAATCGAGCTTGCCATCGAAATCGAACCGGCCAACCGTCTGAAGATCGCCGGACGGAGTCAGCCGGACGTGGTATGGAAGGTCATCTTCCGACATGGCAAGAAGCCGGCCGTTGAAATAAACCACTCCGGCATTCGCAACGCCTATCCCACTCGACGCATCAACGAGTCCGGCGAGGCTACGAGCATGGAAAAGCGCGAGCCTCGCAATCCCAGAGTGACCGTGAAGCTCGCCAATGGCTTTCGGAAAAATGGGTCGCCCGATTTTCTCCTCCTGAACGAACCGGCTCGTTCTGGTAAATCGGCAAGCATAAGACGCGGACGACTCTGAGCCATTGATGGTCACAGCGTGAATCATTCCGTCGCCGTCAAAGAAGTGGTGTCCAGCGACCGGGTCGAACAGGGGATTCGCCCCGTTGCGCACGTACACCCCCGAGATGCATTCCGGAATCCGACCACTCACGGCAAGGTCCCTCTTCAGCGCGTGCTCGCCGACCGGAGAGAAGTTTCCGGCAATCTGAACTTCCGGATCAGCTGTTTTTGGTAATGGTTGCCGGCGTTCCAGCGGCACAATTATACCATTTTCAACCGCGTCAAGCGCAGAACCGATGATTCTCTGAACTAAGTTCCACTGAGGCTTCTCCGAGCCAGAGCCGACCTCTTTCCTACCACCAGTTCGTGTTGGAGATACTGGCGGAATCGATGAAGGCACCGGGGAGACGATGTAAGGGATATTGGGGAGTAGAGTTTGTGGATGTGGTGGGGGAGTGGCTACGGTGCTGCAATGGACGGTCTTAGAGATGGAACGGAGACTCAAAGAAGATTGATGGGGAGTGAAAGTTTTGAGCTTTAGCTGGTGCTGATGGTTTCTGTTGCATAGAATTGGATTTGTATTGCAGAGAGAAGAATGTGAAGCGGCTGAGATCGTACAACTCATCATGGTTGCTTGCGATTTTTACCTTGAATTGAAGCCAATTCGTCTCAAAACAATTCAATTCAAGAACCGAATGGGAGTAGGAAGTAAAAGATGAGAGAATTTGAAAGAGAGAGAAGGGAGGAGGGGTTTTGGTGGAGGAAGGAAGATGAGCGTAGGAATATTTATAGGGGAAGGGTTTGAAAGGGAGGGAAGGAGGGAGGAGGGTGTGGGTCCACTCACTGCGTGGGAGGATTCAAGACGTGACCACGTGGAAGAAGCAAAAGACCCATTTTCGAGAGTCTCCTGATGGAAGATCCCCAAACTTGCTGCAGCGGTGTATTTTTTTTTTCCAGCTATCTTTCTTCTTAATTTTTCTTTCTCAAAATTACTGATTAATTTTAGCGTGAATCTCTCTCTCTCTCTCAATGGGGGGCCACTCTATAGTCTGGTCCTTGCTTTGGGGACCCACCCCCTTTTCAATAGATAAGGAGACTTACCCTTTGTGAAACTCATCTATTATGCCATAAATGGTATAAAATGACCATCCATCAAAGAAAACAAATACCATCTTATCACATTAATTAGAACTGGTGCAATCTCTCTCTCAAACTCTCTCTCTCTATATATATATATATATATATATAATATTCATAATCTATAGTTCGGACGAAAAAAAACTCCTGTTGGGCCTAACGAATCTAGAATAATCAACTGAAGTTATTAAATATTGATGCAATTCAGGACAATAACAACATAGACTCCAAGGGATGGAGAACAGGGGATGTCCATAGACAAGGACTCTTTTACTGACCCTATCACGACAGTTTTTTTTTCTGAACTGACCCTAACTCGAAGTTGGTGGGAAATTATAGGCGAAATCTCCCTAAATCACCCAATTCTAATGCCTCGACTGGCGATCGAGGCTATGTCACCTCTGCTCTAATGGACTATGGATAGATTAGAAGGATAGGATACAAGTGCAATGGAGGAGGTCCAGGCCAGAAATTTGCCACATGAGAGATTATTTTCTCAAGTCCAGCAGATATGGTTCGAAAGATGATTCCTTCCTTCATTAGCAACTTAAATTGTTGATTTAATTGAATTGTACTGTCTAATGACAACAATGAATGATTCTGATTCATGTGAATCCAATTCCCATATGAATCAGACTCTCATGAGGTTGCACAAAAGCAGCCCCGGTTCTGTCAATTTTTCTATGTTGATAGGTCAGGATATGATTATTAGTAATTAATGTTAATCTGAACGTTATTAGTCAAGATCCTCCCCTTCTTCAATTGTGCACAAGAGGGGGTAAGACAATGGTTACTAGGATACATATATATAATACTGAACTAAGAAATATGCAAAGCTTGGCTCAAGAAGTTGCTCTAAACACTTTAATGAATTAGAGGCTCAACAGCAAGAAATTCCATGTCTCACAACGTAAAATGGATGAAGCGAACCTCTCTCTCTCTCACGCAAACACGCACACATTTGAATGCAAGCTAGCTTCCAAGGCAACCATATGGAATCAAAATTATTCTGCAACCACATAAAGAAGCATGTGCCATTGAAGTAGGAAATATAACAATAAAATGCCATCTCTCTAGATGCGTAATTGATCGGATGCCCCAATGACTCTTCTCAGTACTTTCAAGAGACAGAAAAACTAAAGATAACCATAAACAAGTTTGATTATATGCTAGCTGATAGTAGCCTGATTAAAGATTCCAATAAGCTTGTCACAGAATCGGAGTCGAGATTCAGGATTCTCGGGATTCTTTGTGATGGCAGTATGGACGAATCCTGGTATGAAATACAGATGTTTGCGGATCAACGATGGCGAAAAGTATTTTAGAACATTTCAGATGAGAATAAGCTTGTCACAGAATGGTCCTCAATAGCTACAATCAGAGAGTTCATCAATTGATGAAAAAGAACAGAAGAAACTCGACAATCTGTCGCTCCATCAATGTAGTTTTCTTTATCGTTTCGACTTGTACAGGTCTTGCCTAATCCCGTCTTCTCTATCAAAAAAATACTTTGATTTAGAAGACTCATCTTAGCAATCAAAAAAATAGCAAGGGATGATTACATTTACAAAATGTGACACAAGCTTCAAATCATCACCAATAAATGAACCACAGAGAGAGAGAGAGAGAGAGAGAGAGAGAGAGAGAGAGAGAGAGAGAGAGAGAGAGAGAGAGAAACTTCTCTTTACCTTTTACTGATGCGATTATATTCTAAAAAACCAAACTTT